>JAGFMF010011501.1:4348147-4390870 GCA_019455555.1 Galemys pyrenaicus
TCCTTCCTTCCTTCCTTCCTTCCCTCTCTCCCTCCCTCCCTCCTTCCTTCCCTCCTTCCTTCCTTCCTCCCTCCCTCCCTCCTCCCACCTTTCCTCCTTTTTTCACCATTTCTTTCCCTCTCCTCCTCCTCTTCTCTTTCTATCCATCTTCTCTCTCTTATTTCTCTTTTCTTAGACCTCAAAGACATTTTATCTCTTGCCTCAATGTCACAGTTTGTAAATGCTAATGATTATTTTACTGTTCCACCATGATAACATAATTCTCATGTAAGCAGAGCACAATGACTTTATCTCATGGTTTTGTTTCAGATAAATGGTGAATGTTCTTGGAAAGTATGAATGTAGTTTGAAAAGCTGTTAGAATTATGACAATAGAATAATAACTGGGCTTTTAGAACTGGAAATATTTTCTTATCAGTTAGTATTATTGCTCAGAGACTTGGGTTAATAAATTTATCACTTAATAATATTTTCCCCTCCTACACATTCACACATATTTGGTTTCATTTCTACTGTTAGCACTATACCCTAAATTAAGGCTGAATTCCCTCCAACTTTAAGTTCTAATTGGGTCAGGTTTGGTAAGAATAAAGTCTTGCTATATCAATTCTTTTCATAAAATTGTTCTAGGTTTCAAGAACGTAATGAAACCAGAACGTGGGGGAGGTTAGAATATAGTCTGGTCTCAATTTGTCTGCTGTTTGAAAACCACGGTCTGGTTTCAACCCAACTAAATTAGGATAGTTTAATGTATAAAATACTGGCTGGAAAATCACATCAGTCCATGGAATACAATAGCACACTTCTAAGGACAATAAACATAAAGGGGAAGAAAGAAAACATAACATTTTTCATATGTGATTTGCCAATAAAGTTATAGGTATTTTAAAGTAAATGCATCTCAATTATAAGTGTTTATTTTTAGTGACTTTCGGAATCCAATCAGTCCTTGTTAATGTCTTATCTACACTGATTAATTTCTTTTGTGTTCCCAGATACCTCAACTGTCCACCCATCTAGTGTTACCAGCAGACTGTTTTACTGTCTTAACTGAAGTTATATGGGATTTAAAAGTCAGCCCTTCAATGAGTGTGGTTTTAGCTTTAGTCACTTTTCAAAACCTGGATCCTGTGGAGTTACAACCATTGGACAGTCACCTGGCTCCCTACCTTGGGAGGTAAGGCTCAGCTTTTTCCATGTCCCTTTTTCTGGATCTCAGAGGACTGAGTGTCTGCTTTGATCTTTTGACCGTCTTGCTCTGTGTTGCCCTTTCCCTGAAGCCAGGACCCCTCCCTGACCTGATCTCCATCTTTCTTTCTGAGGACCTGGGGATGACCTTCTGAATAAGAAGTATCTGCATTCTTGCCTCTTGTGTTCTACTTAACTATGGACAATCTCTCCCCCTCAGATTATAGTGCTGTAACTTGTATCATGCCTTGTTAAAGCTTGGTATAATTTTCCATCTAATGCTCCTGCATTATAGATGGGTAATGAGAAACTCAGTTTTGCTCTCTATCTCCACTTGCCTTTTGTGGCCAGGGGGAAGAACTATTCCTCCTGCTGGGATTCCAAGGTCTAACAGTCCATCTCTTTCCTTATGATGCCATCATAACTGAAAACGTTACCAGAGCACAATCTTTGCAGTATCTTCAAAGCAAGCTCTTACTGTTAAAAGTACCTTTAAAGAGCATAGGAATATTATTCTAACATAAATGAATTGGTGAAAGAATTATTCTAAAATTGCTCAGGATTGGTTCCTCGGTTTTCTGTTCATGGCATGCTCAAGGTCATGTCTACTTTATGTCACAGAATATAGGAATTTTTAGGAATTCTCAAGACACCTGATCCTGACAGTTTTTAACCTTGACACTTGAAATCCACCTTAAACTCAAGGTAATCTATTTGCATGATCTACATGGTGTATTTTGTGTAATTTCTGCAAAGTTAAAAACCAAGGGCATGCACTCATAAAATACAGTCTAGATGGGATGTGAAATGGGGTTTATCTAACTGCCTGGGAGGGTCACTTTCTTCTTGTGATAACAAATTAGCGGTGGACTTTAAAATTCTGATTCCCATATTCAAGGTCGCAAAGATTTAGCTCCTGGGTAGCTCAGACCACATCAAATAGGCATACTTCCCTCTTCTAAAATTTGCCCTCCTAATTTGTCTCTCTTACATTGGTCATAAAATCCATTTATCTGCACGTCTAATTGATCATAACCATAAATGTTATTTATATTTGGGGAAAGAAAAATGCTTTTTAATTATACAATATGTTTTCATAGTATTCTAGAAGAAATTAATACAAGTGCTTTCAGGTTATTATGATGGTGATGGGATAACAAAAGTAGAGAAGTTAGTGATATAATATGCTAGGTTGGAGAAATAGCTTCTTCTGGTTGATATTTTAGAAACTGATATTCTTACAGAGACTCATCTGGGTTTCAAATCTCTACTTGGAACAAAATATGCTAAAGCTGTATGTGGTCACTTCTAAACTTTTTTATAAAGCAGGAATAAAGCAGTTGATAACCTGGCACCCATTTAAGTGTTCTATAAACATTTTTAAGTTTTAAGTTTAATTTTTAAGTTTAATTGTTTATAGTAGCTTATATATTTTTCTACCACAATTAATACATATACATTCATAAAACTGTCAAATACAGGTAGAAAAAATAAGAAAATAAAATTTTCTTTCATGTTACCATGTTTCTGATATAATTCTGCATGTATTTTTACTGCTTTTACAAAATGGATCACAGTCTAAAATAATCTGCTTTTCCCATTTACATAAGGGGAAATAAACATTTAATTAAAAATTAATTTGATCTAAAAAGGATTGTTCCTAGTTGAATGTCCACACTTTAGAGATGAAAAAATTAGATGCTAGTGAGAGTATGTGATTAAAGTGATTCACATAAGAACCATATCTATATCCCTAAGCTCTTAGACTCCATGTCATTATTTTGTGCATTTAACAGGTGGTTTTTCTTACTCCTTATATGCTATAATTAAATCCAACATGACAAATTGGAATTAGTGTAATATAAAGCCCATCATCCCATTATGTGTTTTAGCTTGGCTAAATGTTTTGCTAAATGAAACACAGTGGGAAAGAGCAATTGACTCCCCTCAGCAGTGTATTTCAGTAGATCTGCCTGTTCTGCTCCACACTGTCTCTGGTGAATCCTCTCACTCCCCTTCTCCTCGCATCTGTGGCCTACACCCCAGTTCTTCTATGCAAAAAAAAAAAAAATTGCTATCTAACCCCATCTCAAGAGCAATATGCTTAAATTTAGGTAAAAGTTCCCTGACTTTTAAGTGACTTAAAAAAAATGCTGCAGTATTTTGAGTTGAAGATATTTTAAAAAGGTTCTATGAATCTTATCAAGCACAATCAATTTAATTTGCTAAATTTAGTACTAGAGTGACATCATCTGTACATTCTTTCTATAAAAACTTTAGCAGAGCATCTTTTTTGGGGTTTTGTGATATTGAGAGGGTTTTGGAAATTTAAAATAGTTCCACCCACAATCAAAACCAATCTTCTCTTATCATTGATTATTTCTGTCAGATGGGCCAGAACAGATACTTCTCTGAATATATGCAAATTATTCTTCATTTAAAGTTTCTGTTTTGTCTTTCTTTCCTTGTTCCATTTGTTTTTCTTATTCTTTCCTCTTTACTTCCCATCTTTTAAAATGAAAGTCTTGTGGGTTTTTTTCTCCCAGTTTTTCTTTGTTACATGAGATATTGAAGTCAATGAGTATATTAATATTACACAAATGACATTCACTTAAAAAGATATTTTTTATGATGCTAATTAAAAGATGATATGAATATCTAAGAGAGAATTTGGAAGTGATAATTTTCTCAAATGAAAGCAGTACTTCCAAGTGCTAAGAAAAATCATTGCATTTATTCAACAATATTATAAATGTAGTTACTGAATTTATCTTATAACAGGATAATAAATTTTAGTAAATATCTAATTTTAAAAAATCATAACTTCTGTTAGTTGTTTTATATCATGAGTTAAATATTCCTAACAACTTTGTTTTTAAGTACCACTCTATTTTATCCAAAGGGTGAAATGCTGGGCCTATATAATCGGGGATGCGCCTTGATCTGCTTATATTTTGGGAAGATAGGAAATAAAAGTTTCTGGTACATTCCACTTGTGGACACTTCTTAAATAATGTAACAGAAATCAAAGTTACAACCAGAGTTCCAAAGTTTGCATGTGGTAATAACTATAGGTGACCAGACTGAATTTAAATTAATGTTGAGACATAACAGAAATATAAGCAACTGATTCCTCCGGGTTTCCAAGGCAATTTCTTTGCCACAATATGATTCTCTCAGCTGAGTACAGAAATTGGGTTTGCCACACAAAACTAAAGATTGAGGGTTTTAGTTACAGTGTATTACTTGTACTGCCTTCAAGAGGCTCTGATATGTCCATGTAAGTGTAATAATTGAGTTTCCCTACTCATGAATGAAGCACTGGGCCCAGAGATTTTCTTCCTAAAGCATAATCCATGAAATGGAACCTGCTTTAAAAAACTGCTAAATGTAATATTTGACATCAACGGTGGTCCCCATAGAAAAAAGAAAGAAAAAAAATATAAATAAAAAAAAAAAGAGAAAAAAACTGCTAAATGTAGCCAGCTGCATTTAAGTTACATTCTCCTAAGGCTTGAACAATACAGCTCACTGAGCCAAAGTCTCCTAAAGTGGCTTCCTTCCATCTCATTTTGTTACTTCACAACTGAGTAACCTGTTAGAAATCTCTGCCCAGGGGAAGGCAGTAGAACTGATCCGCATCTCAGATTCTTGCTGGTGATTTTTGAGTGTGATGTGTGGTCAGAATTGTACCTGATGAGAAATAACCAGAATCTTTCTCCCTTATCTCAGCCATTAAGGACATGTTTGCCAGTTCATTCTTTTCATACTTGGAAATGAATTTGGTCATAGATTTTTTTTTTCCAAATTACATTAAGAGTTAAAATTATGGCCAGTACATGCCATAAGACCAATAATATGCTTTTTAAGATGGTGAATGCCATTGATCAGCAAGAAGACATATATTTTGTGGTAAAGTACATGAGACATAAAATTTATCAACTAAAGTATTTTAATGTGTGAAATTTAGTGGCATTTAGTGTGTTCATTCTATTGTGCAAACATCACCATTCTCTAGATCTAGAGCATTTTCATCACCACACACACAAAAAAAATCCTGTATTCATGAAGTAGTCATTCTCCATTCTCCTCACCCCTGAAGTCACTTCCAACTGATAGTCTTCTTTCTGTTTCTGTGGACTTGCCTATTCTAGATATTTCATATAAATGAAATCATACAATATGTGACTATCTTCTTTCACTCAACATAATTTTTCAAGGTTCATCCAGCTTATAGCAAGTATGAGTTCTATCATTTTTATGATATGACAGAACAGTATTCCATTTTATGAGTAGACTGTATTTTGTTTATACATTTATCAGTTGGCGAGTACTTAGATTATTTCCTCTTTTTGACTGCTGCCATTAAACTATGTAAAAGACACATATGTACACACACATATTATCATATATACAAGATATATGTACAATTTGTATCATATATCCAAGACCTACCAGGAAGCTTGCTGAGTTTCAGATATCAAACAGGCAGGAAATTAGAGTCAGATGCCATGTTAGTTTAACAGATCTTTGAAAGACGGTGAATTAGGTGAAGGTATAGTGAGAAGAGAATGAAATTAATGTTAATGACTTTTGGACTCTCATCTTGGTTCAGCCACCGACGGGCTATTCATATACTTTCGGGTAGATGACTTCATTTCCCTGGCCCTTTGTTTCCTCATCTATAATGTGAGAGAGCAGAACTCACTATGTTTTTCTTTTAGTTCCAGGATTTAACACCTGTCACAGGCTGTGCAAACACACTGCACGTCACCTAACACATCTTTCTCCATCATCACAGCCATTGTCATTCACATTGCAGAGGAATAAAGATGCTCATTTTCTATGTTTGAAGTGTGAACATAACAATTTCTTAGGAACCGGAGGAGGTGTGAAACAGGCCATGACCTGTAATCATTCAAATCCTGCAGTAGCAGCAGAACTCAAAATAACAGAGTTTAGACTATGAAAACAGTGATTGTCTCTATAACCAAGAAGCTAAGCCTGAGATTTATACATGGCACAAGTATCATGTGAGAAAACGGGTTCCATCAAATGTTTGAAATGTTCAATGTCACTACTTAGAATGAGCTAGACTTTTTTTTTTTCTCTTGGTGGTGGGAGGTGAGGGTGGTACACATTCATCATTAAAGAAAAATTTCAGTTATTTACTAAAGTTTCCTCCTCCTTATAGTAAGAAAACATTAATGACCTGTGAAGTTTCCTCATTTGTAAGATGGAAATGACTCTGGGCTACCTCAATTTATTCCAAATGAGAGTCAGATATACTCTGAGTGTTTCAACTACGTGGAATGAGCTCGAGTGCAACATAAGTCAAATATTGGACAATTGACCCTTTCCTTTCTATCCATTTCTCCTGGGTGATGAAGAAATAAGATAGAACTGTAGAGGAATAAAATCTAAATGTGTGACCCTGGGGAACTCAATTAACTTCTCAGCATCAGTTTTCTGAACTGTAAAATAAAGAAGTTAACTATTTTGAAAACACCTATTCTTAACTTTTGATAAAGTCACTTACCTAAATTTATTAATGGCTGGCTGTGTTACAACAGGGGTGAAAGATTAAGGATAAAGCACTATCGAACATTAATTTTACTTTCAGTTGTGAGAAGCTAAGGAGATTGAGAGAGAATCAAAATTGATAATGGGCAAGCCAGAAATGTAATAAAGGACAATTATCCATAAGTGGAGATAAGATATGCAAAGCTTTTTAATCAGATAAGGAGCTTTAGCAGTTAGAGCACAGATCACCCTCTGTGATTCAATTGACTTTTGTCATTTATTCATTGAAAGATACTTGTTTTCATCTCCGTGTTAAGTAAAGCTCAGGTAGGTGAGGATTAACTTTCAAGTGAAGACTTCTGCATTTCATTTTGTTATTCAGACCAGCAAATGAAACTTTGCTTCTCTGACAGCCCTTTCCACTTTATCCTAAGCAAGGCACAATGTAGGTTAAGAAGCCAGCAGGAACCTACTTTATTTTCTCACTAACCAAGTGACTGGCAGAGTGTCAGAAGCATCCATTTTTACCTGACTGTATGATGTCGATTAGTTTGCTAGGCACTTAAAATTAATCTGCCACGTTCATTTTATTTCTTACCTAGCCCATATTTTCATCATTTAATGGTAATGAAGTTAAAATTTCTTTCCAGTCACTTTGCATATCATTTCCTTTCTCTTTAACTCTCTTTCTAAGTGAGATGGTTGATAGGTCCTTCTTCAGCTATCACTTACTTTGGTAAATGATTTTCTTTTTCCTTTGAAGCTGATTTTGAAAGGAGTTGTACTGTGATGAGCTAATTAGTACAAAAACATAGAGTATCTAACCTTAATTAGGCATGCTTATAGACTCCACGTAATGGGATGTCCTGAAACTGCACGCTATGCAAATATTAGACTTTTCATTCTTCCCATTACATCTGAAACCATCAAGCAAAGGATGTTTTGCAGTATGTACCGTAGTCAATGCCAGGTGCAAATCTTACAACAAAGGTTAACTTTTAGGGTGTGCTAGTTGGGGGAAAAGATAGTAAGAGGAGATTTAGAGACTAAAAGCTTCAAAACTATAAAGTTTGAAAGCCTCGAGTGAGCTTGGCAAATTCAGTAAAACAACCCAGTTACCCTACTCAAACCATATCTCCTCTGGAATTCTAAAGACACTTCACCATAGGCATCACTGTGAATTATGCAAATCTTGAGCGATCTTTCAAATCCCGAAACCACTAAGAGTACTACAAAACCAACCTGGGGTTTACTCACGCTAATAGGATATAGGAAGATAGTGAGGAAATGAAATCACAGTGAATCCCCGTCCTAATTTTAGCCATGTATTTTCATTTCCTTTACCAACAACCTTTTTTTTTTTTTTTTTTTTGGTAAAGGTAAATAATAAAATTGACTTTCTTCCTGAAATGAAAATATCCAAGGATGTGGTACCTCGGACATTTGATAATTGAGAGCACCCAATACATAATTCTTAGAGTTTGTCTAGAGTTAGGAGGTTTTTATACTCTATCAGGTAACACACAAGCTCTTTGGTTCCAGATGCTGATGGAAACATGACAGGGAAAGAAATATAATAAATGTATGTGCATCAGAATAGTTAGTTAGTTAGTACCTGATTTTAGTCTAATGTGACATTTATTCACTAAAGAGGATAATGAAAGAAGTTTATAAAACAGCTACAGTCTGAAACCTGTAATTTCTCTGTATTTAATATATAAGCTATATTTATGGAGCCATACTCTATCCTAGGCACAATTTTAGACATTTTATTGGCATAATCTTTTTGAATCATTGCAATAACCCTATGAGGTAGTTACCATAATTAAACATATTTTATAGATTAAGAAGCTGAGGATGAGCAAAGTTAAAAAGCCTCATCCTGGAACACACATTAACAGTAGAGCCAGGACTTGAATTCATGTGTGTCTATCTCCAGCTATGTTCTGATCACTGTGCTGGAATCATTAGTGCCTGTCAGTCCTTTGACTGAATCCTTATTAAACAGCACTTTCCTGGAGTGGGAAATGAGATGCAAGGGAAATAAGGGCTGAGACCTAAACTGCAATACAGAAATTCTTCATATACTGCTGTGTACAAAGGAGGCACTACTTAGATGCTGTGTAGGGGGTATGGTTGTGTTGTGGAAAAAGAACGTGAAATAAGGAAGACAAAATTGTCATAATCAAGTGTAATAAATACAAACCCCTAGGACACATGTTTATTATTGCACACGAGAGAGCACTGGATATTGGTGGTGGACGGAGAACTAAATGGGAATGAGACTAGGATATAAATTCACTTTTTCCACTTAGAAGATGTAGCGCTAGATCGATCAGAGACACCACAGGAGATGTGTGCTTCAAATAAGAGACAATCAAGGACTATTTTGAGAGTTATTAGGGGTATACGGGGCAGAAGATGTAAATGCATTCAGACACTAGTCAAGGACTAAAAGGACAAGGAAATAAGTAGCAAAAACGGCACTGCAGAACAGGGCTCACCTGACAAAAGCTGTAGTTGTACAGAATTATTGTTACTGTGAGAGTCAGAGGCTTAACCTGGGAAAGTAGGGAAGAAATTCCCTGACTCCTATCCTGTCTTCTGCTGGTGCTTGCCATCAGCTAGACCCTGCTGGAAGCCAGCTCACTAGCCCAGTTGTACATGGGTTCTGTCTTCTAGATGGAGAACAGATGTGAGAGGTGGATGGAGAAGATTCCCTAACATGTCACTTCTCTAAAGTTCAGTTTGCTTACCTGTGGCATAATTCCACCATATTAATAGTTTGCCTTTCAATTTGTATTCACCTAGATTCACCCAATTATTAACATTCTATTACTTTTTATTTTTTTCTCTTTCAATACAGATACACTCATCTGTTTTTGCTAAACCATTTGAGACTTTTTTCCTGATATCCTAAGGCTTCATTACTAAGCAGATATCACCTAAACACAAGGATGTTTCTCTTTATAAAATCCCAATACAGTGACCACACTGAGCAAAGTTAACATTAATACTACAATCAAATTTTACCTATAATCAAATTTCCTTAAGTGTCTCAATAATGTGCTTCATAGTTTTCAAAAATCCAATAAAGTATACTTTTTTCAATCAAGAATTTACACATTGGATCTTATGGTCATGGTTCCTTAATCTACTTTAAAATAAAAAACAGTTTTCTAGGCTTTTTAGTTTTTAATCTTTCATGATAATATTTTTGAGGAATCAAAGGCCAGTTATTTTGCAGAATGTGGATTTGTCTAATTGTTTTTCTCATGATTAGATTACATTTACACAATTTTGGAAATAATATACAGAGGTAATTTGTTCTTGAAGCATTGTGTCTGGAGGCACATGATGTCCGAATGTCCCTTCACGTGTCATCTTCCATTTTCTGAGACATCTCCCAAGCCATCAACCTGAAGTTATCCTACACTTCCCCATCCACTCACTTCTTATGGATTAGTCCCCTTAGGGACCTTTTTACACTGTTGTCATTTACTTTAGAGCAGGGTTTAACACTTAGTTAAAGCAGTATCTGCTAAATTTATCTGTTATCTTTCCCCTTTTGTAATTGTGAAGTAATCTATCAGATGTTCAAAGTGAATATATTTTTTCACCAACTTTCACCCAGTGATTTTTCACCACCATTGAATTTTCTTGTTATAGCAGAAATGATTTCATGAAAGCATAAATAAGGAACCTGGCGAGATTTCTTTGAAAGTTTCTATTACAGACTTCACCTCTTATGTCAAATTGTTTTCATTCATTTATTGAATCATTTAGTGCATATTTGTAGAATGCTCGCTATGTACTTTGGCTTTGTGAAATTTTCACAAAGCTTTTCACAAAGTCTTTTTATGTTTGGCTACACAAATACCTGAAATGCCAGATCCATATTAGAAATTGCTTTCACGTGTTTATGCTTTAATGTCTATGGACACCTGAAATTCAACATGCCCCAATAGAATCATCATCTTCATGTCCTGTCATTCTCTTCTAAGTTCTCTATTCCAGTAAATCACATTTTTTTCTTCTCAGTGACCCTATAATAAAAAGGACCCTTATTTACTAGGTGAACAACTACCAGAAATAGTCCTTTATACAAGCTACATGCATTATATCAGTTAATTCTTAAAATATGCATTATATCAGTTAATTCTTAAAATAGTTTTGAGAAGAAGGAACTGTTTTCCAGAGGACCCTGTACTTTCTGCCCAGATCATCAGGAAGCCAGTCTTTAGACTAGGATTTAACTGCCTTTGATTTCAGTCTTTGCTTTGGTACAGTGATCAAGAGCATGATTAGCTTCAAATTCTACCACTAAATATGAGAAATTGGAAAAGTTGCCTTAATTCTCAGATCCTTGGTTTCTTCCTTTATAAAACTGGAAAAAAAAAATCCCTGCCTTATAGGGTTGTTTTTGAGATTTGCATGAGAGAAAACTTGACAAGTATTTGAATAATTTCTGAGACACCTCCCAAGCCCTCAACCTGAAGTTATCCTACACTTCCCCATCCACTTCCCTAAGGTCCCCTTAGGGACCTTTTTACACTGTTGTCATTTACTTTAGAGCAGGGGTTGGCTAAGCATGGCACAGGCCAAAGCCAGCCTCTAGTTGTTTTTGTAAATAATGTTATATTCAAATAGTCATGCCCATTCACTTACATATTTTCTATGGCTGACTTGACTCAACAGAGCTGAGTAGCAGCAACAGATTGTATGGTCTATAAAGCTTAATATATTTACTTTTGGATACTTTACAGAAAAAGTTTGCCAATTCCTGGTTGCCTGGGGGTATTGCAATATTCCCCTTGGTCTTCCTGGTTAAATTTTATTTCTCCTTAAACCCAGCCTCCTTATCCTTCCATTTCTCTTTTTTTTCCCCTTTTTTCTTAAATGTGAACTCAGTCATATAAATTTATTCCTTGTAGTTCACTGGCCCTCAGTACTAAGAACAGCAGCCTCCACATACTACTCAGTGGAACTAGCCTTGTCTGCTGGCCAGATTGCGCACTTTGTTCACCTTCACGTGACACATGCTCTTCTTTCTCCCTGAATACTCACCGCTTCCTGATAAGGGATCCTCCATAATAAGCTAAGGTCTTACCTTTTCTGAGAAACCCTTTTGGACTTCCGTACTTTGAACAAATGGCTTATGAAATTATTTTGATTTCAGCATTTATCCAGTCTATCATGACCATGGGCTTAGCTATCAGTCTCTGCCAGTGCTGTGGCTTCATTTTAAAGGCAGGTACATACATTTTCTACTTTTGTACCTCCAGTGCCTATTCTGAGATCTGTCCCTTAGTAAGGGTTCCTTAGGTTATTGCTTTGAGCAGGGGTATGAAAGACTTGTTTAAGGGATAAGGGAGTATAGACAGGACAGATTAGGGAAGACTTGTTGGAGGAGTTGACACCTTTTCTAAGTCCTGAAAGATAAACAGGAAGGCAAGATAATGGGAGAATAAAGGAAGTAGGAAAAATTGGGTAAAGATGATGAGCCTTAAATAAGTGTGTTAGAGAAATGATAAGCAAAGGGACAGGGTTTATGAGGGAATGCTGGAAGAAAGGCTAAACAGAGATGATTAGGTCTTCTACAGAACCTTCACTTCTGTGTTGAGGTGTGTGGACAACTGGTATCCCTGGAGGACTGGAATAAGCAAATGCCACATTCCATTCTTTATCTATTTCAATGTTATCTAGAAGCCCCCTAGAGCAGTAATTATATTTCTGTCTTGCCATTATTCACTCCTAAGTGCACACAATTTCTGGCATATCATAGGTTCTCAACAAATGCTTTCATCATTCAAATATATGAAGTGCATGAAAATGCCTTGGTTTTAAGGAGTGGTCCCTAATACTTAGTGTTATCTTATTAGATGAATATTTGTGCTGTTTAAAACCTTCATAAAAGTAAGAACTTCAGTAATATATAACCTTACTTCTTTTATGTTTGAAAAATTCCCATTAGGAAAAATAAAAGTCTATTCTCTTATTGAAGATTTTAAACTCTTGTATCATTTTGGTTGATTTTTTTTCTGGACCTCCTTCAACTCTATTTTTATCTTTGTGGAGGTTTCTGGAGCACCTAAATTTGTCTGTTGCCTGTAAAATCAGAGGAAGATCAGTTTATTTCTTGTAACTTTGGTATTTTACTTAACAAATTACTAAATCAAGTGGGAAAATAACTTATTTGGAAAGCATGCTAGGGGATGGTGGGCTCACAGGTTGAATGTCACTCTTTTCCAAATGATGTCCAAAGATTAATTCTGTAATTAGCTCAAAGATTCAGAGAGCTGGCACTTAGCAGTTTTGGGGGTGTCAATGAAATGAATGGGTGGTAAAAGATGTCCAGATGACTGGATAAAATTGGGACTCAGGGGCACTCCTGCACTCCAGGAAATCCTCTCTCCACTTATCCTCAAAGTGAACAAGAAGCTTCAGTTTCAAATTGAATGCATTTTCCATCCATGGATTGGCTTGTTTTGTTCAGTTTTACTTTGAGTGTTTGAGGTTATCTTTTCGACGTAACAGTTAAACCCACGACTTCCTTTCTCGTAAAACCAAAACAAAAAGGCTTCTATTCAGGTATCGTCTGTGCGTGCACATGTGTATCTGGGATCAAAGTCAGCTATATAAAGTCCTAATTCTGTGTGGGTTCAAACACATTTCAAAGCTTTAGGATCCTGAAAGGTTTTAGTCTGCTTCCTGAAGACCTGAACACGGCTCCCATAAAGTCATGTCTTACTTTGGATTCCAGAGGCCCAGAGCTTGGCTTGACCTGTCTTCTGGGACCTGGCCCTGCACTGCCTTATTTTCTCTTCTCTTCATCCCTGTCTTCTCCAAAGGTGAGTGAGGCTTTTGGAGCAGGAGGGTGGAGGAGGTGTTTCTCCCACAGGGTTTCACATCTTTTAGTAGTCAAGGACAGAGATTTATAACAAAGCCAGAAGCTAAATAAAAACTCTAATTGCTTGATTTAGAAGTCTCTGGATTCCAAGGTCTGCAGGGGACAGCTGGCAGTAGGGAAGAGGCAGAAATATGGTTCCTAGCAGAGTGCAGCTCTTAGGGGCTTAAAGAATACATCTGAATTAGTTTGGGATAGCAAGTAATTTTAGACACTTCTATAAGATAGGAAGAAAATGTTGTAAAGTTAAGAGATTTAAGAGAAAAAAAAATATCCACAGTCCTTAATACATTTGAGTTTGGAATCAGGACAAGCTCAAAATTTCTTTTTAAAAAAAATATTAGCTTAAGCAAATCATTAGAAGTTTCCTCCCGACTCAATTCAAGGTCTAAGGTCCTCTAATTCACTTTTATAAGCTACTCAGCCAGCTTGATTAAAAATTAAGCAAATAATGAAAAGAATGGCTTCTTTACTCAATTCAGCGTTTTAAGGTCTTCTTAATCAATTTTATGATCTAGTTAACTAATTATTTGAAAAAATGAAAGCACTTTGAAACTATTTTAAGTAACAAAAGAAGGAAGGAAGAAAGAGAAAAGAAAGAAAGGATGCCATTAATTAATTGCCTCTGCTGTGTGTACCACCTGTGAACTTCAGATGCAAATTCCCCAGTTTTCTGGTGAAGTTCTGCAGAGGTTGATGCCAGGCTTGTTATATGGCTTAAAAAGGGTGAGCATTTCCACTGAACTTCAGCTTGATCTTTCTCTAGACTGTCTCAGTTAAGAAACCATGTGGTTTGTTTGAAATAATGCTCAAAAAGGCATTTGATGATTTAATTCTTACCAGATAAGAAATATTCAAGTACATCTTATTTTACAGTTTTGGGTAGGTAAAGGTTAGATATGCTTAGAAGTAATAAAATTTCTTTCTTAGAAAAATCATCTTAATCTGTAACTGGGACCCTACCATGGTAGATACTGGACATCAAGTGTGACCAAATTTAGTGATGATAATTGGGAGCGTCCCTGGAGGATGGTGGGAAACTTGGTCTTCTTTAGGCTTAGAGTTACTACAATAAGGATTATTGAGTGCCCATTTGATCAGAATGTAAGGCTGCTCCCAGGAGTTTATATGCCAAAGGCAAAGATCGAATATATATGATTAGTTCATAAAAAGTTTAATCTAGAGACGAAACTGGTTACTGCGATGGAGTTATAACAGAGACAAGGATGCTTGGAGGGCATCTCTAATAGGCAGGCATGAGTTTGAAGAAGGAGACTGTTGTCTAACTAGGTAGGGCTGTGGGTTAATGATGGCAGTGACAGCTGCTATAGTGTTTGCTCTTCTGAGGACAAATGACAGTCAGTATTGGAACATGGGGAAAAGTACTAGTGCCTTCAGTATATAGAAACAGCTATCCTGGAAACTTAAACTGGAATGAAGGTGGACATTAGATCGGGAATATTTTTTATTGTTTTTGCAAGCAATGGTATGTAAGGCCATCAACAGGTTTGGGCAGAATGAATGGCATGGTTTAACCTAAGTTTGGGGTGTCACTTATATGATTGATTGGAGAAGTTAGTTACAGGAAAGAAATTTGACATGAAGCCATCATATTTTAGATGATGTGAACCTTTTCATATGGTGAGCCGACCCCCCTAGTCCTGTAGAAGCCAGAGGGGAGAAAGAATAAAAGACTATCAGAGTGTTCAACTGAAGGATACAGGGAGGCGGAAGAGGTGGTGGCGGCCGGGGAAGCCCACAGAAGTTAACAACAGGGTTGCCTCAGCCTAGAGAGGAAACGACCTGGTGCCCTTGCTCTGTGGCTTCCTTTATCTAACACATCCCTTACTGTATGGTATTAATACTAGGGAAGGGGGAGGTCGGTAGAGTGAGCCAAGGTGCAGCTACTCATGGATGATAGAGATACAGGGCCAGGTGAATGTAGGCAGAGGTTTTCAAGATATGCTTTGACTGATAATATGAGATTCTATATCTCAACCTCTAAAATTAGCCTTACTGTTCATTATAGTTCCTGAACTATATATAGTTTCTACGATTCTATTACAACCTTGGAATACCTAAATTGGAAGGCACTTTGATATCATCAGATCTTACTACATATGAGGGAAAATGAAAGAATGTTGTGGACTTGTCTGAAATTTCACAGTATACATACCATGTTTTCTCTTTCTGAAACCAATATTCTTTCTGCCTTACCAACTACCTTAAGAAACTATTTTTCAATAAGGAGATGCCTTTATGGAGAGTAGTTAAAAAACAGCTGAGAGACGAAGGGGAAATTGGGGTGAGGGAGAAGGAAAAGGGAAGGAAGGGTGATGGGTCTGTTGAAGGGCTGAAAGGAGAAACTGGAGAGAGCCTCACAATGATAAACCTTGCCTGGCCCAAGTATTGCCTGGGCTTGGTTGTGGGTGAGCACACATTCATTATGTTTCCTTGGGTTTCCCATGTTAGAGATGCAAGTGACCCAGCCTGCAGTGGTGCTGGCCAGCAGCCGGGGTGTTGCCAGCTTTGTGTGTGAGTATGGGTCTTCAGGCAAAGCTACTGAGGTCCGGGTGACAGTGCTGCGTCAGGAAGACAGTCAGCTGACTGAAATCTGCGCTGCAACATACATGGAAGAGAATGAGCTGACCTTCTTAGATGACTCCTCTTGCATTGGCACCTCCAGTGGAAGCAAAGTCAACCTGACCATCCACGGGCTGAGAGCCATGGACACAGGACTCTACTTCTGCAAGGTGGAGCTCATGTACCCTCCACCCTACTATGCAGGCATGGGCGATGGAACCCAGATTTATGTCATTGGTGAGTAAAGTCAAATCACTAAGTTGACATCTTTTGTAGTATTCCTTTTTCTTTTCGTGCATGAAAACATTTTGCTCCTTAATTCCCAGAAGTTCATCATGAGAACTGTGGAAATTCTCTGTAGAATTCATTGGAATTTCACACAGCAGTCTTACTTAATATAGGTGGTAAACTGAGGAGCACCCATATATGATCAAATGGGTCAGGGAAGGTGATAGCTATCATGAAGTCTGGCCTTGTGCCTTTGACAGGACACGGCTGGAGAGGTAGTCCTCAACTAACCCAATTTACTTATGGGGTAGCAATATTATTTAGTGGTCGATATAGTGGGCTAGAAGCTCAAATCTCTTCCTATTTTCACTACTGGGGGGCTAAAAGTTCTATTTTGCTTTTTGTTGCAGATCCAGAACCATGCCCAGATTCTGATTTTCAACTCTGGATCCTTGCAGCAGTTAGTTCGGGGTTGTTTTTTTACAGCTTCCTCATCACAGCTGTTTCTTTGAGCAAAATGGTGAGTATGATGCTGACAACACATCATTTTTGGTGGGGATACCTTTAGTCATAACAACTGACCAAATGATGCTGTTGAATTTAGATTTCTTGAGATGAAGCAATAAATGAGGTTGAGGAAGGACAGTGGTAATAAACACACTGAAACCCTTGGCATTGGTCTTTGGAGGTTTCAGGATGACTAATATTTTAGATGAGTGTGTTTGACATTGAGTGTTTGTGTGCTTCTGAACAGGGTTTCAGTTTGAGTAACTGTTTGAACAACATGGGACAGCTCTTTTGCTCTTTATCCTCATGACACTTGTACATGAAACACAAGATTAGACTGGGCACAGATCTGTTGGAGACCATCTGGTTTGGTTCCAACCCAACTTGTACCTTTTGTGAACAACTTGTAGCTGTTCATAAAGCACCTGACCAGGGCTTCCTGTTACCCCAATATTCCCAATGGGAAGTCTTGTTCTCCCCTCCAATCCAATAAATGAAACCACCAGTTTTCATTTACTATAGCGGTGGCAGAAGAGATGGTTGTATAGAATCAGGCTTACTGTCAGAATTTCTTTCTGACAGTCCCTCTCAATTACTTCTAAGATTGTCATCACAAACTTTTCCCTTTTCTCTCCCTCCTTTCCTCCATCTCTCCCTCCACCTCTACTTCAAGAGCCTTTACTCAACCTGTTTTTTTTTTTTTTTTGCTGTAACTTCTTCCTATCTCATTTGCTACAAACTACTACACAGGCTAATAGACTAGACCTCAATTTACCTAGGTGGCAACTAATGCAACAGAAAAAAGTAATAAAAAGCATGTGATGAGTAGAGATGAGAAATATAGCTCTCAAGCAAAGTAACTAAAGTCTATTACCTTATCAAGCTCAGCCCCTCACAGACAAGATCCAGGCATTTTGAATGTTCTTTATAAGTTCTCTCAAAGTCTCTTTCTCCTACCTTCTATTCAAGGGAAAATGGTTGCTATTTTACATCAATAGCACAGAGTTATTTATCCAAAGTGAATTTTAATAGTGGAATCAAGAAAATCTCCTGGGGCTTATAATTCTGTATATTGTGAACCTTTTTTAGTGGGGTCAGGACTCACCATTTATTGAGTTCTATTATGATTAGAAGTGGTTTCTGTATTCCTCAACAATAATTGTTTCCTTTTGTGATTGGCAGCTAAAGAAAAGAAGCCTTCTTACTACAGGGGTCTATGTGAAAATGCCCCCAACAGAGCCAGAATGTGAAAAGCAATTTCAGCCTTACTTTATTCCCATCAATTGAGAGACCATTATGAAGAAGAAAGACCATTTTCCAATTTTGAAGAGTGGAGGCAATTCTAACTTTTGCTATCCAGCTATTTTTGTTTGTTTGTGTATTTTGGGGGATTCATCTCTCTTTAATGTGAAGCTGGATGCAGAACCCAAATTATAGTACTACAATTTAAAGAAAAGGAGCAGTAAAAGCAGAACTGCGATGTTTCTGTCACATCATATCTAATTTTAGTAAAAGCATCACTTGGGAGCAATATGGGGGTGCAGCACGATGATGTGAGATCAAGGAACTAAGTTAGGGAATCGAAGAAGTGCAAAGAAAGTCAAGGAGGAGAGTCAAGGAGAGATTGATACTGTACACACCTTGTATTTACATATGAGAAGTCTGCAGCTGCAATGATGTTTTCACGTCAAATTCTGATATCATGTAATTTTTCTAAACGAATATATAATTACATGAAGACTTAAAAAGAAACTGACCTGACTATGTTTTAGCCAGAGATTCCAGAGTTTGTATTGTACCAATATGTATTTTTTATTTGATAGTATTGTGGATGGGAGCCACATGTGCTTTTGTGTATTTGATGATGATCTGAATATAAACACTATATGTCAGTGTCTTCCCACTGTGGGTTGAAGTGAAGTTTTGCAGAAAGGCTCAGGACACTAACACACCAAGTACAATATAGGATCACTGATTAACTGTCTTGGAAACTAGACAAAGTAAGAACATATTCTTGCAGATATGTTGGATTGAACTGGTGTGTTGATATGTGCTTTGGGCTTTTATTCCAGGTCCTTTCAATGGTTTGCAAGGAAGTCAAAGCTGGTGGTACGCGAGTTAACTTGATATAACACCACCATCAAGGAAATGGCTCCTTCCAGGAGCCCTGTAGGTATGAATTTCAAGGACGCTCCAATTTCTTATATATGGTTAATGCCATGTACAGGGGAAAAAAGTAGAATGTGGGAGAATGGGGTGCATGAAGGTCTCTGAAAATCAACACTGTTGGTGTTTTATTAACTCAATATTTTCCATGAAAATGCAGCAACATGTATAATATTTTTAATTAAATAAAAATCTGTGGTGATTGTTTTTCAGCATTGTCTTTGAGTATTTGTATATTTACCTTCTATTTGAATAGAGTTTGGATTTTTTCCCCCTTGATTCATTCAGCAGTGAGTGGAGTCTCCAATATTAGAAATACTAGAAAACCCCAAAAAGAAAAATAAAGCTTCATGAATGAGCAGTCCACCAGTCCTTTACTTCAAGCCCTTCTTGGAATTCATCCTCTGTCCTTCTGATTTCTTCACAACCGTCTGAGCTACAAAGATAGCATAGTTCTTGATAAAGCACACAGCAATCTCCCTTGCACAGGTTCTTTCCCTCTTTCTCAGCCTAACTTGTGCACTGACTGCAGTTGCCACAACCCCACTGTTAGTAGCTGAGCCCCTATAGCCATTGTGATCTTCTTCTGTGCATGGAACTTTCCCTTGCAGCTGCCAAATGGATGATCCCATAAATGTGAGAAAAACAAACCTGTGGTCCTGTGTTGCCATCAGCTGTCAGGCATAGGCCTGGCCCACTGAACCCTCTGTGATTGGTGGTTAATCAATGTGTTGTCTCAGATTGGTCTCCACTTCAAGTTTCTTATTTTTTATTTTTAAAGTTTTATTAAGTTATGGATACAAGAACTGGGGTACAGGCCAGAGGTGTGGGGGTGGGGGTGAGAGGACTCACCAGAGACAGAGTGGGGACCAGAACAGGTTGACTGACTGAAATACACTGCTGAGGAGAGCAGCGGGTAAGACCTGAGAGGTCTACTTCGCAGTGTGGGTCACCTTCCTGGCCAGGGATTGAACTTGTGCTGCAGTGCCTGTGGTTTGCTTCATAGTGCTGTGCCTAACCCTTGTGCCACCAGGGAGGCCCCTAGGTTTCTTATTCTTGATCTCCACATCCTGTTATTTGTCTTGTGGAATGATTCTCAGTGTGGACAGGGACTACCTGTAACTCAGACAACTGGGTCAACTTATTAAAAACACTGATTTGAGTTTTTATTTTTAGCTCAGATGTACTGAATCAGAATCCTTGGGCCATGGGGCTAAAAGGTTGTTCTCCAAGTTCCCCAGGGCTTTTTATACCTATCAAGTTTTGAGAATTGCTGCTTAAGTGGCCCTCTCTTTTCCAGCAAGTGCTAACAAACAAATGAGACAGCACCTATGAGCACTCCATGGGAGTCTGTTAAATAAAAATGAATAGTCATTTCAAAATGTGGTAAGAATAACCACCTAAGAGACCTACTGAGTGGAAGACCACACCTTTTGCTCTCTTGCCCCCTGGTTGGAAACCATCAAGAAACACACAATTAGGAAGTCTCGGTGGATAGTGTGATACCATTTATACTCCTCCGAATATCTTTAGAGGGACCATTCTCTTCCATATTGGTGGTGGATCCAAATTTCAGAGAAGTCTTTAGAAAAAAGAGCTTGCAGGTGTCTTTCAGACACCATGAGATAGCAAATTGCTTTACATAAGCTTCATATCTCTTCTAATCTTACCTAAAATTCTATCTTAAGCTGTTCATTAAAGGAAGAATTGTCCTATTCATTCAGTTTCAATCTTGAAAAATAAAAATACTCCTTAGCTCCATAAAGGTTCCTCTTTGGCAGAAGAAATGGACAAGAAAGATTGTGACTTGGAGTTCCACTGCAAGGGGAGAAAACGATTTTAAGTGGGCACCTGAGAACCAGATGAAAGCCTTTTCTAATCCCAATTTTGTTTTTAAGGGTTTACAAGAGAGATGCTTTGCTCCCAACTCAGAGGACATATGACCTTCATCACTGTGTCTATCTCTGGGATTAGAGCCCTGGGAAACCTAAAGACTCTACTCATCTAATGAGGCTTGGTCCAACATGAAGAAGAAGGCTGGATGCTGTATCCTCCTCTCTGGAACTGCCAGTCTTAACAGGAATGCAGGTGATGCGTGGAGCAGGACAGAGCTGCCAGTGGCTACCTGGGTCAGGTGCAACTGCGACCGATCCCCAGCAACTTCTGCTCATCTCCCTTTTTCCAAGGGGTTATCTTTATTTCTACTACTTCCTGTTGTCCTATTTCTCACCCCCAAGTATCTTTATCTCTATTTTCATACCCATTAAGGTTCATCTCAAATTCTGCCTTCTCTATCAGATTCAGTGATACCTCAAGTCCATGTGGGTCTCTCCCCTTCTGTTTCACAACTGTACTTGTTTTCATGTCTAATTTCAAAGGTGCATGTCTTTTCTTGCTAGCTTGAGTGGGAACTTCTCCAAGACAGAAATGTTCATAGCTTTAGACGCACAACAGATGCTCAAGGAGATGTTCTGAAGAGTTGGAGAGCTAGGAAATCTGGGACTATGGGAAGGACAAACATCTTTTAAGTAGAATCTTGATTTTTTTTCCTAAGGGGGTCTCAGTCTACTCACTTTCCCTGCTGACTAGCAGAACTATGTGTAGGTCAATCTGTCACTTGGTTTAACACTTTAGGCACTGGAATGTGAGCTCTAGCTGGAATCCCTGCTCCATACATTCTATTTCAACTCAGTCTTCACATATGTTTCCGAGGTGAGTAGGAAGACAAATACTCATTGTTACTCTTCTCTTTTTTGGAGCCCGAGTGGTTGATAAAACTGACCACATTTTCATAGACTCTGATCCATCTTCCATCTCCAGAGTGGATACAAAATTTAATTGGGACCAAACATGCAAAATGTTTACGTCATTGCACTGTTAATGGGAGCAAAGCCAGTAAAGAAGTTTAAGAATTTATAAATTTAAGTTATTGCTTTGGGAGGTCTCAAAGCAAAGGAGAAAATGACTTTCTTCAGAAAGTTACTGCTATGGCCTTACTTCTCTTTATGCACCTGGTAAGAGCCATGACTCAAGCTTCTTAGAGGCCTTGTCTTATTTTATACTTTTTTTTCTCATCACAGGAGAATCTACTCTATTCAGATGAGAATGATGACACACCCTGTTGATGGAGAGGGAGGAACAGTTATGCTTCCTTGGTTACAGGGTGATAGGGGTTCATAGGTAGGTTTGTAGGTAAAGTCAGCCAAAAATAAAAACATAAACAAACACCCAAAACACTGTACTTGATCTGACAATGCTATCACAGGAAAGTTTATATTTTTAATGAGTGTCAATAAACATGCTATTGGCTTTCCCCCACAAATTTCTCAGTGGTAACAATCTGAAATTGGGATGCTGTTTCAGTTATAACACAATCTACTGTTTCCAACCCTGGACACACATGAGATTAAAGCTCCAGGTGGCTGCGGGCTAATGGGTTCTATAAAGGGGGCAGCTATTAGTTTTCTAAAAACTTTCTTAGAAGAAGGAACCCATTCTAGTCTCATGGCAAGGATTCTGAGATTCTTTTGTGTGTGTTTTATTTTTATTTTTTAAAATTTTATTTATATATTTTGATGTCGATTGTGGTCCCCATGGATTTCCCATCATCATTTCACCAGTGTACCATCACCTCAGTCCCTTGTGTTCTTTCTGCCATTCTGAGATTCTTATTGGGGATCTCAGACGCCTATTGGAAATACACTTTCATGGTTATAGTCTATCACAGTTCTTACATTTGCTGCATACAGTATTATCTGGAATATTTGGAAAAAGGCAGATTGAGGTGCTCGAGACCTAGAGCTTTTCATTCATAAAACAGGGGACAGGGACTGGGATTTTAATCCTCCAGTGAGTCATTGGATCAAAATCTTAGAAGGTCAAAGTAAGATCCTACTAATCCTGCTACAAGACTGGAGAAGAGAACTTGGCAACTATTTTCATATTTTTAGAGAAAATGAGTCTTAGAGGCATTAGGAAACTTGCTGAAGGTCACAGAGTGAGGATCTGAACCAGGCTGAGAAGTCAGGTCTCTGAAATTTTGCTTTAGGCCGCCGCCACAGGGCAATGTGAATGTTTCTGCCCAGGGGCTGTCCTCACCACTGCTTCCACTCCAGCTACCCACAGAAAACCTACTCTCCCTCCTGCCTCTATCCCAGCTGCTCTGTGAAACTTCTGTGAGATCAAGACTTCTGTTTCTGGCCTGATGTTTGCTTTACCTTTTCTATTTCTTCCTTCACCTTCCAGGACACTAGCCAACAAGTCTAGAGTGATACAGCCTGTCCTCAGGAAAGCCGTGGGGAAAACACAGAACAACCACCTGCCAAGGCTCTGTTCGCAAAGCCTGCAGTACTCAGAGAAAGCTTTTACCTTCTGCTGGAACTCATATAACCACCCAGTGAAACAATATGTATTCCTTTTATCACACACAATCAGGTTACCATAACAACCAGCAGTGTTTCAAAAACATGCTATTAATCACAAAATGTGATATAATTTATTCAAACAAATAGAGGAAATTCTCTCTCCGAGGAATTGTAGGAAATGTATTTCAGGAGGTGATTTCAAATTTTAGAAAGCAACACAATTTCTCACCAACTGCACTTCCCTGAGGATGTTTCTTTTTTTCTTCTTGCTTCACTTTGACAACATTTTAGTCTACCACAGTCACCCCACTATTAACTTATGATCTTCAACTTGTTGAAAAATAAGTCTTGCTTTCCATGTTTGTCAATAACTCGCGACTCAGACATGGTCTCTAATTTGTTGTGGGCATCAGCTTGCCTCCGGCATTGCAGTTACCTGTGACTATGATTGAACTTCAAAGACAGGATGCTGGGTTTTTTAATTAAGGCCAGCTAGCATTGTCAAGTATTCCTTTCCTATCAAGGAAGCCTAATGTTGGATATAGTTCCTGAGCTCCTTATTTATAATGAAGAGAGGTAGGAAACCAACATGTGAGGGCTTTAATAATGCCCGTGTACCTTAACTAAAGCAATTCTTGTACTATTCCTGCAGAAGAGGTACTGCCATTTCCTCATTTTTAAAGTGATGAAACTGGAGTTCAGAGAAGTTTTATTACTTGCCCAAAGCCACACAGCTAGTAAAGGGCAGAAGCAGGATTAGAAACGATGTTGAATTCCAAAGCCAAGTTCTTTTCAAATGACCATTTCTGAATTCTGGGGCCTACTTGTTAAAGGAAAAGGGCAAAATGGAGAGTGAATGAGGATTCACTTTACATTTAGTAGAGAAGCAAAGCCTCTTTCAAGGGGGTAACAAAATAGGTGTCAGAGTCAGTACATATTCTTTTTTAAAAAAATTTTTTTTAAAGATGTATTTATTTATGCATACAAGATCGAGGGTAAAGGCCAGAGTCACAGGAGGTGAGAGGATTCACCAGGGACAGAGTGGGGAGCAGAACAGGCAGACTGACTGAAACACACTGCTGAGGAGAGCAGCAGGCAAGGCAGGAGAGGTCTGCCATGCCATGTGGGTCCCCTCCCTGGCGGGAGGCAGAGATCGAACTTGTGCTGCAGTGGCTGTGGTTTGCTTCATAGTGCGTTACTTAACCCACTGCACCACCAGGGAGGTCCGAGTCAGTACATATTTTTTAGACAAATGTTTTCATTATAAGCATATTCATTATAAGATTAGCTCTAACAGCTAAGAATGGCAATCCAGAGAGAAAACAGGAAGTTAAAGACTTTTAAAAGTGAACCACTAGTTTCAATCCATAGTTTTAGTTGTGACTGCTCTTCCATTCACCAGTACTCAAATGAGGGTAGCAACACTGCTGGCTGCTCCTGGTGTTACAACTTCTCTTGGAGGCGTCGGACTGGAAGCCATTAATACATCCAGTGAGAAGGAGAAGTGTTGAGTCTCACACAACCTATAGTGTACTTCCTGAAAGTGGGGGGTTATTTCCCATTCAAAATAGACTGGCAATAGAAAGTAACAACCAGTAGAAGTCAGTGGGTGTCACGTGTGTATCTGTGATCCCTGAAATAAAGCTAGTTTGTAAAAGTATAATAATCAACAGAAGGGAAAATCGGGGGTTTGGAGAAAGCGGAGGAAATGTTGGGGTTGAGAGGTGCTTCAAAATAGCAAGGGGTCCCTTTAAGAAAAAAAAATAGAGAACAAATGCAGAAGACAGAAACTTTAGGATGCCACAAAATGACAAATTCAACTAGCATTCTATGAACAAAATGATTGAGTAGGGATGCATGTCATAGCTCACAAAGAGGTTCAAGAGAAGACTGAGTCAGAATCCAGGGACTATCCAGCTGAGATTGTGATAATGGGTAGCTATGAAAAAGTAATTTCTACTAGAAGTCACAGTGTGGGAACATCTGGGTTCTAAACAGAAAAGACCTTCCCTGCCAGGAACATGCATTAAAGATGGTGGTTCCAGTTTGGATGGGTGGTGGTAGGTGTATGTGGGGTGGGCACCATGGCACAGAAGTAAAAGCTGGCAGTGGGGGAGCAGCATGAGGGAAGATGCCGAGGGAACTGCAGAGTTCTTTTAGCTCAAGCAAGCTGAGTGGCATGGACTGTGCTTTTGCCAACTTCTGTTTTTATAGCGCGCCTGTAATTTGTGAAGCGCATATGAAAGAGGAATTAGATGTTTTGTGGGCTTCCTGGAGCATTCAGCCCCTGTGTTTCAAAGAACAAGGTAGAAAGCGGGACTCTTCTTATATTTAGACTTGGATTCAGAGTTTGCAAGAGTGCCTTATGTTCAGTCATGTTACATATTTTCTCATGGTTGACCTTCTGTATCCTCATCAACATTAACTGGAGAAGGGAAAAAAATTAAGGGATGGGTAAGGCAAGGGCCTGGGAAAAAGATCTGTTGAAGGACTAACTCCAGCTGGGCAGGCTGCACTCCTACGGACTACATCTGAGACTCAGGATAGGCTCAGGCTCCACTCAGCAATTCATGGAGCTCTAACCCACAGGCAGGTGGGTGCCTTAGTAGGAAAGCATATGGTCCATAAAACCAAAAACTAGGTGGCTACTGATACTCTGATGGGCCAACGAGTTCACATTAAGACTCCTGCAGACATTTGGGGATACAGAGTATAGAATCCTATGCTTGGGGGAAATGTTGGGGAATATTGGCATGCTTGGTGAGTAAACTCAGGTCAGTGTCCAGTTGAACTCCATAAGGCAAGGAAGATTTCATTCTTCCAGAGACCTTGCCTGGAGCTATTGCCGTTGAGTATGTCTACAGTTACTGGGCTACTGATCCCAGGAATGACCTCAGAATCTTTCTTAACATAGTTCTCTAGACAATCATATATAATCTTCACAGATGGCATTCAAGACGTCATCGACAACCCCAGGTATTTTAACCACTTCCTACTTTTTCCTGCACCCAACGCCTATACTCTTCTCTGTACAGCCTTTCTAAAGCCTGGCTACTTTCATGGGACTTGATCCTTCCCTCTTTGAGTTCTTAGCACTCTGGGTATCAGTATTTATAGATGGCCTTGTATCTTTTCTAGATTGAGCTGACTGTGGGCAATGAGAGAGTTCTTATATTTAGCTATCCAAACGTTAGATAGGAAAATATTATTTTGATTTTTGTTAAGTATTTTGCTGAAGATTCATCACAGTAAGTGGCATAAATGAACCTGAATTCAAGTTAGTCTGATTTTTAAAGCCTGGACTCTTCTCCTTAACCCGCACTCAACGGTGTGCCCTTCAGCACACTGGCAGAGGCTGAGAACAGGAGGGCAGATAGTAGGGGAATAAGGCTGCCTCTGTGAGCACAGACATAGAAGAGATTTTATGGCTGCTCTGGAAGTGAGTGCCCAGTTCCATCCTCAGAAACTTTTATTTTCTGTGGTATTTTAAACACAATGGGATCAAACTAGTTTTGCTAAATCTGACTTTTGACAACCCTCTTAACACAACTGACTTCACTATTTCTATCTAACTTGGCTGCCTAACCTACAAATGTTCTCAAATTAGATGTCTCTATGTCTAGTGAAACTGAGAGAATTATTTTATAATTACTCTCTTTGGAAAAAGAATAGTCAATGGAAATTTTTAATAAAAACGAATGTGGTAAAAACACAATTTTAAGTTACGAATTGGAAAACATGTGGCCAAATCTTTATCCACTAGATTATACACTATTCTGCGACCATCTGTGGAAATTTATAGGTATTAGGTTAGATACATGCTGGTTTTTCTGTTTGTAGAACGTAACAGAAACCTAATTGAAAACCACACCGCAACATCTCAAACCAAATGTGAAATCTATTCTCTTGGAGGTTAAGATGCACGTGCAAATGTGAAGAAAATTACTTGCTTTTTCCTTGAATGAAAAAACGTCTGTCAATAAATTTACTAACTATTTTCTGTTTCTAGACGACAGTCTAAATTATGTTTAAACCTTATAATAGAGACAAATGTGTAATGTGCAAGCTTTGTCTTACTTTGCTTATATTTTATTGTTTGAATATTTTCCTCTGCACAGATCTACAAATATGTGTTCAATTCCTTAAAATTTATTGTTCACTGATTTTTTCACAGTCTAGAAAATGAGTGTAGGAATTGTTTCATTTGATAAAACAGCACATTCGTATTTCCTGACCTGAGAGCAAGAGGCTGACCATGGCGACTCTCTTGGTTCTGTGAGGTGAGGGACCAGATCTATATTTGTCCCTGAAGAAACTTCTGTGGAGTCTGAAATGACAGTTAAGGGCAAGGGGACTGATAGCCCTTATTTAGAGAGCTGGTTCTTCTCTTGTCTCTAGAAATTTCTGGGTTAGCTATTGTTTAATAGTTATCCTGGTCTCTTTGCTGATTATTCCAGCCCCAACAGAATACCCTATCTCTGGATTCATTTCTATGCTGCCTTGTGATAATATAAATTAGTATTAACTTTTACAATTAAGTTTTCATGCACGAATATTACTGTCTCTTCAAATACATAATGACTTCCCCAAAGGACTTCTTTTACTTCTTTTTCTTTTACAGTGTAGAGTAGTGGTTAGAGCTTGACATCTGCAGCAAGGAGTTTGGAGATTATCCTGTTCAATATTCTATGCTCTTCTTCCTCATCATTAGAATGAGATGGCAGACTAAATGAGTTGGTGTAAATAATGGGGTTAACATGATACTATGTAGTAATATATTAATATTTTACTACAGAATGCTTTTATTATTTCTTCACCATCCCTCCCTCATACATGTACATGGTACAGTGCATAGCACAGAACAGTTCTACATCTTCTGCTTGTCTCCTTTCCCCCACCCCTTTTCCTTCATTTCACCTTCAGCAAGTATTTGTTAGGTAAATAAAGTCTTTATAATAAAACTAGTATTGGTTAAAATGGAGATGAATATTAATGCTCGGTGACTGAATTTACAATATGAATTAGTTAGTCTCCTCCAAATCTGTTCTTGGCTCTCCTGCACCATTTGCACTGGGAAGCTGACCTGAATGGACCACATCACCTGCCTTCCTTGCATGGGAGATGGAGATGGGGTGGTGGGAGATGGGAGAGTGTTGACAGTTGAGGGCTTTCTTCCAGTCACCCCCACTTGTACACAGCAACTAGAAGAGTGGTTCTGTCCTTTCCTGACAACATCTCTGGTTGGATGGTTCCTTCTCTTTGTTTTCTGGTCTTACCGAGCTCTGGTCACTATTTTTCCCCCTGCCCTTTCGTCTCAGGGAAAGTGAAGAATATTTGCTATTTCTGGTTGATCTGTGTCTATAGTTTCCCCTTAACCCTATCCGCACCTCTGTAAGTAATAACTTGTTCAAGGTTCTTCCATTGAACCATTGGCAATGAGTTCTGTTTTGAGCTAAGATCCCAACTGATCCATCACAAATCCTTGGAAATGTCCTCTATGCCTCTGGATCTCTATTTCCTTTTCTGTAGTAAAAGGGGGTTGGTCAGATTCACTATTTCCCTGGTCCCTTCCAAATCTGAGAGTATAGGTGATCTTTAGAATTGCAAGTGACCTTGATAAACTGCAGAGGTTTTCAGATATAAACAAGATGAATTTCAATTAAGAACAAGTACAGAAAAGTGCCCTTGGGGAGGAAAAACAAATTATAGAAATAGCAGGTGACAAATTCTTGGCTAAGTGCTAGTACCTTAGCAAAAACTCCAGGATAAGTAAGCAGTACATGATGCTGCTTGAACTGAGCAAGTCTTGGGGATAAACACAGGGTGTGATCTGCAGGAAATGTAAGACAATCTCCTGGAGCCGCCTGTCACTGTATACATCAAGTATGGTTGTCATGATAAGCTTGGTAACTTAAAATACAGGAACTAAAAAGAAACCCAAACTTAGACTGGGAATGAAAAATATACAAAGGTCAATTTCTTCTTTCCTTTCTCCTTTCTTCTCTTTGTTAAGAGTCTGCAGGAAGAAATAAGGGGACAGTTCTCATTTATATGAATGGATGTCTCAAGTCTGTGTGACCTGAAAATGAATTATGTTAATTAAAAATTTGCATGTTGGCTAATTATGAATATAAGCTTGGATATAAACTACAATGGTCAATAATTTGTATATTGTTAATGGTTTTGTCACTGTTGGTATAAGGGTCTTGAAAACAATTTTTTTATTCTGCTCATTTTCCACTATAACGACTTGGACACTAAGCAGTTACAAATAGGTTTTTAATGAAAACCTATTCATTTCAAGTGAAACGAATACCTGATTAGATATGAAAATGAAGGGTAAGATCAACACTGAATGAACCTAGATCAATTTAAGGAGCAGGCCTCAAAGAGTAGTAGGGTATTTACTTATGAGGGATGGATTTACAACCTATTTTCCAGGAAATGATAAAGCAATAAATAGTATCAAATCTCAGGCGCAAAATTCTATTAACAGAGTCCTTCAAGAATCTGGAAGCACACCTGGCTTGTGGTTCATGGCAGAAGAGGGCTTGGGTAGGGAGAAGAGCAGACAGAAATTCACATTCCTCCTTGATGGATAACTTGCTGAGGACAACCTAAACCTATGTCAATGTGCTTACCACATGTTGGTTTCAAAGCAGAATATTCAGCCATCTTAGAACAGGACCATATTTTAATGCTAAACTCTCTCAATTCCTTTTGGGTGGTAAAGGCCTTAGTATAGAACTTGCTTCTAAAACTTGTCTTTTAAAATTGCCATCTTGATTTCATGATTGGTTCACAAGGGAAATTGGAAAGTCTAGTGAGGAAATACTGCTGGATAACAAATAAATATGACTAGCTCTGACTCTCAGATCCATCACTAATTAGGTGCCAGTTTCATGCAAATCATTTAACTTCTCTGTACCTTAATCTTCCTGAAACCTTCCATTTGAGAAACACATTTCTGCTTTAAAGAACATTGCAGAATTATAGTAGTCAAAGGAAATGGTAGTTTCTTTGACCGGCATAATTGCCCTGAAAAGTAGGTAATGCTAGATCAGTCATGATTTATAGAAGGTTTACAGATGTTATTAATTCTAGACCTTTCAGATGTTTTTACTTCCTTAATCTATTTTCAGCTTCATTTTTATTGATACTATCTCTGACATGCTTGATAAGGAACATAAGTGTTAATGTAATTATTGTTCATTAAGTTTTTAAAAGTAGGCTATATATTCCTAGTCCCTTCTTGCTAGAATATTAATTTTTGTTATTGAACGAAAGGACAGTCATGTGATTTTTAAAAGAAATGCCTATCCTTCCACTCTGAACCCTCAAACCTCAGAGCTTTGCTTTCTGGAAAGAACTCAATACTTAAGCTCCATAACAAATTAGACATGAGACCGCACACTTGGAACAGTCAAAATGAATTTGGTGAGGTGTGCTAATCAAGAGAGGAAAGGAGCACAATTCATTTCTGAATTGGTTATCAAATTCTTCTTGTAAATGACATGACTGAAACTGCCAATTGGCTTTGCAACCTGCTGACTCCATATTTCTACATCTGTGAAAGCTCAGCAAATAAGCCCTTCTCAGCAAAGCAAGAGGGTTTCGCCAGTAAGAAATGTGATGAGGTGTTGCACCCTGTGGCCAACCATTTCTCAAGAGACCTCTTTCTGTTTCACCTATTGAATTCCTTTATGATTGACAGGCATTTCACTCATTACTCAGATTTTCCTTCATGTTATCTCCTTAGTGAATCTGGTCAACGCAATATATTTTAAGACACAGTCACATTATTACTATGGAATCATTCAACACTAGAGATTGAAGGGACTCAATAAGTCATTTAGCTAAAGTTCTTTCACAAAGAGAAGACAGTCAGTCCTCCCATGCTGAACCCTTATCAGGTAGACCAAAAATTCCTCTTCATCTCCGCTGAAATATTCTATCAGTAAGTTCTCATTGCTTCCCATACTGTCATTGGAAATCTTAGTCTCTCTGTGCTACAAAATGATGCTGTGAATGATGTATCATACTAAAAATTATAATCATAAAACAGTCATTTTATATGAGTGGGAGGATTTGCTTTGCCAATCAGCATTATTCTGTCTTCTAGGAGGGTAGAGGCATCCGGAGAAGTCTACCGACATTTGAGCAATAAGGAATTGAAACTCGACTACTTAGACTCAAAATCTCAGGATCGTTCTTCGACTCTTTTTGGTGACTGTACTTTCTGTAAAGATGTTCTTAGGAGCACAGAGCATATAATACTTAAGAAAAAATGATATATGCTTAATATTTTTCTGCTGGGTGCTTTCATTTTTTCCCCAGACTTCATTAATCTATTTCAAAGATACTTTTCTAATATCAGAACAGCTACAGCTACATGAATAAACACATTGTTCAGGTGAAAGAACACCATTCAGGCTGCTGAAAACAGAGCCAAATTAAACAATAGATGCACAGAACTAGGAGAGTGACATTTTGCTACTTAATGAATTACAAGAAACAGATGTGTATTTTTTTTAAAGGGTGCATATCCTATATGTGGTCCATTTATCAGGAACTAGCAAAAGGTCTTTAGATTAATGCTGTAAAAGAAAGGCTACTAATTCATTTATATTAACATGTATATATGATGATCTCATCCTATGATTTGATATAATTTAAAATTCAAAGACCCACTTATTAAATGTTTTGCTGGGATTGGGAAAATGGGAAATTTATTCACTATCTCCTCTTTGCTGCTGTGTTATGTCATAACATCATTCTTCTCCCATGGTGTGTACCAACCACTTTTCTAGTACAAAGTAGAGGGAGAAGTGGTGTGTATTAGAGAAGATTAGCAATAAGTTTCCTGCGGTCACACACCTACGACTATATATCAGCTGTATATCCTACAGTACTTAGGGCAGTGCTAACAATAAACTAGTTCACAATACTTCAAAAGAAAAGGTTTCACAAACATATAATCAGTAATACTGCCTCCTCATCTATGCCCACAGTCATTAAGTTATGGTGGGTTTGGGGCAGGGAAGAATGATGAATAAGCTTAGACATGAGATTTTGAGAGTAAGAGAACTGAGATGGGAACTGCTGGGGTGAGGAACATTGAAGGTGTAACAAAGAATAGATCATTTGGTAATTTATGATTGCTTAAGGAGAAGTCAGACTTAAGTAAATGTTTGTAATCTTAAAGCACTCTATTATTCTGATTTCACAGCTATATGGCAAACTGCTGTGATTCAGGATCAGAAAGAGATAAAAGATAGAACACATTAAAAGAATACCATAGAACACTTGTCACAAATGAATTGGGCTGACTGCTGGCTGAACCCTTGGAAGCCTGTAAAAAGTTGGACTGGGGATGGGGTGTAGCATCCTTTCAATGTTCTGGCAGCACCTCTTTAGTAAGAACAAGTTTGATTTTGTAGTAACTGTAGAGTTGTGATATTTGCCCCAACTTTATACATTTCCTTTTTTTCCCCCTGACATCCAAGGTAAAGTGGAAATTTGCTGCCATCATAACTCTTGATAATCTGGCCTCAAGTCCTCATTTAAGAGAAGGAGAGAAGGAGAGAAGAAGAGATTAGCAATGGTCAGTTCTGTTAAGATTTGGCCATGCTTGCAGATTCCCAGGGAAAGCTTCTACCAACAAAGTTGCATCTGAAAAACTTTCATAGCCGCTTCCTTCTTGACTATGGATCCAGTCAAAGAGCTTGACTTGTCTCTGGCCAGCTGCAGAGTCAAAATTTTCTCTTGTTGCTGGTAGGCTGGTGACTTTCTCAGACTGAGAATGGGTCTGACCTGGACTTCTGGGTCAATGAAGCTAAGCTCAGATTCAATTGTGTTGTTTATGAGTTTCATTTTGACTGATGAAGACTATAAGTGAGGTGGGTGATCACAAAGGCTGCTTTGCCAAAGGAACTTCAGGGAAAATGATGGTGGACTCACCCAACTAAGAAGAACCTGGCAAAGTACATGTAATTAATGTACTTGTTCTAGAATAATGATGATATATCCATTGAAACTGGTATTTCTGTAGTGCTGGCAAGTGATTATTTTTGTATTTGTGTTTAAAAACAAAATCTCTTCAGTCTTCAGAAATATTACAGATACTCAGCACTGGTTCTATACCCAAATTATTTAGAAATTCAATTATTTATTTCCATAAAGACATTAAGACATAGGAATTATTATTATGTTTACTTGTATGATCAGAATAAATGGGCAGCTGTCACACATAGTTAAGATCTATGTCACTTATGTCATTCAGGGAAAAGAGTGTTTCAGAGTTAAGACAACTTAATTTCAAGATTTAGCTTAGCGTGTGGAAGACTAGGCTTGGTAGACTGAGGGTGTTTCTATCTTTGCCCCATAACCTTCTTCAGGTTTCTAACTTGTCATGAAATCTTGGGCCTGCAACTTTGCCTTTTCTAATTGTTGTCTTTGAAATTTAGACAGGAGGTTCTTGTTAGTCATTTATTGTCTACAGAACTCTTTGCACATTAACAGGAGTTAATAGTAAAAATCAATCATACTCCTTTATTCTTTTTGATCTGCATTTAAGGTAAAATCATCTGTTCAATGAGCTAAATATAGCTGGGGTTTGAAACTTCAATAAGGAAGATATTCTCATCAAGCATCACTTTTGATACTAAAATAAGACCCAGTATCACAACCCTTTCATTTGTGATGGAATACTGAAATTACATCTCTTCCCTACATCCCTTCAAATTCCCCACTCCATTGACTTTTTTTTTTTTTTAAAGAGAAACAAAACAGGATTTGTGAGTGAGGAGTCAGTATTTTAAAGCTGTGACGGTTAAAGATGTGAAATATATCACTTTCGGTCAAGAAGAGATGTAGGAGTTGCTTACAGTGTTTCTCAAGGTGGGGAGACAGATCTGTGCAGCCTCAGACAGAAGCCAATATGGCTGCCTCTAAGAGGGTGTGTGGTGCTTTCTCTGGGGTGTGTCCTGAACTTCCAGTAGGGAGGTGGTGGTTATTCAACTATTTTTCAGTATAATAACTCTCCTGCCAAATTACCAAAAGGAAAATGCTTAAGAGTAATTTTAGCATCATGAACTATAATGTTAAAAATAATGAGGACCTAGGGCTGTTGAAAAGCTACTTTCAATTTCAGTTAACACCCAGGCATGTCAGGTAACAGCACATCTGCCAAGGGTGAACTTCTTCACAACATAGCATCCCAGATCTTACAGTGGTCCTAGAGCTTTAAATTGTTAACACCTGCCCTTACATGCCTTGTAACACCACACATAACTGCTGTCTTCCTTTCAGGGTCAGCTCTCTGGTGAAATTGACTGAATCCTTGCAGGTTAGATCTTTGAAGTAATCACAGAAAATGGATCCGGAAAAAGCTGTTTGTAAGGGCTATTCTTAGCTTGTATTTTATTGATGCAAATAGCTTTCTACCTTTCTGTAGTCGAACAAACACAATCAAATAAAGGGTGCTGTTTCAGTGCTGCATTCAGTATGCTGCTCACACAGACAATCAGCCAGACAGCAAGCGATAGTCATACACCACGCATCACTCAGGTGCTTCAAGGACACCTAGCTCAAAAGAATGTTTAATGAGCCATCACTGGACTCTCCAGTATTTTGAAGAGTAGATTCCAACTGAAGCTGCTCAGGCAAGGAAGTGTAATGTAACATCTTATGGATGTTGAGCAGGCATGAATCTGAGGGAGGGATAATGTATATTTAAGTTTATTGTCCCCATTTTAGTAACTCAATTTCAGATTTTAATTTCTGACTGCAAGTTTCGTTCTGCTAGGCTAGTGGAAAGAAACCTTAACCTCAGTCCTTTTGGGGTTTCCCCATCTCTCCACAGGATTGTGTCACATTTCAGGATCTTGTGCAATATTAAGACACGGGTAGGGTGTCATTGCACCTGTCCATTCCATTGTTTCTGTCCTCACCCTTCAGAAATAGTGGCTCTCAGTCATTCCCATGCACAGTGTGAGCAAGGGAAGGCTGTCTCTGGTCCCACTGATCCAGGTGCACCCTAGGAAGGAAGTCATTCCCTTCCCTTTCTGAGATCTTGCTGCCTTCTTGGTGGCGCACCAGGTACCCTCTGATTCATGACCTACCTCTCTCTCCCACTAAGTCCTGGGGAAGTCTTTTTTAGAACTGTGGGGAATCCTTCTCTATTCACTTTTCTTTGAGAGCCTCTCTGATCCTGAAGACTTTTGTTAAACAAAAAGCAGAAAAATTAGTGGATGTAATTCTGCTATTTTCCTGGCACATTCTTTCCCTGAGGAAACTAGAGGCAAGTTATGGGTACATGGCCAGGAAGGGAATAATACTGGGGAAGAAAAAATATAATTTCTAAATATATCTTTTAACCATCCTACATATGTAAATGTATATGCTCGTCCAAATGCCAACAGCGAGAGGAGCGAAAGAACTGGGAGGAAAGGAGAACTGGATTCATATGGGATTGAGAGGGTCTCTATGTGTTGAGGCATAAGTGTGCATTCTTCATGGTGTCTTTTAAAATCAGATAACACACAAATAGGTAGCACTTAAAACTTTGAAAAAGAAATGACTGTTTAAGATTGGATGGCGCCATAGTATAACGGACAAGAACAAAAAAGCTTACAGGGCAACTGGAAGATAGGATACTTTTTCTGGGAGAAATGTGTAAATAGAAGGAAGAGAGATAAAATTTCTCTAAAATCATGTCTTCTGTACTCTGTGAAGATACAAGTACTGATTCAAAGACTATTAGTGCTAAGAAAGATTGTTAGAGAGTCTATAGTTTTATCATTGATTTTTTAAAGGGTGGAAACTTGCTTAGTCCATGGCAATAATAGAACTACACCCAAATGTCAGGGTGCTTATCCTTTATGTTCTCTAGTAAGTATTTTATAAACCGCAGAGATACTAAACGATTAAGTTATTTTAAAGATAAGGACAAAAGATAAGGAACAGGAACATCTTCATTAATGCTTACATAGCTCATTTCAATAGATTTCAAGAGAAAAGCCTTTGTCAGTCTAACTGTTCCTGGCAGTTTATTTCCAGGACTGAAGATGTCATCTAAGGACTTGGACAGTATACAGTGAATCACCATTATGTTTTCAGACTGAGAAGCCAAGGCCAGCTGCATGGCCAGATGGCCCAGTGGCCCCGTGAGACCTATGCTGTTGGCCTGAGAACTAGTGTGTGAGGGGGGTGGGGGGGGAGAGACTGCTCCAGCTCCAGCTCCAGCTCCAGCTGTTGATCCCATTCCAGACATGAACACAATGATGATCTGCCTGCCAAAGGATAGCACATAGTCTAGCCAGAGAAAGAGAGAGAGCGAGTGAGAACTGCCAAGGACCTGATGATGTTTAGCTTCAGTAAATATGTGTTGTCTCGTGAGCATTCAGAAGATTAGTGGAGCTCAGTTGAGTTCATGTCTTCAGAAGGGACCCAATTTTTTATTTTGTTATGATTTGCTACTCAAAGCACAGTTCATAAATGCACTGGTATTGCTCAGAGCATGTTAAAAATGTTCTTCCCCAAACCCAGTGACTCATATTCTACATTTTTAAACAAGATTCCCAGGTGATCAGCATGTACCTTAAGACTGAAAAGCACAGTAGGTGGCAAACAAAGTTAGGTCATAGTGCTGGGTTGGTAGGATTGGGTAGCTTGGTTGTGGGCAGCACTGGGAGAGTCAAAGAAGACCTGACTGAGATATGAGACCTAGTTCTAGACCCAAGTCTCTCTCTTTCTATTGATCTGCCCTGGATAAATCGATCCTTTCCTTTTGACCATGATTTCCTCATCTTTTAAAGTGGGAAACAGCATCTGACTTGTTTACCTGAGGATGAGGCGAGAACTGAATGAGACATTGCATCAGGAAAACCATCTGTAAAGCAGGATGAGCATTTCAGATGCAGGAGGCTGAAAATTGTTGTGGTTCAGACCTACCTAAAATGGAATGTGGGCTTTTTGACTTTTGAAATGAGTCATATCACCAGTCTAAGTCAATTATGAAGAAGATGTAAGTGACAGGCAAGAGTGGCCCATGATCAAGGAAACATCTCTTCTGAGCCACTGTCCTCAGAGATAAACATAGAATTCTGACCACTATTAAGTCAGATTTTATGAAGTTAGCGGTGGCTCTCAACCAGAGCTGTTTATTACAACCACCTGGAAATTTTTAAAAACGTGTTGCTTGGGTTCCAACTCAGGTCATGTGAATCAGAACCACCAGAGTTGGGACACAGGCATGATTTTGAAAAGCTCCCCAGATAATTCTAATGTATAGCCAGGGTTGAAAGCCACAGATAAAATGCTTGCTCAGAACAAGTTGCTATGTACAAATGAATATTTCTTGTCATGGCCAACTACAGAATAAAACCAGGACAAGGAAATACTCCTGTGTTTCTTCTCATTGTATCCAGATCCCTCTAATTCATTTGAGAGTGCAAAATTGCAGAAAGGAGGAAGAAGATGATGATCCCATCTTATTGTACCTGACACTGAACATAAAGCATTCTTTAGGTGGTTTATTATGTGATGTGGTCAAGTGCAGTTCTGGTCTATTAGGTTTTATAAATGGGACAAGCCAAAAGAGGATACTGAGAATGAAGGGATTGGCATAGGACTCAGAGGAAACCAGGGCAAAAAAGAAAGAACATGTATTTGTTAGGGAAAGGCTGATGACGCTACATCATGAAGGAAGACTCAGGAACTTGAAGACTCCTCTGCAATAGTTGGGACAGGCATAGTGAGTGTCTCTGGAACCAGGTAAACCTTCTGAGGCTTTTTAATCTTCTTTTTCTGGGTCACTAAGGACAAGGATTTTTATACCAGGTTCCTGATTCTCATACCAGGTTCCAGGAAACACCTCCTTTTTGGACTAAGGTTCCACCTTGGCTGAAGATGGGTTTGACCGCTCTCATACTGTTTCTGAGGAATGTGGTCATAGAGCCTCCCCATTTTCAGTATAAACAAATTTCAGAAGATGAAGAGTGGCCTGCCAAGAGGCGAAGCCAGGATTTATATAATAGTTAAGACTTTACAGACCACCTAAAATGCTCTGTTCTGAAGCACAGGACATGGAGACACTGAATGTGTGACATGCCATCCCCATTTTAAAGGTGCAGAGAAACACCTTCATTCAATTTCCTTTTCTTGAATGGACATTGCCTATCCCTCCAAATACTCAATGGCCCCAGATGGCCATCCATTGTCTAGCAGCAGAGCTTGCCTTTCTGGCAGAGGGCCCTGTCTCCCTTGCCCATCATCTGAATCTTGCTAGCCAAGAACTAGAGACTTCATCTTGATGCTTTCAGAACTGGTGCTGACCCATCACACTGAACACACTGGATTTAGACTGTCCAAAGCTGAGGCTGCTCTTAACTCCCTTCCTCACAGGGGTTATTAACTCAGCTTCTCCCACATATCTGTTCTCCCCAGAAGATAGCTCACTGATCATCATGAAAACCAATGAGATTTGGGAGAGACATTTCTTTTGCAATCATCCTTAATGGGGCACCAGAGCAAGAGAATCATGGCGCTATCTTCGTAACTTTTACCTGGAAAAAAGAAAACTTGATAGAGAAGAAACTATTTGGGGGAGCTGCTTAAAAATGTAGGACAACATTAGTGCTAGTTTGCTTACATGTGCACATGAGCTGTTGTTAATTATAAAAAGTCTGACACTTTCCAAGTGTCCAGGAGAATTTTTTTTCAATGCAGGAAAAAGAAAATTTAATAGAAACAAATATCTTTTAAGCTTTCTTAAATATCTTCTCCCTCTCCTTTTCTTAGTTTTGAGAAGTACGATGTTAAATGGAGGGGAAAACCCTTTGAAGGACAGTATTACTTTCTGCGAGGTCTCTTAAATGCTGATTGACAGCCTGATTATTTCCCCAAGTCTCACTTCTTTTCTTACAAAAGGACAGAGATGAAACTGTACCTACCATTCAATGTCATGGTAGTGCAGTAATGTCTTTGGCGCTGTCAGTAGGTTTAAGTATTTTAAAAAGCCGTATCACAAAAGTTTTGGTTATTTTTCTTCCTCATTTACAATTATACGATCTGGTTTGAGAAATCACCTGCCAAGATTCCTGACTCCCATTCCCTGCTATGTCTTTCTCATGCTTAGGATCTCAGGTTTGCTCTTGCAAGTCTCTGGAGGTGTGTGCCAGTGATGGTGGTGGTGGTGAGACTGGTCCCTAGGGGAGACTCTTGAGACGTTCTCTACCCTGAGCTGGTACTTTTTACTTCCTTGACAATGGCCTGGACAGAAAGCAGACAGTGGACATTTTGACTCCTGTCTCTTTCATTTAATTTATAGCCCAGTTTCAAATGTTCTGCTTCCGGTCTTTCTACCCCTTGTAAAAGTACTGAGGGGGTCATCTCACAGGAGGATCCCCCCCCTTTTTTTTAATCTGGCCAAAAATGAAGAGATGAGTTCTCAGGTAGGATGGGGGTCTTATGCTGCCTTTTGAGGGGGGGAAGTTTCCAGGTATATTATTTGGTAGGAAGAAGACTGTCAGTTTAGAAGGGTGTAACCAGATTTGATCTCCAAAGTGTGGTAATTAACCGACTTCTCTTTAATTTTTTAAAAACAGGATATTGCTGCTCAGGTGTGTTACACTTGTGGTCTTATTGGGTATTCTACCTAACATCTGTGCTGGCACAAGCCATAGAATCACATCCTTAAGGGCAAAGCTTCCCTCCAGCCTCTGATTTCTTGACCCTCTAGTTTAATTATTGACTTAGTATGGGCAGGTTTTTTTTTTTTTTTTAAATTGAGGTAATGTTGGTTTGTAACACTGTATGTGATTTAGAGAAATACATTCAAATCTCTTTAGATGTCTATTACCACATTAAACCACAAAGTACACATAGTCCTCTACCATAGTACACTGGCCCCCTCCCTATTGTATTCTCCACACTCCGGCGGCCTCAATTCTACAGTTCTAGAGTTTGTTTTGGTTTGGTTTTGTCTGTTTCTTTTTTTCTTTACATTCCACATATGAGTAAAGTCATATGGTATATGTCTTTCTCCCCCTGATTTTCTTAAGCATTAGCCCCTTCAGATTCATCCATATTGTCAAATGGGAAGATTCATCTTTTTATTTTTTTAAGATTTATTCATTTATGCATACAAGAACTGAGGTACAGGCCAGAAGAGCAGGGGGTGAGAAGACCCACCAGAGCAGAACAGGCAGACTGACTGTAATATACTGCTGAGGGGACCAGTGGGCGAGCCAGGAGAGGTCCGCCATGCCATGTGGGCCACCCTCCTGACCGGGGATCAAACTGGTGCTGCAGTGGCTGCAGATGCCCCACGGTGTGGTGCTCAACCCCCTGTGCCACCAGAAAGGCCCTCATCTTTTTTTTTTTATAGCAGAATAGTATTCACCACATCTTTTTAATCCACTTATCTGCTGCTGGGCAGTAAGGTTGTTTTCAAAACTTGGCTGTTGTATAAAGTGTTGCAGGAACACAGAAGTGCATATATCACTGTAAATTAGTGTTTTTGTATTCTTCAGGGATATACCTAGCAACGAATTTATGGATCATATGGTAGTTCTACTTTTTAACATTTTGAGAAACTGCTATACTGTTTTCCATAGGGGCTGGACCAGTCTACGTTCCCACCGATGTGTGCAAGGGCTCCTTTTTCTCCACATCCTCATCAACACTTGTTTTTGGTCTTTTTGATGTGTGATATTCTCAGGTGTGAGGTAGGACTTTGTGGTTTTGACTTCATTTTCCTGGTGGTAATCATTTTTCATGTGTCTGCTGGCCATCCTCTTTGGAGAAGTGTTTTCTTTGGAGAAGTATCTATTTGGCTCTTCTGCCTATATTTTGATTGGGTTGTTTTATTTTGTTGAGTTGTGAGTTCTTGGTAGATCTTGGACAATAGCCCCTTGTTGGATATATGATGTGCAAATATCTTTTCTCCTTCCTGGATGGTGTGCTTTCACTTCAATGATAGTTTGTTATGCTGTGCAGAAGCCTTTTAGTTTGATGCAGCACCATTTGTTTATTTCTGTTTTTGTTTTGCTTTCCATTAGAGGTGAGTCACCAAAGACATCTCTGAAGTCAATGTCTTGGAGTGTTTTGCCTACATTTTCTTCTTCAGCTATTATGGTTTCAGGTCTTACATCCAAATCTTTAGTTCATTTAGTGCTATTTTTTCTATGTTAAGAGATAGTAGCCTAGTCTCATTCTTTTGTATTATGACTGTCCAGTTTTTTCAGTACTGTTTATTGAAGAAACTTTCCTTTTTGCTTGGTTTACTCTTCGTTTCCTTGTCGCAGATTAATTTTCTATATAAATGTGACTTATTTCTGGGCTGTCAGTTCTATTCCATTTATGTGTCTATTTTGTTTCAATAACATACTGTATTGCCTACTGTAGCTTTGTAGTATAGTTTGAATATAGTATAGTTTGAATATACTGAGAATATCATATTTGGGAATATAATACCTTGTTGTTTTTCTTCTTTTGTCAGGATTGCTTTGGCTATTCCAGGTTTGCCTGACCCCCTAGTTTAGATGAATCAGGATCGACTTCTAGAGCTGAGAGTGGGGTTATCTTTCCCCTGAGTAGCATGGAGGGTAAGATTGGGTAACTGAACTAAAACTAAATTCTGCTGGAAGAAAGGAGGAATGGATGTTGTTTGTGTAGGCAGCCAGCTGGATCCACAACACTATTTCCTATAAGCCTCTTCACTTCTCTTAGATGTGGGAGGTCGGTCTAAACTGTCAGACTGAAGCATTATCCATGATCTGTCAAATATCAACTCTGAGATACCAATTCTGAGAATTTATGGTTCCAGGTGGGAAGTACATTCTTTGCTGAATGTTTTGTAGTCTCTGTTTCAGGTAAGGAACAACTCTTTTTTATCCTTTATTATTTTTTCCCCAATATCATAACCTTTTTATTTTTATTTTTTTAATATAATTTTTTTTAAAAATTTACATATATTTGACATCAATTGTGATCCCCATGTATTCCCCATCACCATCTCACCAGTGCACCATCACCTCGGTCCTCCGTGTTCCCATCTGCCCTCAACCCTTTCCCTCTTCCCTCCCCACCAAGTGTCCCCAGTTTGTCCTTTTCATTTTTGGTTTTTGTTACTTTCTTGTTATTATTATTATTGTCCTTATTCCTTTCCTTGATCCTTATTTGGTTCCCTTATTTTCCTCCTAGGGGAGGAACCATCTGGTATTTTTCTTTTGCCTTCTGACTTACTTCGCTGAG
>JAGFMF010011501.1:4391249-4412517 GCA_019455555.1 Galemys pyrenaicus
TGAGGTGGTATCTCATAGTGGTTTTGATTTGCATTTCTCTGATGACAAGAGAAGTTGAGCATTTTTTCATATGCCTGTTGACCATTTGCATTTCCTCTTCAGCTCTTTTGCCCATTTTTTGACTGGGTTGTTCACTTTTTTTTTTATCCTTTAGAGATGTGAACAGAGTACTTTCAGGATATGGGCACAGACACAATCAGGCACACACTAACACATACATATAATCACAACGACACATAGGAAGACAAATAAAGAGATACCCACTATGATAGATGCTCACTCAGAGGCCATTCTATAAATAGCCAGGAAACTGAACTTGTGTACATTATTTCATGACTTTTAAAGGAAACAAGTTAATTTCAGTTCCTGGTTTAGTTTTGTGATTCAAGTATAGGTTTATTAGGACTGAGCCTGCATTTAATTGATACGTTTTCTAATTAGACACATGTGCTCTTTTCTAAATGCTCAAGTACTTCACTGACTGTACTGGTTGGCAAATACCCAGAAGAAGACCCTATAAACATCCTTTGAAAGTGCTGGTCTTTGAGCATTGTTTATGATCTTAAGGGAGGATGTATTAGGGATTAGAATCCACAGACAAGTAGAGTTGAATGCTAACAAGCTCTCATTTTCTTTAAGCCTATCATTGACTTTGGCATTTTGAGGACATCATCATCACAGCTTTTGCATATCTGGCCAAGAATAGTGAGAATGAAACAGCCTGGCTATGCCACCAGAAATTCGTAGTTGAAATTTATTCTGCAAATGCTTGGTGTACTGGGTGAGGAGATGGTTTTCTTTGCCTTCTACTAAGGCGTCCATGGAGAAAGTAAATATTGAGTGCTTTAAAGAGATTATTTATATAGCAAAGCAGTTTCCAATTATTCATTCTGATACATGGCAAGTTCAGTTCTAGGCACTGAAGATGCACCAGGAAAGCAGACAAGGAATCCTGCTCTTGTAGGGTTTATACTCTAGTAGGCTGGAAATAAAATTTGAGAGTTGAAGTATCTATATGGTATTTAAAACCAACAAAATGGATAAGGAAGTGACTGTAGATAGAAAAGATATTTCCAAAGACTGAAGAGCACTCTAATAATATGTGATAAGGAGAGATGGGGAGGAGGCTGAATAATCACAGCTCATGATGGATAGAGGAAATCCAGGAGGTGTTTTATAATCATAGTGAACTGTTTCAAATAGGATAAAATACACAATTGTTTTATAGGCTGACAGTTCGAGTACAATGAAGGCTGAGAATTAACCACACAATTTCATTACATGGAAGTCACTGTTGTTCCTGATCAAAGCAATTTTGGTGGAGGGGAAGGGGAAAGCATTTAACTGTAGTGTGTTTGAGGAAGAGCGAAAAGAGAAGTGAATGGCAAAAATCCCTTATTGAGGCAAAACGTTGTAAAGGATATTTCTTACCTAATTTTTGTTGGTTTTACAATACCAAAATTATTATTATTTTAAAAGCTGAAACCTTTCATACTTAAAAAAATCTCTTGAATAATTTTAAGCTGGAAATTTATATAAACAATGTATTCATTAGTATACTAATTTGGATGCTGTAACAAAGGTTAAAATAGCAGTGGGTCAAACGAGATGGAAATTTCTCTCTTCTTTGTTAGGAGGACTTAGTGATGTTGGGGACATGGCTTCCATCTGTGGTGTATGAGGGCTGCTACAACCTCCTCTATGACTTCCACATCCAGCAAACAGGAAGATGGAGGAAAGAAGAGGTTATTTCTCTCTTTAAGAGTATGACCTGTCAGTTACATATCACCATCTCTCACTTCCTATTGACAAAAACCTAGTTACATGGTCACAATTAGGTGCAGGATAACTGAGAAACGGAGGTTTTGGCTGTGTAGTTACGTACCCAGCTAAAATTTTCTAATACTTATAGAGAAAAAGAGATGATGGAGGACAAGATAATGGAGAGCTATTAACAATCTCCACCATGAACTGACTGTAAACAACTGAACTGTGTCTATGAAGTGGAAACTTGAAACTTTTTTTCTGTACAGCCAACTGGAGTATAATTAAGAAATAATTTCATATTCAACTTCAGTTTTTCCTTAATAGCAACTATCAGGTCATGCAGATCATTTTCTGTATTCTTTGATTTTTCATATCTTTGTTACTTTGTCCATTATAATTCAGTCTCTTCCCCAAAAAATACTTCCTAATATATTTTGAAAGTAGTATTAGCCTAGTAACCAAAACCACACAAAGATATCACAAGTAAAGAAAACCACAGAACAATATGCCCTATGAACATAGATGAAGAAATCCTCAATAAAATCCTAGCAAACTGAGTCTACCAGGACTAAATGAAGTTTATTTCAGGAATGCAAAGTTGGTTTAACACGCAAAAGTTAATCAATGTGTAATCAATCAAAAAGTTACCATACTAGTGGAATAAAAGATAATCTCAATGCAGAAAAAACATTTGAAAAATCGAATATTCTTTTATGATAAAAACACTTAACAAACTAGAAGAGAACTGCCTCAACCTGATAATGGTCATCTATAAAAACTTATATATAAAATCATATTTAATAGTGGAAGACTGAAAAAGATTTCCCCTAAAGACAGGAAAAAGATGAGAATGTCTCTTCTTGCCACTTCTAATCAACACTGTCCTGGAAGTTTTAGATCAATTACGCAAGAAAAAGAAATATACACCCAGATTAGAAATAAAACTTGGGGCCTCCCTGGTGATGCAGCGGGTTAAGGAACGCACTATCAAGCCAACACAGCCACTGCATCATCTAAAGAACTAACATTATTGTAATAATCTATTCTCTCTCAATTTTTGGTGCCAAAGATGTCCTTTCCATTTTATGAATTTGTAATGGTAGTTTATGCTAGGATCTTTGTTTCTTTTTTTAAATATACTTAATGTCATTATTTGGCAAAGTAAAAAGCTTATAAGGTTTCCCATTGAATTCATTTTTTTAAAGAGAAATTTTTAGTTTTATTTTTTAAAAGATTTTTTATTTATGCATACAAAAGCAGGGGTATAGGCCAGAGGTGCGGGAAGTGAGAGGATTCACCAGAGCCAAGTGGGGAGCAGAACAGGCAGATCAACAGAAATACACTGCTGAGGGGAGCAGTGGGTGAGGCAGGAGAGGTCTGCTGTGCCATGTGGGTCACCTCCCTGGCCGAGGATCGAACTCATGCTGCTGTGCAGTATATGCTTCACAGTGCAGCACTCAACACACTGCACCACCAGGGAGGCCCTGAATTCATTTATAAAAATTTACTTTGTAAAATTCTGGTGATTATAGGTGAAAGTTATATTAACTATAGTTACTGCTTTTAGGGCTCCCTACTTTACCTTAACTGTACCTCTACTCTTTTCTAGTCTCATCTTCATTTTTTTCTTCCTGTTTTTACTTCATTGAACAACTTGAATCCTTAGCATTTTTGACTGTTACGAACTAAAAAAAAAAGGTTGGCATGGGGGAGAACAGGAAAATAGCTTGAAGGATCTGGCACTGTCTAACTTGGAGTCCTAAATCATTCCTTAGAAATAGTGAGGTTGCAGGACCTTAAATATTTTTAGTGGTTAAAATAGGAAGAACTGTGTTAAAATTGAGCAGTGAGTTGAGCAACAAGAAGGAATTCATGAAATGGAGCAGTTACTTGCCTTAGAGCAGCCTATTGAAATCCAGCCTAGAATTTTTGTTCCTGTGGACTATGGGTCACATCAGTTCACATCTGCCCAAGTTCCAAATACTAAGGCAGGGCTTGGTAACTTCCAGAGATTCATGCCAGCCATCTGATCACAAAACATTCTGATGGTCTACCTGAAGTTCTGGTCTGAAATTTACGCCCCTTTGTGTGCTCTTGAACTTTCTAAGTTCTTTCTAAGTTTGGTCTATAAGTGATCACTGAGCCATGGGTTTAAAATGTGCTTTAACCAATAAAGTGACAAAAAAGAATAGTATCCATACTTTGAGCTACTTCATTTTTAATGTTTTATTGACTTCAATTATTTCATGACTATCTTATTCAGTGATAAAAACTGGTAAACCTTCTGTAGGCAGGCCAACAAAATGTTTCGGAGAACCTGAATTATTCTTTATTTCTTGTCCTCAGTCTAGTGAAATAAACGTTACTATCTAAAAATTTACATGTTTTCACAACATTGGACTTTGAATCACAGTGTTCCTTGTGTTCTGAATGGTGCTCTGTGTTTTGCTCTTTGAGCTAAAAAATATTCTTCAAGGGAAATATTTATGCAAGGGAATGAATGAAGGCCCACAGAAGTTAACCATCTTAAGGTAATGCAATTAGGATTAGAAACCAGACTTTCCAATCCCTAGTCTTTTGTTTTTATAGCACTGACTTCTTTTTCTTGGGATTTCTGCTCTGAAAAAATGAACGACACAGAGAAAGACTTAAGCAGGGTGGGAGAAATTATCTATCTTTGAAAGCCTTTGGTTTTCTAATGAGGCATACTGTCAGTTTGCAGATATGACCTAAATCACTACACATTTAAACATATGGTGTTGTTTGATCAAAACCCCATTATGTTATAGGCTTTGGAAATAGTGGAGCCTGAGAGATTTTTTAGATTGTCCAGTGTGAGAATTTCCAAATGTTTCAAAGCTGCAAAACTGTTCAAATAAAATCTAACGAAGTCCATCATAAGAGGCAGTTCCAGATAAAGCTTCTCTCATGGAGGTGGGCACAACTTTTGTCAACCTTCACCTCTCTGGCACCTGCGTTAGAACATTGGGCCCTGCAATGAGCAGTTTCAAACCCAAAGGCCCAGTCTTTGACCTTTGTTGTACTTCTGCAGAAACTGAGGACATGGTTTTCTTGTCATAGTAAATTCTTAAGAAAGGGTGTAGGGTGTGTAGAACTAAAAGATTTGATTCCCTGCCAGTTTGTACATGTTTCTATTTTACTGTACACTTTGTTAAGGGTATATAGTTGAAAATAACTTTAAAGGCATATATTCATTGGCTCAGAAGTCTGATGTCATCATATTGTCTCACTCATCTTGTGGATAATATATTTTTTCCATCTCTGGACAGTTAGAATCTTATTTTAATTTTTAAATTTTCTTGGCTTTTAATAGTTGAAATTATTTGGATTATCTATAAAGAATACACAGATAGATATGTGTATGTGCATGAATATATTCATTCCTTAGACCATAACATGTTAATGTTTCACGCAGTCCTTTTGCATTTTATTTCACTTACACGTTTCTAGAGAGAAATTATTCATTTGTACAGAGGCTGATGTTGTCAATCTCTTCGCCATTTCTAGAAATGAGTGCGACTGTTACTGCTACCTAGGTTCAGGGGTACAGAAAAGGCAGATGCCATGAAAACAGTTGCAATCTACAACAGATTTTGAACCTAGATTTCTAGAAAACACTATAATGAGTTGAAACACTATAGAAACACTATAATGAGCTGCATAATAAACAGCACCTCCTGACTGAATGTTTTTGAAGTAGAACACTGGCTTTTTCTTGCCTTGAGAGCTTAACTGAAACATCAGTTCTTCCTGGTTGCAGAGCCTGGAATTATACTGATGGTTCTCTTGGCTCTTAGGTCTTTGGATTCAGATCTTAGGGAGAGTTTCAGCTCTCCTTGGTCTCAAGATCTGACTACATATCTTGGAGCTTGTTGGCGCCTCCCGAACTGCATGAGTCAGTTCCAAATTTTGTGTGTGTGTGAGAATCTTCTAACTTTGTTGTCCTTCAATATTGAGTTGGCTACTCTAGTTCCTGTTGGTTCTGTACATCCTGTTCTTTCTGGTTCTATAGAGAATCCTAGCTAATACAATGGTTTCCAAACTGAAATTTGTCTTTATGTTCTAACATTCATTTTGTTTCATTGACCTGAATTCTATTAATCATCTCCTTTAGTTTGACAAGCATTTTTCTTTTAAAATACAGAGAAATAGACTTTCAGTTTCTGGTGTAGTATATAAGAAGCTTAGAAGTTGTGGTTGCATCCTAACAACTAAAAAGCTGAATAAACTAAAAAATCAATAGCTCTTCTTAGACCTGTCGAAGAACTGAAATCAGGACCAATTCCTGTCCCTGAAATTGCAGAGACAGGCAAATATAGAGAAACACAACTAATCAGAGCAGAAATCTTTAAACAGAAACCTCTGTGCAAACTAGTGTCGGGGTAGGAAAACTGGAATTGTATTTGATGAATTGCTGGAGGTTCAGTGTGACAAAAGTGAGAGTCAAAAACTCCAAGGAAACCCAACCATGGATGATGGGGAGCACACTTTTTTGAGTTTTGCCTCCAGGAGCTCTACCAGGTCTCATAATGAAACTTGGAGAAAAATTCTTTTGTGTTTTTGACAGAGGGAGAGGGGAAAGGAATGGTTTTGAAATATGGCAGAGCATTCTATTTTCCTGCCCTCAAGACAAACTATTTTTACCACAACCTAATCTGCTGGTATTTTAGGACAGTATAATTTATCTTTGGGAATAAAAATATCCAACCCCAGCCTACTCTAGTCTTCTATGTTGGGAAAGGAAATCCCCACCCTAGCCTCCTTTATCCATTCTGTCACTCTTCAGATGAGAAAAAGTGAGAAGCACAGATCAATACATAGTTCGTTTACATTAGCACTTCCCAAATGAAATATTTATGTATAGGGTCTCTCTGGTTGTGCAAAGGGTTGAGCACCACACTATAGGACTTCCACAGCCATTGCAGTGCATGTTTGAGCTCCAGCCAGGGAGGGGACCCACATAGTGCAGCAGACCTCTCCTGCCTTGCCCCACTGTTCCCCTCAACAGTGTATTTCAGTTGGTCTGCCTGCTCTGCTTTCTACTCTGTCTCTGGTGATTCCTCTCACCCCCTGTGCCTCTGGCCTGTACCCCAGCTCTTGTATGCATAAATAAATAAAATCTTTTAAAAAATAAAAGAATAAATATGTATAAATCTAATAAAATATGTACAACATCTAGATAGGGAAAACTGTAAAACTCTGATAAATAAAATCAAAGTGCAGCTAAATAAATGGAAAGATTTCCATATTCACAGATAGGTAGACTCACAGTTGTATGGTATTAGTTCTTTCCAATTTGATATACAGACAATATAATGTTCACCATTGCAGAAAGCTTTTTTTGTAGATATGGACAATCTGATGAAGTTTTTTACAAAGAGGTTAAAGAGCAAGAGTAGCCAATTCCGTATTGTAGAAGAACAAAATTGGAAGTCTGACACTATCTGACCACCAGACTTATTATAAAGCTATAGTAGTCACGACAGTATTGTACTGGTGAAAGAATAGACAGATAGATCAATGGAATAAAATGGAGAGCCCAGAGACATAGCCATAGAAATACAGTTAATTGGTCTTGACAGAGAAGCCAAGACAATACAATAGAACAAAGACAATACAAATGGTCTTCAACAAATGGTGCTGGACAATGCGAAAAAATAAATCTAGACACAAGCTTAAACTTTCCTTACCTCATTCATTAACTCAAAATGGATCACAGACCTAAATGTAAAATACAAAATTATAAAACTTCTAGAAGACAACATAGAAGAAAACCCTAGATGATCTTGGATAAAGAATGACCTTTTAAATACATCAAAGACAAAATCCATGAAGGAAATAACAACCTCACTTCATTGAAATTAAAACTTTCTGTTCTGTGAAAGACAATGTCAAGGGAATGAGAAGAGAAGCCACAAATGGGAAGAAGATACTTGAAAAAGAGATATTTGATAAAGGATTTTTATGCAAAATATATCAACAATACTTAAAATTCACAATAAGAAAATGAACCACCCGATTTAAAGAAAAGTCAAAACCCTGAACAATACCTTATCAAAGAAGATATACAGATGGCAAAAAAGCATATGAAAAGAAGATCCACATCCTATATCATCAGGGAAATATACATGAGAACAATAATGAGATACTATACTTTTACTGGAATGGTCAAAATCCATAATACTGGGCCTCCCTGGTGATAAAGTGGGTTGAGCCCTGTACTGTGAAGCATACACTGCACAGCAGCATGAGTTCGATCCCTGGCTGGGGAGGGGACCCACATGGCTAGGCAGACCTCTCCTGCCTTGCCCACTGCTCCCCTCAGCAGTGTGTTTGAGTAATCTACCTGTTCTGCTCCCTACTCTGTCTCTGGTGAATCCTCTTACCTCCCACGCCTCTGGCCTGTATCCCTGCTCTTGTGCGCAAAAGTAAAAAATCTTAAATTAAAAACTGCTTTTGCTGTGTCCCAGATATTCTGTAAAAAAAAAAAATCCATAATACTGATTTTACCAGTGCTAGTAAGGCTATGAAGCAACAGGAACTCTCATTCATTACTTTGGGCATGCAAATGGTACAGCTACTTTGAAATATGATTCGACAGTTTCTTACAAAACCAAACAGACTCTTACCATATGATACAGCAATTCACATCTTGGCATTAACCCAAAAGGGTTGGATACTTACATCCATTCACACAAAAGCTTATACACAGGTGTTTATAGCTTTATTCATAATTGCTGATATTAATTTTTGCTCATTAAAAAATGGTATTTGGGGTTGAGCCCATTCTCATGTGGAGGAACTTTTGCATTGATGTATATATGCTAATTTTTTCTTTTCTAACATAACCATTTGCAAGGTTGTATTATAAACTTACATACCTTATATACATACCTCTTAATTCCTTTTATTTTATTGCATTAGCCAGAACATCTAGAATAATACTGAATAACAGAGAATGATAGATGGATCATAGCCTTGCCCCTGAATTTAATTTGAATACTTCCAGAGTTTCAATCTTAAATAAAATTCTTATTTCTATTAATAATGAACAATTAGGAGATAATCCATAGCAATAAAGTATATTTAGTTTTTTATTAAAGTGAATTTTATTATCTACCAATTAATTTAAATTGTTTTATTTTAGTTTACTGTAACTTTTGCATGAATTTCCTAACTATATGCACATAGGATTAAGCATTCATAACTGTCATAAATGGATAAATGTATGATTGTACTTTGTATATTCTTTGTACTACACTTTTTTCTATAATTCAGGTTAGCAACATAAGATGTATCTTTCTATATTTTTTACATAATGATGCAATTCTTTACATTGTATGTACTTTCTGGATTTTGCTTTTCTTATTCAATAATACTTCATGGGAAGCATTTGAAGTTACACAGATGTTACTTTTTAGCCTTGCCTCTATTATTAATTGTATGTCTTTGGGTAGGTTAGGTAAACTTTTTGGCATAAATTTTCTTACCCAAACATGAGTATAATTATTCCTTTTTCTAGAACTATTCTGAGACCCAAATTAGATAGAGGGATAGAGGGATGGGTAAATGGATATATGAAACCATTAAACATGAAACTTGGCAGAGTAGGCTCAAACAAGTACTCATTAACCTCAAATCAAGTACAGGGAGAACAACCCCTATTTTTCCTTTTGGCAATCATGGCCCTTAGTTTGCATATTTATAATTCCATCAGTGACTGAGCACCTGCTGAAGGGATATGAGGGGTGGTGCCATAGTTCAGAGCAACAGTTCTAGAGCCTCATGAACTGGTTCTGAATCCATGTCCATCACTTCATAGCTATGTTATCTTGGACAAGTTAACGTCTGTGCTTCAGTTGCCTCCTCCTTAAAATGGTAATAACAATCCTATCTACCACACCAATGTGGGTATAAATGAAGTGATGCATATGACACACTTGGTACACTGAAAGCATATCAGTAGGTACAGGAAGTTGCCTTATTCTACCATATACTGTCTGTATGATATCGAGGGAGTTATTAGGAGCTGTCTGATTCCAATCTTCGTAGTAAGATGGGCCTAATTACACCCACTCTAAACTGATACCTGTAGAGTAAATAAATGTATGGTTGGTAGTGGTTGTATACGGTAAGTTCCAAGTGCTGGTTACTTCCCTCTGGGCATGGTATGATCCATTATATGGACTGAATGTGCCTTGATTGTCCACAGACTTGAACCATCCTTCATACTCTCTCAATTTCAAACATGATCCTGCCAACAAACTTTCAGAGTGTCTGCTTTCAGTGATCTGGGGCATGCCTGCATCCTGCCTATCCATTCTTCTCGGGTTTTTAATGATATAGCCCAGTGGCATTAGAGTCGTGCTCTGTTCTCAATAGCCATTCATTTCTAATTTTGCTTCCTCCCTGCATAAGGGACTAGATATTCAGTTTCAACTCACTCGTCTTAATCTTTGGGGTACATATTACTTTAGGTCATGGAGATTTCAAAGGAGTACTGTGAAGTGCCTTTGCAGTTAGAAGACATGGCAGTGGGACCAACAAAGCCTGGTGGTTGCCCATCAGCTTCAGCTGATTTTACTGTTCTCACTGGGATACCAGTCCACCAAGGACACGTTTCCTTTTCAAATATGTGTGGAAGTTCACCAGTAACTCCAAAAGCAAAGCAAAAACAATAAACATGAAGGTTGTCAGGCAGTTCTGTCCTTGAAGTAAATACAGACTTATTTCAAGAGAACAACCAGAGGGAAGGTATTATGTCAATTTGTTTCTTGTGGAGATTTGCTTACTTCTGCTGGCAAAATAGGAATTCACCTCAGTGGCTGGATGAGAGAATATCCTTTAATAAAAGGTTAGATCCTGCTGCATCTTTAATAAAAGAACTGGACCCTGCTTCCTGGGGCTGTACTGCTTAAGTGAAGACAGGTACATATTCCAAATGTATATCACAGTGTCCTGAGATGAAAGCACAGATGAAATGTTTTCTCTGTAAGCATGTACTGCAAGCTGTTAAAAAATTTTCCCTTTATACTGTATTGCAAGAAAGTCTATGGAATTAGTTTATAGGTTTTGTTTTGTTTCGTTTTGTTCAGAAAAGAAATTAAGTATTGGTACAGCTGTGTGGATTTTGAGTTGTGTGATTCAGCAGCATCCCCTAGTGTCTATATTTGAAAACTGCAGACAGTTCTGAGTTGAAATCTTGGTACTTCAAAGCAGGAAACTCATATATACCAGCATTTTTTTTCCCCTTCTTTGTATTTGTTAAGGACCCCCAAGTTATCCAAGCATGTTTAATTATATAGATATTTTTAAATAACTTAGTTGCATTTTTTAAAGGCAACCCAATGAACACATACCAATAACTGCATCTTTGTGCTTTTAATAATCACTAGAATTAAAATTCTACCTGGGTCACACTTCTGCATGTCTCTACTTAAGCTGTAGAGCTTCAGGAAGAAGTACTGAGTTCTGCTCTTTTACTAAACAATATTCTGTCATTTTGTCACTGTAGTAGGTAGGTATGGATGAGCACAATAGACTCTATCGATGGAAGTTCCATTTTGGCATCAGTTTCCATGCTGTGTTTAACAAGCCTTTGCACTGCTTGTAAAAATCAGTTCGGATAATTGCAAATAGGTCAGATACTCTTGTTTCTCCATCAGAAACTCTTAAATAACTGAGACCTACCTTACATTCTTCACACAGGTGACCAGTTTCTTATACTTGGAACCTAACCAGTTTTCTACTTTGTACAAATGACACTGCTTTCCTCTCTTGGTGAGTAAAAATACACCTCAGGGTCATTATCAATGATAATAAAACCTGTTAATGTATAGAATATCTATCCTATACCAATGATTGCTAAAAATAATTAAAATGCTAATAAAATGTAGCAACACTTATGGAGTTAAACTGGAGAAAATGGAAACAGTGACTCAAATGTTGAGCCTCTGTTTTTGTATCTAAAATGAAACCACTGTGAACATTAAATGTACATTAAATTCTTAGCACAGTATAGAGAAGATAAGGTAAATTTCAATTTGTCTACTCTGTCATGTAGAAAAGGAGAGAAATGTTAAGAGAGTAAAGCTGGTAAAAGTTTGATTTGTAGGATTTGAACTACTGATGCTAACTATGATTTTAAAAAAGTGTAGTGATTTTAATTTGAACTCTGGAATTCTCTCCCTGTTCATATTTTGGATCTGCCACTTTAGAGGGACCTTGTACAATTTACAACCTGTTTGTTACTCAGGTTCCTCACCTGCAAAGCATAAATGATAATAGAGACAGTGTGAGGATTAAGTGGCTCAAGTGTATAGAAGAGTATTATTAGTATTAAAGAATATTATTAGTATTATGTTAATACATCAAAAGAATCTAGAAAAACATAGATAATGAAATCCACATGTCTTCTATGAACATGTTCTTTAAATGACACACTTTATATATGATATCAAAATCTGGTGTGTGTGTTACCCTGGCAGCTCATCTCAGTGTGGATTAGCCATTTTCAAGTGCTGGGTAGCTATGCATGATTGGAGGCTTCAGTGCACGTACAGCTGAAGTCTGGGGGTGTCATCCAGGGCCAAGGGACTCCTTGGAAGCATTTCACCTCTGGTCCTGGGATTTTTCTATGTTTTTAGAAGCACCAAAGGGATTAACCCTAGGGGAAGGGTTTAGGTTAACTAAATTTGGTGACATCGGTAACTGGCCTAAGGAAAGAACTATCCATTTGTAAAGAGCATGGACCTAGAGACAATGAAATGCTCATAGCCCCAGTGCGTTCTAGTGTGGAATGGATAACACCAGTTTTCAGAGGTAAAAGAAGAAATGACTTCAGATGGTACCTGGACATGGCATTAAGTAACACTGACTCACAGGTGAGAATATTTTTTCCCCCATTTTATTTCTCTTTGATCCCTTGTGATTGCACAAAGGAACTAGCCTTACTTAGTGTCCTTACACTTTTAGCGCCTCCTTATCATTTGCTAATCTCAAGCTCTCTGGCTAGAATGGAATGAACTATTTATATTTTTTTACTGTTATCACCTTTTGGTATTGACATAATATTGGCTTTCCATTTATGGATATAAAATGTCTTATTTATATTTTAAATAAAAATATAAATACAGGGAGAAGATATATGCTCCCTCCCCACCCCCCATGTTCATGGTAGCACTATTCACGACGTCCAAGGTATGGAAACCACCTAAATGCCAACCGATGGATGGCAGGAAAAAAGTTGTGATATACTACTCAGCTATTGCAAAAGACGAGCTCTTGCCTTTTGAGACAACTTGGATGAAACTTGAGGTGACTATGTTAAGTAAAACAAGTCAGAAAGTGAAAGAAAAATACTGATGGTTCCACTCATATGTAAAATATAAACAAACAAGCAAACTAACAAAACACAACAGAAACCACTTTTAGAATCTGAAAATATATGGTGGTTACCAAAGTGGAAGCGGGTGGGAGAAATGGGTAGAGGAGACCAATTTGATTGTGGCGAACAGCACTAGAAGTCTGGTGGTGGGTGAGGTGTAGTAAGTACGCATATTGAAGTCTGAAGCTAAACTGCAACTAAAATCGTGCGTAAGCCAGTTTAAAAAAGTAATTTTTGGGAAAATAACATGAAACGAACTATAACAAGTCAGTCAACTTGGGAACTTCATTATTTCTCTTTTTTCCCCCCTATTGCTTATGGACAGAGTTTGACAGGAAGGATTCAAGAAGTCTTTCTCACTATAAGAAACTTGCCACCCCAAACCTGAAAATAACGTCAAGCGAGCTCTTAGCTTCCTTCACACCTCCCCTCCTTTCTCACATTTTATTTTAGTTGTCATCTTACTATATTCAGCATTTGGAGCACACATAATAAGGAATAACTGACTTTTTACTAAATCATACGGGTTGAGCAAGAGAAAGTTTGAAGTGAGAGTTTTAAGAGAGCACTTAGACAACCTCTGCATTTTCAAAACAAAACTCACCAAACAGACATGCACCACAAACCTCACCTACCACAGGCTGGGGCCAGGGCCCCTAAAAGACAACTTGAGGTGTTGACCAGCTAACCACTTTGCTGGTGCACCCCTTCCTTCACAGTCTGACAAAGGAGGCAAGTTGAGGGCAGTGGAGAAGGGGTGAGAGTATCTAAGCCTTTTTTTTTTTCTTATTAATTATATTTGACATCATTTGTAGTCCCCAGGGAGTACCCACCACCATGAGAAACTAGGGGCATTTATAGAAACATGGATGGAACTAGAAGGAATTATACTCAGTGAAACAAGTCAGAAGGCAAGAGAAAAATATCGGATGGCTTCACTATTAGGAGGAATATGAAAGGACAACAACAACAATAAATAAGCTCAAGGAATTGGGCAATTATAACCAAGAGTATCTAAGCCTTTTCTCTGCCCTTTGACACCAGGAGCAGCTGATACTTATGGGGCAATTAGCATTATAGTTGCCAGTTGAAGACACACCAAACTAAAGGCAGGTGCTGTATTTCTCTTCATTTGTCAGAGAAAAAAACTAAACTCAGTTCAGTCATTTGCCCACAATCCTCCAGCTAATAAAAAAGAAAGTTTGAGTTCAAACCCAGAAGGTTTGGTGCCAAAAGCCAGGTTCTCAGTCTCTGCACCAGGGGACCAGCCCCTCTCAGCAAAGCTCTGTGGCTTCAAGTTTGTGGCCAGCAAGAGTCTGTGAAGGGAATCCAGTTTTCCTGCTTTGAAATCTAGTTGCATTGCACTGGAAAAATTCCTGGGCACTGCCATAATAAACATCACATTTAAGAATGTGGCAAAACTTCTAATTTTATATAGTTGAAGGAAAAACTCACTTGTATAAACTATTGTTAGGAACACAGAGCTCACTAAATTAAATAGAAATGAATGGCTCTGGAACTTGAAACGAAAATGAGATGTGTAAGATGTGACTCTGGTAACAGGGTTTCTGTCACATAGGCATTCCATTTTTGATGCTGAGCTTTCTAAAACTTCAGCAATTTGCTTTTGATTTTCTTTGAGTTTATTTTTTAATCAATCCCAAATCTACTCAATACTTTACATTTATTTATAAGATAATGGGTTCCCAAGCCCAAATTTCAAGAAAGAATTCTATTACTTTTTAATAATGGCAGTAGATAAAGGGGATACCCCCAATTTATTTCTAGAGAGAGGAAAGAAAAAGTGCAGTAGCTCAGGGCTATCTCTGCTCTGGTCCCATTGCTGTCTAGACTTTCCTTGCTCCTAAATAAGGAACAACCAAAATAGGCCCAACAGACTGCTCATTCTTACAAGCAAACACCAACCAGCTAAGGGGGTGGGTGCAGGCAGAGGGTGCAGACTCCAGCAGGCTCATGTATGGCTCTGTAGATACACTTGGCTGGAATAGCAACCCTTGGGCAGATCCTGGGATCTTATCTTACCTTGTGTTGTTTCATTTCTTACTCTTCTCACCAGCTGAATTTCCATTCCTCTTCTTCAACCAGGAATCACTGTGTGAGAACAGGTATCACATTAAATGCTAAACTATCAAGTCCTTGCTCAGGAAAGGACTTTGTCTCAGTATTTGGTAAGACAGGCAGTAGTCCAACCGTAGCTTAATCCACCTCCCCCAAATGGCTAGCAAGTCAATGCATTGGCACATTGGTTGATGTTGCCGATGGCCAGTACTGATGGATTGAGAGGTTTAAAAAATGGCTATCTTTTCTTAGGCTTTAGGTACGTAAATTGCAGCTTCCCGATGCTAAAACAATGGAATTATTTGATTTTCTTCGGTGGAGGAGCTTTTTATCTTTTTTTTTTTTTTCCGCAAGAGAGGTCTTTTCCTTAGGAGTGCTAAGGTTGGGTAAGTTAGCTCGCTATGGCTGCCACAGATGGGGTGGTTTCAACCACTGAAATGTTTTATAATTCTGGAGCATAGGAGTCCAAGACCAAGATGTAGGCAGGAATGATGTCTTCTGAAGTCTCCAAGGGGAGGATCTGTTCCAGGCCTCTTTCCTTGGCTTTAATTTTAATTAATAATTACTACATTTTTATAATATAATAATCTTCCATCAACCTTAATCTATTTTCTGCTTGCGAGTCTGTGGAAAAGCAGCTTAAGACCACTTAGTGGCTGCTCCTGGCCAGCGGGGGACGCAGGGCATCTTCAGCGGGGCCCACCGTCTGTCTGTTCTCGGGCGAAAAAGCGCAGACACCTGTGCGCCTTCACAACCTCGCAGCCTCAGGTAGTGCAGCGGCAAACTCGTTGCTGGGGCAGTCCATTGGTCCGGAAATTCCTCCTTGGTCACAGCCTCTCAGCAATGGCCTGTTTTCTTTTTAATTTTCTCAGTCTCTGTAGAATATACAGCAGCCTCTCCAAGGTGGTCAGAAGATGGCGCCACGCATGCGCAGAACTCCCGGGTCCACAGCGCGGAAGTGTGGAAATGGATGGTCCTCCGTTAAATGAGTAGCCCTGGTGATCAGCCTGGCACAGGCAGCCACCAGAAGTTGCTCCCAGAAGGCAGCGTGGGGCTGCTTAATGAAGCTGCCAGCAGTGAGGTGGTGGCAATACAAGTGGCTCTAGGGGGCAGGAACAGCTTCAGCTCAGTCCAATGGACAGAAATCCGTTATTGATGAAATAATGCAAATGTGACACTGACATCTACTATTCTCGGTGGCAACAATGGCACACGCTCCCAGTCAAAGCTTCTTCAGGTTCTTTTCAGATTTATGAGGGAGATGATACCACTTTGCCCTTTGTAAATGTATTGCTCTGTTTGGAAGTTAAGGTGCTACCTAGCTGCATCCCTACTGCCAGGAATTGGAGGACATCCTCCTTCTTTTGCAGGACATCAAGTCTGCAGATACTGTGACACTTTCCTTTTAAGTTACACCGGAAATCCAGAAAAATGCAGTATGAACCCCTTTCTGGGTAGCATGGTATTGTCTTCCAGGCTTTTGGGGCTTGATTTCTCCCTATATCTTCACAAGGTCTTTTCTCTGTACATGTCTGTCTTTAATTCTCTTCTTCTAAGGACACATGCCACTAAGGCTCAAATATGTGACTTTATTTTATCTTACTCTTTAAAGGTCTATATCCAAAATTACTTCATTCTGAAGGATTGGGAGATATAATTTCAATATGAATTTGGGGGAGACACAATTCAGTCTGTAAGTATGGGTAAACTCATTTATTCTAGCAATAGATTACCCTAGCAATAGGGTAAAGGTGCTTAGTATTAGATCTAGACTTCAACACTATGACTTGAAGAAGTCTATCTTTTGTACAGAGGGTGCAAAAGAAATAATTCCATACCCCCTAGATTCTTCTTGGGCTGGACAGATAATCAAAACAGCATCAATGGGTTATCAAAAGAAAACCAATCAATTTAATAACATTTATGGAGGATTTACATGGTTGTAAATTATAAAGAGTAATGGATCAGACTAAGAATGTTTATATTGCAGTTTGGAACTTAGGGTACCAAAGAAAGGGGGATACTTCACTTGACAAAGCAGTGCGTGACCTCATCTTTACTATGAGAGAAAAGTTGAGATTTTTAGATAGACAGGACACACTTACTGATAAACCTAGATCCAAAAGAGAGCCTTTACACTATATTCTTTTAGTTATTTTTTCTGAGTAGGAGGGGATGAAGGACTTAGGCAAGAAAAGAAGCTTCTTCTAGCTTTCAGGGTCCTCACTGCTTTAACCCCAAACAATCTATATTCTTAAGTAAATATTTACCATATTAAATTATGGTAATCCTTGGGCTCACAGTTCCTTGACTGACCTCTAGCTCCCATACCAAGGTCACAACTCTAGGCATGTTGAAAAAAACCTATCTAATATTTTTGCGGAAACTGACCCCACATTACATGGGTTTTTTCCCCAGATTCTTTTTCATTGTGTTGTTACTATCTTCTTTATATTCATCAGAATCTGTGCCCACTTCTATGTCCCTTTACCGTCAATGATATTGTTGGGAAGGAAAAATTTCCTCTCCTTCCCCTTTGGTTCTTTTGGCTGATCTAATAATCGAATTGACACATGACAGATCAATATGAGTAAAGGCCAATTTGATCTGGTGCTCACAGACATGCATAAGTAAGAGACCTGTAGAAATGACCAGGGTATTTTGCTTTTATATTCTTTTTAGACAAGAACTGAAAATAAAAGAAGATTTGGGGTTTGCCAATTAGTAAAGAAGTAACAAAGTCTTTTTCCTTCTATTTTGGTGATGAGAATGCCTCTATCCTTCTGTTATAGGGAGGGTACTTTGTCTTAGGGAGAACTTCTATTTTCAAGGACAGAGTATTACAGTGGGTTTTTTGTTTAATATTTTTGGTACCAATTATTTCTTAAATAGTTTAGTTCAAAACAATCAATATGCTAAGGTGACACATTTTGAAATGGCTTGCCCCAAACCCTGTTATTACTGTTACAGGGCAGGGAGAGGGGCACCCCAGAACCCCCAAACCTGCCCTCTCTAAATGGGCTCTGCCATCCACCGCATCAAGACAAACATATAAGGCCTTTAATGGAAAGGGACTTTAATACAATTGGGGAACGATACAGAAAGGACAAAGAATATATAGTTACTAAGTTAAGCACCCAAAGTTACCCATCTCCTTGAGGGTAAAAGTCCAGCCAAATAGGATTGGCCCAAAGCCTGCCACAAGTCTAAAGGACCTTTCAGTGTAGACCCATAGAATAGGGTCAGAAAGAGTCAGACAAATCTGGGAGGAAAAGAGCAAAATCAAAGTCAAGATGAAAGCTGCCATTGTTAACCTCCCCACTGGTCTCTCACCCACATCTGTCCCAACCAGTCCAAGACCAAAAAGCAAGCTCAGTTTCTTCACCTGTCCCTCTGTTCTACATGCCTCCTCCAGGGTCCTTGCTGCTCTCCATCCTGCTTCCTTCTTCCTCCCTTCCTTCTGTCCTTCTNTCTCCTCTCTGCAGAATCTTCTTATCCCTGCTCAGCTCCACCCACTTAGGGAAGAATCGGGATCCTGGAACTCCCACCTTTCATGGGGACCACCCTGTTACAAAATGAAGGCAGAAAAATATCTACAATGTATATCATCTAAAAACCAATGCTATCAATATATAAATTTCTTACTAGTCATTAAAAGTAAGGTGAACACTCTAATTTAAAAAGAAGATTAAAGGCCAAAGACTAAAATTAGCAAAAGCAGAAAGGCAAGGATCCAAAATCCATCGTAAGAACGGAAGTTCAAATTCACTGCTAAGGAGCGGAATCAAACCATAACACATTTTGTCTGGCCAAATTGACAAAAATATTTAAATTATAGTTAAATGATATCTAAAAAGCATTAAATAAAATTTAATGTGTAAGATTGGCTAGGAAATGAGTAAGGGCCCTTTTACCCACAGCTGGCAGGAGTCGACACTGAGATGGACTTCTGAAGGGCAATCTGATAATAACTGTCAGAAGTCTGAAAACACATCACATGATCGCCTGATTTTTCCCAGGAAGTCTGCTTTACCAGACATTTACTTTATCAGACATTTCCAAAGAGGTTGGGACACCGATTTGAGCCCTGATGAACCCCAACTACATAAATATTCATCTACAACATCAATTATGCTTATACAAATTCCAAATATGCAAATGTTGTTTCATCTTCTTCATAAGTCAGTTGGAAACATCCAAAGGATTGAATAAATTTTGTCCTTTTAATTGTTTAGTTTGGAGCAAAGTCTGAAGTAACATGCCAGAGTACATACATACCTATTCCAGCTTTGATTATTTACCTTGGAAATAGCTTTAGATATACAGTTATGGCCTAAAAGAGAATAAAATCAAAACAAATAGAAAATATTATAGGAACTATTCTGTTCCTTCCAAAAATCAGGGAAAGAGTTCTTAGAATATAGTGAATTTAACTTGAAGATACATAAGATTCAAAAGAAAAATAAATAATGTTAAACCCAATGTTACTTAAATTTTTTAAATTGGTTATAACAACCATATGATTTAGCTATTAAAGGCAAGAGTCTCAAATGTTAGTAGAAAACAGGTACTTACTGACATACATGTTAGAAGTTGTTCATTACGTATATGTGCTATGTTTTTTATGCTCAGCAGCATTGTGACTATTATTTTTAAAAAACTAAAAATTAATGCTACATATCTCTGAGACAATATTTTTTTACAATGGCTAGGTGACTTCCATTCCTAAGAAAGCATGCAGCTGACAGCTGCAAAGGAGGGGCAGAGGCCTGATTGGCTGACTCTGATCATATGCAGATCCCTGTAGTCAGGGATGAGGAAAGCCTGCTCCAATCACATGAGCTAATTATTGGGGAAAGTGGTCCCTCAAAAGAAAATCAAGATATTGTCACCAGAAAGAAGAAAGAAAATATTGGTTAGACAAAAACAGAAGTCTGCACAGATGGGAAAACGCTTCCTTCCTCTTGACAATGGGAATAAAATAAATTAAGTGTTTAAGGCTCAGTATGAAAACTCATTGTGGTAGGATGTATAACGACTTTTAGACAAAGTAATTGACAGTGACTAACAGAAGTTTTTTCTTAGTCATTTGGCCATTCAAAATAGAGAATGAGAAAACGGGAGTCTGGAACTAGCACTCATTGGTTAACTGTTCTAAGACCACAAATAGTCTGTCTCCTCATATGCAGCACTAAATGAAACCCATGGAGTGGGGAGGACATTTCCCACCTTGACCAGTACTTTTGAAGGCTGATCTTACAAAGTACATTCACTCACTCAACCTCTGGCTTCTATTTGCTTTCAGTTAGGGAGTTCCAGAAGGAGATCATGGAAAAGAGGAAAGTGTAGCCAAGTATATATTCCCTAGGCTATCTCCCTTTGATACTATGACTCCTTGTCAGGGAGCCCCATGCTCACAGCTCAGGCTAGGCCTACAGTTCCGTCTACACTCTGGTCAATCCTCTGCTATTGACCTTCAGATCTAGAGGTGATAATGGCTTCCTGCTGTTGCTTGCTCTGGGATATTTCTCCATCCCTTGTTGGTTTCCTTAGTCATGCTAACACCTTTGCAAACACCTTTCCTCAGTTACTCCTTCTTGAATTTACTGCCTGTTTTCTTGGGTGTGGAGTGTGGGTGTGGATGCCTCCATTGATGCAGGGGCCAGTTTTGTAAAGTGATGAATTTATTAAGTGCTTGACTGTATATTGTTATTTCAGGGGTGAAGCAAGAAAGACCTTAAGCTAACCCCACCTCCATCACATGTTGATCTACTCACCAATCAGTTGGTTTCCTTTAAGGGAAGACAAAGATTTTCATTATGTGATTATGGAGAGGACATAATGTGCAGATTGCTCTGACTTAACCTTGCTCCACTATGTTATGACTGATAGCAGATTCTTTCTTGAGAGGTAGTATAACAGGGTGGTCCCCATGAAAGGTGGGAGTTCCAGGATCCCGATTCTTCCCTAAGTGGGTGGAGCTGAGCAGGGATAAGAAGATTCTGCAGAGAGGAG
>JAGFMF010011501.1:4412880-4509730 GCA_019455555.1 Galemys pyrenaicus
TTCCATTAAAGGCCTTATATGTTTGTCTTGATGCGGTGGATGGCAGAGCCCATTTAGAGAGGGCAGGTTTGGGGGTTCTGGGGTGCCCCTCTCCCTGCCTTGTAACAATTTCATTTTTCATTTAAAATTTTTAATACATGAAAGTTTGTTAGTTTTTATGAGTTAATTTTATCAAGATTTTTACTCTATGTTTCTTTTTAAATGTTTTTATGTTTAAAAATACTTTCTTTACCCAAAGATCAGACTTTGTACATCCCCAAATAGTTGGCTAATTGTTCTCCTTATTTGCTAAAAAATACTTATTTTCCCCACTGACTTGAAATTTTTCCAAAAATGTCTATATTATTTTTTCTAATAATAAGAAAAGTCCCTGAGAAATAACAATGAAGGGGGTTATTATCCTTCCAAACAGTTAGGGTATAATTTTCTAATCGAAATTTTCCTCAAATTCTTTTATGATTCTTTCTTTTAAACTTAAGTTTGAACCAGAAATTAATTTTGCCATATCATGTGAGGTAGGGCTCTAACTTCATTTTTTCCCCTCCCAAATGGTTGGTTAATTATTCCTCATTTACTGAAAAATACATATTTCTTCCACTGACTTGAAAAATACGTATTTCTTCCACTAAATTCCTGTGTTATGTGAATTTGGTTCTAGGTTTTATATTCCGCTTGGCTAGTTGCTACATGTATTCCAGGGCTCAATCACCTTGTACTTTATATTCTAGTGCATTAACTATCTTGGTTATTATCAACTTTATTCTTCCAAAAGAATTTTAAGATCATATGATCAGATTTCTAAGCATAAAAGATCCAGTTAGCATTTTGGTTAGAAAACACTATGTTTATAATTTAGTTTGGAGATAATTTTTTTTTTTTTTAATCACACTGAATGTTCCCACTTAGAGGCCTTTCCATTTTCAATTTGGACAAGACATTTAGTGTCTTTAGACTCAGGTTTCCATTCTTACAACATGGGGATGAATTACCTGCTCTGTGTAAGTTACTGGGTTTTAATGAATAAAGTGTCTGTGGGTGTTATGTTAGCTGTACCTTGCCATTCAAACGTGAATTATTTTCTGTTTTTCAGCATCAATAAGTTCTGCTCTATCTTCTCCATTACAAATGAGCCATCTCTGACTTTTCTTACCATGAGTTTTATACTCTACCCATTTGCCTATTTTAGCTATTGATATTATTGTTCATTTAACTTTCTGCCAAATCCCACTAGCCTTTGTGAGATTCTTGGTCCTCTTCCCAAGTGGTTGTGCATTTATTCATGGGGATGGTTATGGGTTGCATACGAGTTATTATAACCACCTATGTTTTGTTAAGACACAAAGAACTGACTAGGAAATTAAGGTGCACGTTAATTAAAGGTATAAGATCAGTTTTATATCTCTAACCTTCCATTTGACATTTAAAATACAATAGTTTATGAAAGGTAAGAATTTTTGGGTTGTTGGATCCTTCTGGGATTCAAAAGTAGTGTCCAGACCTCTATTCACAGTATTAAATAAAGATCCCAATGGAATTTAGGGGTTGGGAAGGTTAGAAAGATAGAACTTGTGAAAGTTGACAATGATACTCAGGTTCATATGGAAAAATAATTAAGTGGCAAAAGATACCATTAAAAAACGAAAATAAATCTTAGTTGTTGTTGACTAAAAGTTAATGACGATTATAAAGCTATTTAAATTATTTTTACCCCTTATGTGTTAGATGTTCTGCTTCCTCAGGCATACTGTAATTTCACAAACTTTTAGGATAGAAAAAAACCATTACTCACACACACACACACACACACACACACAGTATTTGCTTATTCCTATTATGCGAGTGCTATATAGTCATAGTAGAATATTTCAAAAGTGAAGAAAAATACTAAGGAAAAATAATTGTCACACTAGCAAATCTGGTGCAATCCTTTCAGTTTTTTCCATGTATAGTTTCTATTTTATTCTTTGTGTTAATGCAAAAATATAAATATTAAATTCATATGTGTGTATATAGATATACATATATAAAAACTTGTTTTTATCCCACTTGCTATATTAGAAATGTTTCTCATAATTCCATGAAATCCTTATCTTAAACCTCTGTATATTACCCTTTTGATATTGGATTCTACTGGATGTGATTGTCCTTTTTTTTTTTGAGAGGGGAGGGCTGTACTTAAAAAGTGGACATTTAATCTTTTATAATAAAAAGGAAAAGCAGATTTTCACTTTATGCCAGTAGGTGTCATCCATGCACACAAAGCACAACCAATAAACCTGATATACTTTGACTTAACTGTCATACGAACACCAAATCCAAATATTGCCTTCTAGCCTATGTGAGCCCCTTCTGTGAAGGGCATTTAGGTTCTAAGTAGAAATGAAAGAAGATGCTACCTTTGCCTTTAAGGTGTTTACCAGGAAAAAAAAATAAAGGGCAGTACAGAAGTAGAATGAATTTCATAGGTTTCAAGTTACAATTCTATATCCTAAACATTATCAATTACTGTAAAAAAAGGGTTATTAAATTTGGAATCTCTTTGGTCCAGAAGGTGAGGCATCTTTGAAACACCACTCAAAGAATGCTTTGAGTGAGCATTGAGCAGTGAGAATCGCCAAGATTAATTCTGTATATAAAAATTCAAGATAAATGCAAATGTAATGACATTTTTAAAATGTTAAAATACAAAGTAATGAAAAATTTAAATTATAATAGCTAGATTTCTTGGTATCTTACAATAATTTTTAAGAGCTTACTTATATGTTATCTGTTGGTCCTCACAAAAAATCTCTGAAGTTACAATTGTAATCTCTGTGCTCTGGAAGGAGAGGCATCTTGCTCAGAGCTAATGATTGAGCCAGATTTAAAATAAGAGTCTCCTGACTTCATATGCATATGTATATGTGGGTACTACCAAATGAGTGTTATCCTTTAAAGCACAGGTTAAAAAATAATAGTCAATATGTCAAATAGGATCTTCAGATATGTTTTACTTTCCTCCCATAGTGTAGACTCATACTATATTTTGCCTTTTTTGGATAAGTTGCACAATGTTTAAATTAGGAAACATCCACAAAACTAGACTTTTGTATTTATTTGTAAAAAATCAGAAGATATGGCTACCTTGACACTGTCATGACGCAATGTACAATTTGATCTGATTGACTGTCTCTCCTGCTGCTCTGTTTGCCCCATTTCCCAGCACTCCCTATTGCCATTTGTCAGATCCATGTTGTTCTTTTTTTTAAAGATTTATTTATACATACAAGAACTGAAGTATAGGTGAGACTCCAGGGCAGTGAGAGGATTCACCAGAAACAGAGTGGGGAGCAGAACAGGCAGACTGACTGAAACTCACAGCTGAAGGGAGCAGTGGGCAAGGCAGGAGAGGTCTGCTACGCCATGTGGGTCCCCTCCCCAGCCAGTGTCTGTGGTTTGCTTCATAGTGCGTTGCTTAACCCAACTGCGCGACCAGGGAGGCCTCATGTTGTTCTCTTGATCTATCTGCTTGGGCCCAGAATTCATACAAGTTTGTGAGTCTTTGAGATTTAGTCTTTTGGGAAAGATTATACATTCATTTCAACAGTGCTATTATAGCTCAAAATATTTTTGGAGTAGATTTCAGAATCAGGTTGAGTCACACAAGGAAAATGGAGCTGGTATTTTAGCTTATTAAATATTTTTATTAACAAGTGGCATTATCTGCTTTGATCAATCAGTAGAAACATGTAAAATGAGGAGGGCAGAGGATTTATATTCAAGCACGGAGGAACATCAGTACCAACATTTAAGATGAGAGAGGAATTAGAAGAATTGTCAAAGAAGTCCAAGCTGGAATGGTGCTATCAAGCTATTGCTAGCCACTGAGGTATGAGTTTGATGTCCAGCCAGGATGCTAATCCACATGGCAGACCTCTCCTATCTTGCCTGCTGCTCCCCGCAGCAGTGTATTTCAGTAGATCCACCTGTTCTGCTCTGCACTCTGCCTTTGTTGAATCCTTTCACTTCCAACACCTCTGGCCTACACCCGAATTCTTGTATGCATAAATAAATAAAAATGAAACTTTAAAAAAATAAGGGTAGATGACAGGCGTTTTCAGGGTCACAGGAAATGTGTTTGCACGCATTAGTGATTGGAGAGTTTGTAGCATGGGACTCTGGAAAAGGGTAAAAAAAACAGGACTGAGTGAGTCAGAGCTCTGAAAGATTGAAGGGAACAGGTTCCAGGGCAGTACTATATATAATGTTTTGAGCAAGGGCATCATCAATAAGATGATGTCCTTGCTGTCAAAATGACTAAGATGAGATATTTTAAAAAAATATATCAATCCTATCAGTTCATGGTCACATCTTAACATTATGTTAACTTTCACCTTTCATGGAAATGTATAATCAGTTTTCTGGGTTTTATGGATTAATGACTTTTAAATGAGAAAATATTATTTGACTGTTAAATTGGATTGTTCTTTTGTTTGATGATTCGGGATGGACAAATGATCTGATAAGAGATGACTCAAGATAATTATTATATTTATTGAATGAATTTCAATGTGAAATACAAACATCTTTTGATAATTTTCTATGCTCAAATTATAATTTGAAGATCAAAATGTTAATTGGTAATTGTTCTTGAGGCAATATTCCTTCAAAAGTCAAGGATTCTGCAAATATTCATTCATTCAACAAATAGTTATGAAGCATCTATGTTCCAAGCGTTGTGCCAGACATTACAGATTTGCTCTGATGCTGCTCACTGTCCAGTAGGGGCTACAAGATGATAGATAGGCCATTATAGGAGTGTGATGCATTCTCAGATGGGGGATACAGAAGAGTTTTAGGAGGATGCAAATAAGTCACCTGACAGACACTAGTTATGGAAGTGGTTGGTTGTGACTGAATGAGTCAGGGAAGTTCTTTGATGAATTGCTAAGCATGTAAACAAAAGTTCTGAAGAAATTCTATCATTCTTCACAATAAAGAGCTGAGGTGGTAAGTAGGAAAAGAGGGGGCAAGTTGGAGGAAGAGCGTAATTTGGGAAATTTGGAGAATGCCACATCAATCAATATGGCTGAAGTCAGCACAAGAGGAAGAAAGAACAAATGAGGCAAAAGATGAGTCTGCATTCAGAGCTCAGTCCTAAAAGATCTTATAAGGAGTTTGGACCTTATCTTAGAAGCTCATTAAGGGTGCTCAGCTGGGGAGTGCAGATGAGTTAGATACACTTTACAAAGATTACTTATTCTGGCTGTAGTGTGGAGGCACACTGAAATGGAGCAAGAGTAGGGACAGAAAAACCAGGAGATTGGAAGCTGATCTCAGGCAGAAAGCTGGATGCAGAACAACAGGCTTAGTGATGACTAGCGGAGAGGGAAGAAGACGGACATACAGGTTCCTGGCAGCTGAATGGCTGCAGGATGGTGCGACTCAACAATGCAGGGGACATGGGAGGAGGAGCAATTTTAATTAGGAAGAGCCCACATCACTCAGTGCTTTTCTATTTCAGATTGGTACACTTCCATCCAGGGAAAGTCTAAATACCTTTAGGGCCCTCCTTAAACCTGCTGTTTGGACTCAATGTTCTTGATGCGTGGGCTTTTTTTTACAGATGTAAATGTTACTTTCAGCAAGTTTTAAGCAAAGCAAAAGAAAGCCATACACCTGTGAAACTTCAGAAAAGCAAACCCACAAAGCAAGAAATAATAAACATTCCACTTTTAGTGTAACAAACTTTCCATTCCCCACCCTCACCCCAGGCATCTGCACACACAAATCAAAACCCTCTTAAGTCATGGAATGAAAAAAATGAAAAAAAGTAAAACCAAACAAGACGTATTTCCTGTGGGCTGAATGGAAATTTTTGCCCAGTTTATTTTCCAGGCACATGAAAAGTACTTCTGAATATTTAAAACATGAGTAACTGGAAGCTTAACCAAGATTTTTGAGAAGGGGAGATATGGGAAGGATCACATACAGGGGTCTTTGACATAGGTACTTTTTATCTGGAAGCAAGGTCCGCTCTACTTTAAGAACAGGTACGATCAAATGTCTTACAGAGACATAAGCAAGCAGATTCCTATCAAATAAAAACATGTATTTCCCTTTGAACTAAAGGTGAACCTGACCATAGCTTGTTTAACTTTTCTCTCCATTGCACCTAAATTTTATTAGGAAATCTCTTTGCATTAAATTATTTTGGAACGATGTCTAGGACATAGGTATCTTTTCTAACCAAAATCTGAGGCTAAAAATTCATTCTACCAGTAATTTCTAGCCAGATGAATGAGAACAAGCAAATGTGGTAATTCAGAGTGTAGAATTTAGAGTTTCGTTGTCTCGGTTTGACCCACCAATGACACTTATCAGCTGCATGACCCTGGGCTAATTACTTAATCTCTCTAATTTTTCAAGGAATAATATGGGATCTACCTCATAGAGCAGTTGTGAGAACTGAATGAGATATGAAGCACATAGTGTATTCTCAATAAATGCTCTTTATTTGGCTTCTGCCATATTTTCTTCTGCATAAAACAGCTAAACTCATGAATTTGTTGCAACTTTTATCAAATAAAAGTTCCCCATGCTTATTTCTAGAAATAGGTCTCACCTAGGTTAGAAAAAATAAATGATTCCCGACTGCCTATGTCTTTGTTGGTAAAGGACTCCAGCAGGTCTGGAAACATTTCTTCTTGATGCGTTCAGGGGGTACAGTGGAAGAAAGGAAAGAAAGAGGGGTAGCATGCTCCCAGAGGTCCTGGTAGTCCAGTCTTTATGGTGCAGATTAGCTCGAAACTTCAAATTACTATTTGTATAGCCTCTGAGGAGAGCACGAGCCTAAAAAAGTTACCCAGGCAATGTGCTAGCAGTTCAAAGGATTCATTGCAGGATCAGCCCCCACCCTGGTTTTGAACCCCTTTGACTCTGCTCTAGTATCCTTAATTACTGTCATATAACCTAAGCCTGGACACTTTGAACTGGAACCTTGGTTGCCTTGTCCACTTGATTTTGCTTCTCCCCTGGATGTCACCACTGAGGTGGTCCTGCCTTGTCACTCCCCAGGACCACCTGGATGAGGCATGCTGGGAGCTGGCTCAGGCCTCTTGATGGTTGGCTCAGTAGCCATGGCATGAATGATTCCACTCGCTTTGGTTAAGAGTAAGGACTCCTGAGCCAGACACCCCAAATCATAGCACTGCAGACTATTAACTGTGACTTAGATGATGAACTTCACTACTCTGCGTCTCAGTTTTTCCCCATCTGTACAATGAGGAGATTATTAATCCTCATCTCATAGGATGGTCAAGAGGATTAAATGAATTATTACCGATCTACAGTATAAATATTCACAAATAATCCATTTAAATTCTTGTGAAACAAGGCACATGCATTACTATTACCTATATAATATTTTATTCATGTGAAATATATTTTTACACTTAATATTATGTTTTACAGCAAGATGTTATTTCATATAAAATGTTTATATACATGTACATCTAATTATATTATTATTATAGTTGTTACTGTCTATTTCCCTTTGAGGATAGAGAAATCATGGGTAGGCTTTTCAAATTTATTTTTTTCTTCTCAGCCTGTAACTGAAGAATTCCTGGTTTTTTCAGACTCTATGAAAATATGCAGAACAGAGTTGTTAGATGACACTGATTCATCATTTGGAAAATCATAATGTATAATGAATGCTTTATAAATATTATTTCTCAGATACCTATGTTACTTATCTTTCACATATTTTTACTTTGATTCTGTAATAATTACATTTTTTTAATCTTATTTCAAAGATTTCCTATTTTGAGTGCAAATAGCTGAAGTAGAGATGTGTCAAGATGGTGTTATTTATCATGTGACTGGGAATCCAGCTATCTCCAGAAACTATTGATCCAGAGAATAGGGTGGTTCTGAAAAATAAAGTCATTGTCTCTTTTCTTTGTTTTATTGGAGCTAGAATGAAAGTAAGGTTTCCTTCTGTTTTCAAATTCATCAATAATCCAAATTAAGTTTAATCGCCATAAGTAATAATGCGTTCCAGACAGCCACTGGTATCAATTAAGACCCACCTCCCTGACTTGGTATAAGTATGACACTCCATCACCCCCTTCTCCCCCAACAAAACCACTTCCTTTCCAGCAACTAGAAACAACTGAGAATATGACTTTGTTGTCACCTTTGAACACCGAAGGAGAGGAATGTGTCTGTTTCTAGCAAATATGAAGTCAGGTCTCTGGTATTTATTTCTCCTTGGTTTCCAAGTTAAAGCTGTAAAAGGTAAGTGACCTACTGAATTTTTTTTTTAATTTATAATTCAAGTGAACATTAAGAAAACTAAAGATAGAAAAAATAGGCACCAAATTTTTAAAAAAGTTTTTTTTTGTTTAAAGTGAGAACAATTGCAAAAGAGCCTAAGCATATGACTAAGGACATATGTCACCTTTAGTCTATTGATGGCATTAAGTTTGCACTGCTTCCTTGGCTGCTGTGTTGGGAGATGATGAAATATTTCATTAGGCCATACCTGTTTGGAATTACCTGTTGGTGGATAAGATAGAAGAGTGACTTCCTATTCTCAGACAAAGATGAAAAGCAAAATGACTTATGTAAACAAAATGAAAATTAAATAGTACTGGCATCTGGACTGGGGATTCTTTGTGAAGGAGAACATGAAATAAAAGGGCTTTGAAAAGAAGGATTTTTATTTTAATCTTATCTGGGTAGTCTGTTTTCAGAAATGTCCAGGCGACCAGACAGCTTTTTCTACAGTAAGAGTCAAAGGGCAAAGATGATACAATAAAACTCCCTTGCCTCTGTAGATATATATAAAAAAATGTTCTGATGTCCTTAATTCTTTTTCTTAGATGGTATATATCAGACTTTACTTGAACACTTTGAATAACACTACCTATAATTAAATGTGTTTCTACTGCTTCTGTTGCTTCTTATTCTGTTTGTACTTCTTACTTTTTAGTATTACCTTTGTTTTATCTTTAATTCTGAGCCATGTTCTTGAGACTGGGAAAAGCAAAGTAAAAATAAAGTAAATTGATAGTGAAAGTGTAGAAAGAAGAAATTTTAATAGGTATAATCATTTCTAGAAATAAATTTTGTAGCGGTACAAAAAAAGACTTCTCTAAAAAACTAAAAAACAAGCAAATTGGTCAAATGCTTGAACTTCTTGGCTCATGGTAACTCAAATGCTCTTAAGTATAAAGAAGAATGAGGAATTAGGGTCAATTAATGAAAATCTGAATGGTAGTTCATCACTCTTTGTTCGTTCAATTATGTCTTTTCTGTGACCCTATGAAGCCCTTTAGTAGCATGAACAACAAATGAATAGCTTTGAAATTGATATTCATTCATTCGTCCATTCATTCTTCTGCTTATTCTTGTAGTATCAAACAATTGCTATACTGGCTGCTGCTGTATGTACAGCAATGAGTAAAATATCAGGTCAGTCTCTGCTCTTATGAAGTTAACTCAATCAAATAGTCCCAATATTAATGATAACTACATGCAGAAGTTAGTTCTATGAGAGAATAAAGAAACAAAACCTGTCTAGTCTGGGTAGTTGCTGAGTTGGGGTTGGGGAGTGGGGTTCATGATAGTCTTTCCTATGGAAAGTGGCACTTGAGCTGAGATTTGAAGGCTAAGTAGGAATAAGGGTGGGAGAATGGTGTTAGGGTGGGGAGTAACATTTCACATCATGAGAAGAGTAAGTGCAAAGGGGAGGGAATGAAATAAAGGCAGGGAACTGGAAGCAGAGATGTGCCTGTGTAGAGTGCGAAGGAATTGGGAATGGTGCAAGATGACACAAATATGGAGAGCAGAGACCAGACCATTTAGACCTTATGATCATGTTAAAGATTTTGGATTTCCTTATAAGAACGTTGGTAAAATTCATTGAAGGCTTGGTTTATACTGACAAAATGTTTTCCAATATGCCAGACCCACCTGGACACATTTGATGGTGATGTTGCACTCACAAGATTTGAATTAGCAAGGATTCTATGTCTATGGATGGATGGATCCAGTTTATTTAGAACTGTTACAGGTTGCCAGACTAAGCTGTTGAATAAATTGTACTTTTGAAATAATATGTCTTAGGTTCTAATTGAATAAAATCATTGTCCCCTCTATCATACAGAAAACCACCTATCATATGACAAGTTGACAGGTGGCTAAATGGTAATAGTAACTATGCTAACAGTTGTATGAAAATACCATCAAGATGCATGCAGCAGACATCTTTAAAGACTAATCACAAAGTAAAGAGCCCAGCTGAACTACACTGTTACTTTTAGGTCTCTTCCTTTAGTATATTTTTAATCCCCCAATTAGGTATGTTTTCTCATTCCATTAAGAGATATTCTTATCTTCAGTTCATGTCAGATTAGAAAAGGCTAAGTGATTTGTTATGTAGTAATTGATGGATCGCCAAGATTAGGACTCATATGTTTGTCTCTAACATCTACATTCTTTTCACACCATGTTGAAGTAAAAGAAATATAACATAAACCTGAAAGGAGAAAAATTCTTATCAGTTTGTTGTTTGGTTGGTGAATTAAGAGGTTGGAAATTTTAGTGATGCCTAGTCTATTTATCTCAGTGTAAAATTTAGTAAAGTTGTCTTCTTTAATTCTGGAAAAATAGGAAGCTCCTTCTTTGCAAAAGAAAAAAATGTGAAATGCTAATAGAGTTTAGGAGAACTTACTGGCAATTGGGTACCAATTGGGTGATTTGATGGAGTTCCTAGTTTTAGAAATATCACTTTGAAAGCAGTGGAGCAGGGGGTGATGTCAGATGGTGCTTAATAAATGCACATGTCTCATGATGTGTCCTGGGAGGAAGTTGGAGGATAACCTGCAGGCTTTTTTTTTTAAAGATCTTATTTACACATACAAGAGGCCAGAGTCACGGGAAGTAAGAGGACTCACCAGGCACAGAGTGTGGAGCAGAACAGGCAGATGTACTGAAATACACTGCTTAGGGGAGCAGCAGAGGAGGCAGGAGAGGTCTGCTGTGCCATGTGGGTCCCCTCCCTGGCCCAGGATTGAACTCGCGCTGCTGTGCTGCGGATGCTTCATAGTGCGGCGCCAACACGCTGCGCCACCAGGGAGACACCGCAGACTCATTGCAGGCTCATTTTGAACCTTTCTTTTATCACTGATGTATTAAAGTAGTGATTCCTGAATTCTGCCATCGCAGGAAAAACAGTGTTTTTGTGTCTCCGATCACACACTCTTCTCCAAAGCTCAGAGAGAAGTCAATGCTGCTCAGCTGATCTTGGAGCCCGCAACTCTCCTCCCCCATTTTATAAAATATCCTAGCATCTTGAGAGCTATTCATTTAATAATTAAAATATAGGAATTCTCCCTGAATTTTTTCCACTAACATTGCTTAGGACTGGGTGAGACTTTTCAATCTGCTGCCTTAAGTTTTTTTTTTTTTTTAAGTAATATTTTTTTCTTCCAGTAATTCTTTAACCACAACTTTTTCATTTTCTTTTTACTTCTTTCAAGAAATGTGCATTATTTTCCTGTAAGATTCCCCCTTGTTTTTTCTATTCTAAAAATAAAGCAGTTTTGACTTTCCATCACTGTTAACAACTTTCTCAGATGAAATAAAATATTATACTATTTAAATTGCTAATAGTATATTCCCATTTCTTGGTGGAAACAAAGAGCAGTTATGTAAGGAGAACCTAAGCACTCAAATTTTGATCTCTGTAAGATCCTTAGATTTTAAAAAGAAATATCTGAGATGTCTTTTTTCCATAGAAAAGAAATATCTGAAAATGACTTCCAAATGTAGATTAAATGTTCTAAGAAACTCTTTACAAGTATGGTTCTCAGATTGTCTAGGTTCAAATTGTGGCTCCTACTTATGGGCTTTATAACCTTAGGTCTGTTATTCAAACTTCAGTTTCCTCATCTGTAAAATAAGAATAAAAATAAAGAATCTTACTTAAAAGGCTATTATGAACACCAAGTGATAGATTGCCTGTAATGCATTTAACGTTACTTCGTATGTACTTATTCAGTGCTTATGACTTATTTTTTGGAAGTTTTTGAAAATTTAAATATTTATATAACTTGGGCTTCAGAGGATTGATTGGACATCACTCAGTATGTGTTTTGCCTTTAGACTAAGAAACAAGGATTCTTCAATATCTAATAAATAGGATCTTTTGCTCTGCTTTCATTACTCTTATCTTTATCCCATTGCAGGATATCTACCAACAATATGCAATCTCCATGTTCTTCTAGCTATTGTATTTCCTGTTCATTTACCTATCTTATTAAACTTACGATATGTGCCAGGTTCTGGTATTATTTAAGTAACGATGATGCAAACATTATTCTTATGAAGTTCATAGTTAAATGAGAAAGACACAAAATAATTGTGCTCTAGGCTTATATGCATAATCAGTATGTTGATATAAACAAAGTATTGTTAGGAGTATAAAGATAGGAATCTGTCTGATCAATTTAAAATGGTTCTTCAGGAATGACTGAGGACTTTTAGGCAGATAGAGGGGGTAACAACATATTCTAGTCTATGGGAACAGAAGCAACAGTGTGAAATGAATGACTAAAAAGATCAGAATACGTTGGACTATGAGATTGTGAGAAGATTTTGTGTCATGTTAAGAAAAATGACTTTTTTTAATCTCATCAGCAAAAATGCAGAATTTTAAGTTGGGAAGTGATATACTTTTTAAGAACATAATTTCGGAAGAAGCATGGGGGATGGACTCAGAGGCTAAAGACTAGTCTTGAAAACCAGTCTAGAAAATGCTTTCACAGATGAGGGAAGACATGAAAAGGTCCTGGACTGGCCTTGGGAGTAGAGAAAAGCAAATGAATTCAAGAGATATTCCTGGAGTCAGCAGACTTGGTGACCAATTGGATCAGGAGAGCCAGAGAGAGGGAGGAATTAGGAAGACACAGAGTTCCCAAGGCTTAGACTCTGACTCCCTGAATGGAGTAGGTTGGGTGTGGTAAGTGAATATTGCATTCACTTTGGAAATGTTACTCTGGATTGTCAGGGGATATCCAGACAATGATGGTGAAAGGAAATTTGAAATAAAGGATTGGAGCCAAGAGATGGATAGGATGGAGATAAGGGGTTGAGTTACTGAATAGAGATGAGAACTGGAGACTCAAATGTAAACATGGTCACCAAGTGAACGCCAAGCTGTGTGCTCAAAGGACTTTGCATGACAGTTGAAGGATGGAGTAATGTGGATACTCATTCTCTCCCTCCCTCTTGCAGGAGAGAATTGGGTTTATTTAATCTCATATTAATCCCTAGTAGGACAATTTTAAATCAGTGACAATGAAATAACTAACACAGTAAATTGTTTGCAAACGAATTGCTTTGTGAATTTTGCTACAAAGTTTTATGACAACTCTGGGAATTTTCCATTTTAATTAAGAAAATCAGACTTTTTTCTAGAAGAAAATTAAACATCATTTTTTACTACTATGCATACTTAGAGGGTCAAAGTTTGTTTTATGCCCCCTACAGAATTTCTTGGAAAGTTGAAAGCAACTCACACATTGTGTGTATATTCTCTTAACTTTCTCCTTTTCTTAACTTTTTTGGATTTTTTTCTGCAAATATTAATAATTTATATTGGCTTTGGCTTATTGGCCAACCTGCCCTACTCTCTTCAGTTACTCTCTTCATTACATATGGCTGCCTTGAAGTAGTACTTTAAGTATAGAAAGGATGTATATAGAAATCTACTAATCAGGATTCTAAAAGTTTTACTAGTAAACGCATAAGAAAGGACAAAACTTTTATGAAAATTAAAAAAAAAAAAAATCCCAGGCCCTCCCTGGTGGCGCAGTGGGTTAAGCAACACACTATGAAGCAAACCTCAGCCACTGCAGCATGAGTTTGATCCCTGCCCCCAGCTGGGGAGGTGACCCACATGGCTTAGGCAGAACTCTCCTGCCTTGCCCGCTGCTCCCCTCAGCAGTGTGTTTCAGTCCATCTGCCTGTTCTGCCCCCTGCTCTGTCTGGTGGATTCGCTCACCTTTCCACACCTCTGGCCTGTACCCCAGTGCTTATATGCATAAATATATCTTAAAAAAGAATAAAAAAATTAAAAAATAAAAAAAACCCCACATTTTAAAAATGCCAGATTTTCTTAGTAAAAAACATAAAAAAATAATGTTGCAATTTTTAGAAATTCACCTACTATGTTACATTTATATGCTGTTCTAAAATAAAACTTATTGTTTGATTATAGAAAATGTTTAATAAGCACTATCAATATTTGCAAACACGGAAGATCTCTTTTTTTTTTTCTAGCACTCTGATACCTTTGTAGAGGTTTGTGGTTAGAAGTTTGAGTTAAGGATGATAAAGTAAATTGCTGATTTGTCTCACACTCCCTGCACTGTGTGGGTTTGCTAAATGTTTTTGTCAAAAAAATTTTTCAACCCATAGTAATACAGTTGTTGCAATAGTCCTGGCTTGAAAGGGTTCTACTAAGATCATCTTATACTAACAAAATAAAACATCTTGAATATTTGAAGAATCAACTAGCAAATAAACTCTTCTGAGCCACAGAACAATTCTCAGATGACCTTTTCTTCAGAAATTTTTCTTAATGATTCCGACAAATGTAGATGCAAGTGCACTTACTTTAATCAATTTGAAAATAAAGACAAAACACCTAATATAAATATTCTTAGTTAACTCTTAAAAACATTGGCCTTCAGTCTGTTCAATCAACACTAACACTATAAAAATCAGTTATTAGCGATTGACGGTTTGAGCCTTTATCGAGAATACTCTTTAGACATGGTAATTAACATAATTAAAAGATATAGTACCTATTTGTAGAGTACTTATAACCAAGGAGTACCAACAAGAAGTAAACAGATATAATAGCAAAACAGGAACTAATACTGAATATTTGGATTTTTAGACTTATCACCAAAATTGAAGAGAACATAGTCCTATTTATGACTTTAACAATGTTTTAAAAGCTAAAAGATGGGTAGCACTTGTTTATATCGCAAATCACCAACAAGTCATCATGAAACATCTGGATGTATTAGAACAATCATTGGTCCAGGGATCTCTGACTGGGCTTTATGTTGAACAAATTTAACATACACTCTGGGGGATCCAAATGATCAACCAGGTTTAAACCTGTCCTCCCTCTTAATAGAGATAACAATAATGAGAGAATCAAATCATCTAAACAAGTCTTTATGAACTTGGTGCAGGTAAAGAAACTTCCGTTTGGAGCTCAAACAGATAATTTTCATTAGAATCTGATCTTCATGTTGGAGACATCTCTTATGCACGACTGTCTATTTCTGGATACCTGTTTCCAGAGGAAAGGCAACATGGTATAGCAAACCCTGAAATCATGTCCCAATATGAACTGTGTAATCTTGGACAAGACACTCATTTTTCTGGCCCCAATTTAACCTTATATATGTAAGAAAAGCCTAATTGGTTAATTTCTAAGAACTCTTTTTCATTCTTATAGTTTATACTCTATGCTGTCGCTCCCCAAATTTATAACATCACTGCCATCTATATATTCATCCATCCATCCATCCATTGAAGAAATATATATTGTGTCTGAACACATATCAAGTGTTATTATAGATATATGAGATGGGCTGGGGAATGAGATCATCAATTTCCCTGATTTTAAAACATATTATGATGAGATAGCCAGAAAATAAGCAAGGAAACAAGCCAAATAATTTTAGAAAAATGGTACTTTAAGTAGTATGGTACAAAATGACTTGGGTATACTTTGGATTGAGTGGTCAATGTTCACTGAAGAAGTAACAGTCATGTGAAGATCAGAGAACACTCTTGGCAGAGAAACAGCAAACTCGAAGGGACCAACTTTTGGTGTTTAAGAAATAGAAAGAGCAGTGTGACTGCAGTGTAGTGAGTGACTGGCAGGCAGGGGAGTCAGAGAGGTAATTAGATCTAAAGGTCATGGGAAATGAGGGTGGGGAGTTACATTTTACTCTAAATGAGATGGGAACAGCCTGGATGTTTTAGAAGCATGTAATAGTACTCTTTGACTATGCATGTTAGAAGATCACTCTGGCTTCCCTGAGAAGAATGGATGGTAAACAGGAAAGGGTGAGAACAGAATGTTAGTAAGTTACTGTAGCCCCCCAAGAGTGATGAGGCAAGTTTGGGGCAGTTGTAGTTTAGATGATAGAGTGGAGACTAGATCCTGCCAGATATAAAACCGGTACAGGAAATTAGAGCTTGTTTCCTTGGGCAGATTCTAGCAATGATCCTGTGAACCACTCTAGTGACCACTGATTAGCTTCATATGTGGTTACTTGTTTTCATTACACTCCCCTTCGTTTTTACTAGTGTCACATCCACCTTAGGTTGAACTCTAAATTTTTCATTTCAATCATATATATAAGTCTTCCAATTGCCTAAGAAGTTCTGTGACCTTAGATTAAAAAATCTTCCCTGTCTGGGCTGTAAGTTGTTTTCTTGTGTAAAAGAAATGAACTTGTGATGTGATTTCTGAGTTTACCAGATCTGACTGTGTGTGTGCTGGGAAGAGGTTGAATCGTTCCTATAACTCATATTACAGGAAATTCAAATACGAAAATGGGGTTGTTTACAGGGTGTCTGAAACTTGGGCAGACAGTATCTATGACTATCTATGGGTATTGAAGACAGAGATGGCATGTTGGGGCAGACGAAGGGACATTGAAGACTGTGTGAGAGGGGGTATTTTGGAGGATGATTTTATACTAAGAGGTGGTATGTGAAGAATAAGTTTGGGAGAAATCAAGAAGAGAGAAATTGGTGAAGTTGGGCACTCATAATTTTAAACTAATGGTATAGCAGAGGGACTGATCAAATAGATTTGAGACCCAAACATCAAAATAGATACTGACTTTACAAAATGGCAGCATTCTTGGTAGAATATTAGACTTGGAGATAATACCCAATGAGATTAGAGAAAAGATTTTAGCTGCTTCTGCATTTATAAGAAACTAATATTTTCAGATTTTCCCAAATTGTCTGCCTATTCTTTAAATGTGTTAGTTATAAGGATGATGTCCTCCTGATACTATTTTTGAAATGTCACCAAAGGCTAAGAAGAATTTGTGATTAGGTATTTGAACATATCTGTTCAATAAGTGACAAAGTAATTATGAAGCAATTGATTAAATGTCATAACTGATTCCTTTAGTTGAAAACATGTGAATTGCAACCTCTTGAGTTGCCAGATGATTTTCTAGATAGAAAGCTTAAGCACTGGTTATTTGGAAACTTAAATTAGGCTTCTTATCACTACATTTAACAAAGAAAAGATGACCTAGGCAATTTTTTTATTAAAAATGATAAAGTAAAAAAAAAAAGTGTGTCCAATATAAACAACACTTTAGAATCTGCAGTTACTCTGCTGATTTCCATAGCACATACTCTTGTTACTATAACTCAAGAAAATCTCAGTCCTTCTATCCTACCAAAATGCCTTTATGCACAGGGTAAATATTCTCATTGATTTTCATCTTCTGACTCTCCAGAACTGTCCAGTAATGTGTTGCAATAAAGAAAGGATTATGGAACAGGTTTCTCTTCTGGAAGATTCAACAACAAACTAAAAGTTTTTTTTAGTTGTTTGGAGAGTCATCTGGAAGTATTCTGATCCTGGATCCCCAGAGACTAGTTGTTGGAAAGAAATTTAAGATATTTTGGTCTCACTTTCTTTTATCACAGGACTGAAATTCAGGGGGCTGCCTTAGTCAGAGCCAAATTTTGCCTTTTGATTCCTTGGAAACCACTGAATTACACATCTACCACCATGTACCTCTGACTATTATATTTCATCTTGTGTTGAGTTATAGGACATTGTGTAGGCACTGAAAAATTCATTCAAGTAAGAAGACTGTGCATCTGTGTTGGTTGGTGTGTGTACAATAGGCTGCAGATGCTTTTGTTTCAAGAACCTCAATGCTTACTTGCTTCATTCTAAAGTCCTTAGGAAGTTTGCCTTAAAGATTTCTAAAGGAACTGAGAACCAGCTCATTGATTTTATCTTCTGCAGCAGACAGCAGAGATATAAACATCAAAACAATAGTAGTACACCATGATTTACTCAGACAAATATGTCCCTAAACACATTTCATTTGAATCTAATGCATCCTTTCTCATCTTATCAGTTCTTTCCCCTTTGCCTTGGCTTGTGTTGTTCCCTCTATTTTTATTCTATTCTATATTTTACGTTTTAAAAGGATGGGTTTATTAGGAAAAGAAGAAAAAGAGAAGCATCTGCATAGTCACAGAAGGGCAGGACAACTGCCTGTTTTCTCTGTTTTAAAAATGAAACAAACAGTATTTTCCTTCCATATACTTTTAAAGTACTTTTACTCTAGAACAAAACATCTATACAGAAAAGTAATAAAACATCAGTGTATGATTTAATGAATAATTTTAAAGCATGCTATCTCATTCACACAATCCCCCCACAGGTCAAGAATTAAACATTGTCAGAATACAGAAGCCTTTCCACCCTGAGTTTTCCTTTATAATTCCAGCTTTTCTTCCCATTTGTATAAAACCATCATACTAAAATTTATGGTATTCATTTAGGTTTATATTTTGTTTTTATTTTTTAATTATGTCAGAAATCACAACATACATACTTCACTTATCAGTGTCAAGTTATATATACCTTTACTATCCTGCTAGATAACATACTCTAGTCTTTCAGCAAGTTAAAGATGTAATTTCATTGTATCGTTTCTTTTATTGTTGAATTTGAGACATTACTAGTCAGTCCAGTCGTTGCTTCTATGAAGGTAATCACTTTTTCTCTGACTTCTTAAAGGATTTTCACAGTGATATATCTAGATATGCATATTTTAAAAATATCTGCTTGTGATTTGTTGGTATTATGACTGCAGGTTGAATATTTTCTAAGATATTTCCAGTTCATCAACTCTCTTTACTCAGTCTAATGTTCTGAACTTATCCATTGACTTTTTCATCTCAATGTTAGGTTTGGGGTTTTTCCTGCCAGTTGACTTTTTTTTTAGTTTCCCGAACTCTGCAGTTTTCACATATTTATTTTTATTTCCTTAAACATTATAAACTGATTTGCATGAGGGTTGGTTTTTCTACTGTCTTAAACTTCATGGATGTAACTTTGGAATCCCAACCTATTAAAGAGGGGCTCACATTTTCTCTGAACAGTTTAGATTTTTTAATTTGTAGATTCACTTTGTAGGCTTTTGTAAATAAAAGTGAATTTAGGAGAACAGTTATCAGAGTTAAAACAACTCCACGATTCTGCTCATATCTCTGGGGTCTGTTTCTTCACATTATCCTTCTAATTTCTCTTCTTTTTGTCAGTTCTTTAATCATTTAAGTAATAGTTTTAGACATTTTGTTCAGTAATTTTGGTGTGGAAATTAGTGTGATTAATCTGGACTGCTATAATTGAAAACTAGAAGACTTGTGTATTAAAATCTATTCCCTAGAAATATGACTTAAAGCCAAGTGATATTAAGAAAATTAAGTAAATGTGATAAGGAAACTAGTGCAAGCAGAGTTATGCCATATGAATTCTGCATAATGTTAGTCCTCTGATAAATTGGAGTACTTTTTTCAGAAAGTAACCTGGCAAATTCTTAATGTTTCTGATAACAAGATCGTTTTAACCAAATGTTTTAATATTTACATGAAAATGAATGATAAAAATAACCCCAGTGTCCAACATTAGTGAAATACTTTAACATTTTCAGATAGAGTAGCATTATAAAGTCATGTAAGAGGATAATTATGATGATTATTAAATGTAGAATGTGATAATAGCAGAATACAAAGTATGTTTGCTATAGAGAACAACTATATACTGAAAGATAAAGAATAAAAATATACAAATGGTATTTTTTTAGTTGCAATAACATTGCAGGAAGACATTATATTTTAGGTGTACATTATTAAAAATCAGTGTATATATATTCCAGTAACTTCTCCAGTAAAAATTCAATTCTATCCTTTCTGCCTTTTATCTGATTGACCCACTCCTATTCACCTTTCTTTTCTGATAACCACTAATTGGTCTTATATTTTAAAGTTTATTTTTATTTTATTTAGAAGTTCATCTTACTGTTTTTTTTCTATTTACCCCATGAGTGAAATAAAAGTGCTTGTCTTCTCCATCTGTCTTATTTCACTAAGCTTGATACCCTCTAGTACATCCATGCTGTTGTAAATGGCAGTATTTCATCGTTTTTTTAAATATCTGTGTACACTATACACAATTCCCTTGTGTATACACTGCATTTTTCTTTCTCTAGTCATCTGTTGATGGGCACATAGATTATTTCGAGCTGCTGGCTATCATGAATAATGCTGCAATAAGGACGGGTTGAATATATGTCCTTGAACTGTGTTTTTTGTATTTTTTGAGTAAATACCCCAAAATGGGAACAGGGTCATATGGAATTTCTATTTTTAATTTTTCAAGGAATTTCCCTTAATGACTTTAACAACATAAATGGAATTTATGTTTCACTGGAGAACTAGGTAACTTTTTCCCTAAAAAAATTTTTATACTCATTTAGTAGATTTCCCAAGAATAGATTTCAAAACTTAACTGACATGCTAATAATTTTTTTCAAACAATTTCAGAATGAAACTGTCAGATTAAAAAAAAGAAACAGAAAAGGTAAAAGCTAGTTTGAGTTTATAATCTAATAACTCAGAACTGCAGAGTAAAACCATTCAGTTTCTACCTTCTGTGATCCATGTGACTCACAAAAAGAACGTAGCCTTCCTGTATCACTTAACATTTATTAAAAAGATGAAAAAATAAGGTCCCAAATTTTGTTTACTTTATCATCAGACCTTGATTCAGTTCTCAATGGATGAGGTTTGGAGAGGACACATTTCTGTCATTTGAAATGATGCATCTGTCCTTTTATTATTTGTGCTCAAAGTGATATGTTCTGATTTTCCAATCAAAATTAGACCCCACTCCTACATCTTTGAATTGCACGCTATTCCTAGCATAAATTTGGTGCACTATTACATATTTGTTTTCCATGCATTTTTCAATATGAAATCACCAAAGGACAGGAAGCATATCTACTTGACTCATCCTATGGAAATATATAATATATTACATACTATACCTTCATACATGACAAGCAAGTTCAGACTAGAATATTTTTCTAGGACACTGTTTTTCTTTTTTTTACCTTTTGTTAAATTCTTTCTTTTGCTTTTGAAGTTTTTATTTTTGTGCAAAGAAAGTGATTTTATGATGAGATGATGATTGTTGTGTTTAATTATTAGGACAACATATTCCAAAAAGTCAGTTTTGCTTTATTTTCTTTCATTTATTCAGGAGAAGCTGATGATACTGCCAAGTCAAAGATGTTTACCCTTCACAACGGAGGCGTACAAATTTTATGCAGCTACCCTGAGAATGTCAGGCAATTTAAGATGCAGTTGATGAAAGAGAACCAAACACTCTGTGAGCTCACTAAAACAAACACGGTGTCTGTAAAGAATATAGCATTCTGTAAATCTCAATTATCCAACAACAGTGTCTCCTTTTTTCTATATAACTTGAACAGTTCCTATAGCAGCTATTACCTCTGCAACCTGACGACTTTTGAACCTCCTCCTTATAAAAGTGAAATTCAAAATAAAGAATATTTGTATGTTTATGGTAAGACCTTGTTTTCATCTTCCGAATTTAAGAGCATATATGCATTTTTGACAACTTTCCTTGCTATGAAACGAAATATCTTTTGTGTTAGAGTTCTTTTATGTGTAACTGATACCCATTGTTTATAATAAAATATAACAAAATATACAAGGGATGATTCTTTATAATTAAAAATAATTAGCATTAAGTCGTAATGTGCAATTTAATAATCTAGGCTGTAGAGTTAGATATAGCTGATGCCATTAAAAACCAGGGAAAATGATTAATATCCAACCTGTGGCTAATGGCTGTTACTTCTATTTGCTTGAGATTTAAGGTTTTGGTTTTGTGGGAGGCTTATGGGATGAAATGATTTGACTGAAAATAGTTTTCTACAATTACTTTTTTACTCTTTTGCAAAAATATTGTCAGAAGAGGACTTTATATAAACCACATGTGTGGACATATGTGGGTTGAATCCTTTAGGTTTTAGATTTTGGATCTTTATTATGATACTAAGTTGATGTTATTTATTACCAGTTACTGGATTTCATGAGTGTAATAAGTGTTTCATCTGGTTAAAACAGTCTTAAATTTGGTGAATTTGAGAATCAAATTTCATTTCAGTGCTGAATCATAGTGTTTTTCCTTAATATACTTTTTTTTTTTTTTTCCAATACAGAATCTCAGCTTTGTTTGAATGTAATGAAATCCTGGTTACCCATTGGATGTACTGCATTTATCCTCATCTACATTTTTGCATGTGTATCTATTTGTTGGTTTACAAAAAGGGTGAGCAATGTCTGTTTTTTCTTACTTATGCTTTACTGGGAACATCAGTGATTATTTACTCATCAAAGTACATTTTACTCTTGACAGAGTAATTTGATCAACAGATAGACAAATTTCTTTTCCTCAAGATGTACCTGTTAATTAAACTGCTAACTTGGAACTGGAAGATATTTTATGGCTCCTCCATTCTAAAAATAATTTGATGGTTTGCAGAGAGATGTTATTATTTTAAAAAGACAAGGAAATCAGGCCCCATAAAAAAGAATAAATGATTAGACATGAGCTGCAAATCTGATTCTAAGTTTCCTGAGTCAGAGAAAAGTTTTACTCAGTTGGTCAAACAGTCAGTCTTGTAAGGTGCCAGTGGTAGCTGGTAAGGAATTAATTGGTTAACTTCCTTTCATGGTATGATGACTCCTTACTTTTATAGAAAAATCACTGAAAATCTATGCAAAACAAATAAAACAACCACAATAATAACAAAAATCTCTGTGTGGGAATATATTTTTACTCTTTCATAACCCTGGTTGTTAGCATATGGGGAATATTCTTTGACTAATACTAATGTATATCCATCATGTAATCATTGGCCAGTGTATTATATCAGAAAGAAGTTTGAAAAGAGATCAAGATGGAAGAGTGAGACAGGACTCACAGTCTAAATCCAGTGGAAAAGTAAGAAAAAAGGCAAAAATAAGGAAGTTCAGCAGAATACCCTTTTTAGGAAAACAACAAAACAACCCTCATATGGTTCTTCTTAGCTTAAAGTCAGGACCCTAAGTCATATCATAATCCTTCTGTGACATACCATTTTAACAAAGAGAAAATGGTACATAAGAACTATGACAACAAGGATAACAGAACAACCAACCAAAGTGGGGGTGAGGATGAGAAAGAGCTGATAATGAACCATGTTTCTCCATATTTCTTACTTTTTTCCAGAAGCGCCGATCCAGTGTGCATGACCCTAATAGTGAATACATGTTCATGGCAGCAATGCCCAATGCTAAAAAACCTGGAGGGACAGGTACTGCTCCATTTGGGCAGGGATGGGCATGGAATTTTACTGCTTGATTTGAGGAGAAGTGGGTCTCTAATGTCTAATTTTTATATTTTCTGTGAAAATCTGAATTTTCATTTTAACTAAATGTATACTTTTATTAGTACATTAAAAAACAAACAGCTTTGTAAACTACTATTAAAGATAAACAGACAAAAAGTTTCATATTCCACTACTGTGCCAGGCAGTTTTACAACTGATATTTCAAAAACTGGGATGAGTCTAAGACTCCCAGGTTAAAAAGTTCATTGTCATCCAAGGAGCATTTATTGAATATTGAATGTATTGATTATCAGTTGAGTGCAAATTGCTGAGTGTGGCACTGTGGAAGGTACATAGTTATGTGGGTATTTTTAACTGAGCATTGGAAGAAAGATCTGGTGTTACCAAGGGAAAGAAAAAAATTCATGAAGATAGTGCTACTGTGATTTAAATGATATACAAGTTCAGAGAACTGGAATAGTTACAGGAGGCCAGTTAGGTGGGACTTTGATCTTTTCCATTGAGATTGAGTATTGCCAACTTTAGTGTCATAAAGTTGAGGAGCACCCCAAAGATTGGAAGGATCCATCTGGAAAATTCATGTCATTTGCTTTTGAGATAGCAATGAAGTGAGATACTCAACGAGACAGATCTACTGCATTTTTGCCACCACTCAGCTGGTGAAGGACTATCTGAAAGGGACAACATCTGTTGTCATGGTGTTCCAGCTGGGATGGGAACTCATATATGCTCCTTTAGTTCATCTCCTTTTTTAGAGAAAGTGATGCCCAGGTAATTCAGTGACTCCCTGGATTCCCCCAGAGAGGTAATACCATAGCTTTGCCACTAGCAAACAGCTCATGTTTCACACTTTTTTATTAAAAGAAATCCTTTATCTCAATACCTGTGCTGGGTCTCAAAGCATGAAGAAGAGTTTGGATGGTGTGTGTGTGTGTGTGTGTGTGTGTGTGTGTGTCTGTTCACAAGAGGCAGAGGAAAGGGGCAAGCTTGTTGAAGGGAACTGGCACATGGAGAGTTTTTAAAGAGTTTATGCTAATTTTTGTTACAGGTGTGACCCGTAACTTGGGATTCTCTGGCACTCGGGCATGAGCTACATTGGCTAGTTTGCACTCCCATCCCAACTTGAAGTATGAGATTTCCTCGTTTCTTGAACCAGAGAACCTGACTTGATTTGACTACACACATCTTCTATTGGTGTTTCATTCATTTTGGATCAGTGACTATATCTGTCAATGGGGATTTAACACACTGCCTCAGTACTGTTGAGCTCTCTTAAAACAAACACCCTTTTGCAGCTAGCTTTAGAGAAAGCCCAGTTCGTGTGTACTCAACAAATAGACCTCACTGGGATGGAATCCTTGTCTTCACATCTGCTTCTAGCAATGCAGCAGCCAGAAAAACAAACACATCTATAAAATTTTTAAAAAGATGCCAAGGATATTGAATCTGCAAAGCAAATGGGCAGTCAAGGGCCAGCATCTGTCTGCATTTCACTACCAGACTACCTCCTCTTCTAGGATGAATATTCCTGTTTTCAGACAGTAGAGGGGAATGCTTCCATCTGCAATTATTTTATTTCTGAGGCGTTAACATGTAATTCAGTATACTAATACATTTGTTAGTACACAGCTCTCTCTTCTTCAACTTTTGAATCCCATTCATCCATTCCATCTAGAGTTTAGATGCTTCATTCCACCCTTAAAATACTTCTGCATGTCTATTTGACAGATATGCTGCATAGGCAGCATAGCCACACTTTCCTCTCTGCTGCTCAAAAATATGCATTCTTATTTTTGCTCCAGAAAGACATCTTATTTTCCTAACTCAGTTAAAATAGTTTACTGTGTTGACACATTAGTGGTAGGAAACATTGTCCATATCAGCAGCAACTTATTTAAGGGTCCTCTTTTTTTATAGTGTGTATGTTTTCATGGTGCTATTCATCAAAAGTTAGGCTGTTTTTGTACTTCATGTTAAAATTGCAAACAAAATCATTTTTCATACTCAAGCATTGTTTTTGGGGTAGAGCTAATGATCAATTGAAGCTGTTAAACTGCATTCCTGCATCTTGCCTAGAGCAGCCATTGAGACTGCAGTGGAATTCCAGGGACTGAGAGACTCCTCTGAGCCAGGGGCAACCAGGCACTCCTGCCCCTAGAGCAAGAAGTAACTCTGGGGACCCAGTGGATCTGCCTGCATTTACACCTCCAGGATCTATAAGAAGCACAGTTCTATAAAGGATCATTAGCATGACACCCTCTCCTCCAAACTATTCAGCTGGAAAGTGGCCCTGGTCCTTCAAGATATTCTTCCTTCAAATAGGATCTGTCTGGAAAACTTCTTACATACATGTAATAGGGTCACATGATTATTCTTGGCTAGAATATTTTCTCCACTTCCTGCCTGTGTGCCCTGGGCCTCTGGAGCAGCCAATGTGTATACAGCAACTTTTAAAACGTTAGGTAAAATGGGCTTATTTAGTAGTTTTTAAATTTGTAATTGTCTTTATAGTTGACATTAAAAGTGATCTCTGATGTGACATTATGCATACTTACATTATTTTAAGCATGTGTAATGCTGGATGTGTACAGTATAGTACTGAATTTGTAATTTGAATCAAGTATGGTGTCCTGTTTTCAGTTGACTTGGACAAACTGACTTGCTTTGCAGAGTGTTCCCTGAGTTGTCTGCAACTTTCTATGTGTGGGTCAGGGTGGGGGAGGATAGCTTCACTGGCTCCCAGGCCAGGCTGTCCAGGCTGTTCCCTGAAGCGTCCTAATCATCAGCACTGGATATTTCAAAGTGCATTATACAATTTCTGTGAAATAACTGGTTTTTAAGAGGAGCTAATTATAAAATGCATTTTAGCAGTAATAGGATAAAAACAATAAAAACTTGATATTAAAACCTGAACATACCTCATAGTCTTTTCTTGGAGGTGGGGAAATGATTGTCTTAGCAGAACTTGTGAACTTGACTTTGTTCTGGAAGATAGTTCCATTGTTTAGAACAGTTGTTTTTTCATTTTCTTTTCTTTAAATTTGAAGAAAACACAAACATGAAAACTGAGTACAGCAAAAGGACTGTTCTTTTCCTGAGTATGTTTCTGATCTAATAATGCCTTACCACCTCTGAATAATTTCTAGTTCCTATAAACAATAACACTCTTCTCCAAACTGCAATATAACCATCTACTTTGGAAAATTAGCAATGACATATTGCTACCATGTCATCCTAAAACTGTATTCAAGTTTCACAAGGTGTCTCTACAAATGTATTTTATAGCTATAAATTCCTTCCAGAATTTTCGTTCATTTCCTTGTCACATTTTTGTTGTAAACTTTATTCTAGATAGTTCTTCAGTCAGACTTTTATGGTCTTGCCTCTTTTGAAGATTAAAAGCAGTTATTTTGTAGAATGTCTCTTGATTTGGGTCAGTCTGATGTTTCTTCATCATTAAAATCAGGTTACTGCTCTTCTATAACAGTAACACAGAAGTGCTGCTCTGTTCATTTAATTGCATCCTTTCAGGGAACTCAGTTTCCATTTGTACATTACTGATAATATTCATTCTGACCACTTAAAGAAGGTGTGTCTGTGAAGCATCTCTACTGGAAAGTTGGCTTTCTTCTTTCCTCCTAATAAACAGTTTGAAATTGGGAACTCTTCTGTTCTTCTTCAATGTTGCAATTTCTTCATTTGTTCATATTTATATGATTTTATTTTACTCAATGGATACACACTTGTTACTATTATCAGTTTATTTTGATGCTTCAATTGTTCCACCTTTGGTCAGCTGTCTTGTGTCCTGCTATTGTGTCCTTCTTTTAAAAGAGCAAGGTAACCTAAGCTCAGCTCCTGCTTGTCCTGTCCTCCTGGGATCAGCCATTTCTCAAAGGAACTCTGGTCTCTTTGAGTAGGAAATAATTTCAACACCTAGGCATTGGCTATGCTCATTACTATTGATGTCTATGCTCATAAAAGAGTGCACACACAAATATACACAATTATAGATGTAAACATATGTGACTATATATGTATGTTTGTACAAATATATGCCTATATATTTGTATAATATATACTTATATATTGTAACAGTATATATGCATGCATACCAATATATGTATATGTGAATGTGTCTAGATACACACATTTGTACGCATACATGTATAATACATATTTATATATGCATGTTCATTTCTATATTTCTCTACCTATCTGTCTGCCTGTCTATCATGTTGCAATCCACTAGTTCACATCTATGATTTTAATTCCAAGGCAACATCACAGGGTTCATTATTTTTCCCTTTAACACAGTGAGAAACCTGACTCCTATCCTTAATAACTTACTTGATCATTCCCCCAGTGTAAAACCAATCTTCTAACTCGGTTGCCCCTGTGCTCCATGTAGGTGCTTTTTCTGGCCAGCTCTGATTCCTCATTCCAGGATGTCCAGCCCTGGAGTTGGCCAGTATAAGCTCTGATTCCCCATTCTGGGCAATCCCACCCCATTAATGCCCTCCTCACCCTGTTGAGGCTTTAACATTCCACTTTGGACAATTCTGCCATCTCCATTTTGGGGCCACATGGTTCTTTTGTCTTGGGGTGGACAACCTTAAGATCTATTTCTTATACTGGATCCTGGAGCTCACCAGTTAAGTTACAGTGATTGCTGGTCCTGCCCTGTCTGATTTCCTGACTTTCCTGCTATGTTTCCTTTGTTTTTTTGACTATTTGCCCTAGAATCCTTGCTTTTGCTCATGAGGAAACTCATACTCAGATGCTCTTTTGCACCTCTAGGTCTAGGATATGCAGTGCCCTGGGGCAGAGTCCTCCTGTGTTTAGGTGTATCAGCTTGAATTCTGATGATTCATTCTCCTGTGATAGACTTTTCTGTTAAATTCATAGCCTTCACAAAGGGGGACCATTTTTCTTTATGTGATCCAAAGGCCTTTTTGTCATATAAGGTAGTTTTCTAGCATTAGGAATTAGGACTTGGATATCTTTCATGGGCCATTATTCACCATACCACAGTCCCCTAACCACCAGGATTGGGGAGCATTTGAGGATGGGGAAGCCCTTATGAACGTTTCATTTCACTCCCTTAAGTCTTTATGTTGGGATACCTCACCCCCTTCTCTATTTCTGAAACACTAAAAAATTCTTTGACAAAGCCCTAGGTATTACTTCGTTTAGATTATTTCCCTTCTCAGTATGCTGTGTCCAAGTCTGAGTTATTCAGTCTGATTAGTTTTAGACCTCAACCTCCTAGATAGCTGGGACTATTGAGAACAGGCCATTATGAGTTTCAGTCTCATGGGCATGGGGAACTCAACTTTGTCAATTCTAGTTTCCTTCTCATCATGTCTGCTCTAAAGAGTCATAATGCCTTTGGTTTGTTTGCTAGTTGGTCCGTTATAATGAGTACATTCCTGAAGAACAAACTATATTTGGGAGTCGGTACAGTTTGAACCCTTAAGTAAAGACTCAATTGACTCACTTAGTCAGGAACCTACCCTGCCCTTTGTGACACTGAGTCCCTATCATGTGAAGTAAAGATTTTTTTTCTCACTTAGTCTGGAAGGGTCTGCCAGAACCTAAAAGAAGTTGACATGAGCTTTTAAAGGTTATTCATTTTATTAATATGGGAAGAGGGTTAAGCTTAATTAAATTATTTTGGGTCAGAGTATCCTTTCTAATGGAAATCAGGGTGGGGATCTTCTATTTCCTTCCAACCCATGATATATAGTAAATGTTACGGGGTCTGAATTTATTTCCTAGCAACAGTCAAGAAAAATGGCTATTTCTGGGAAGCACTCCTTTTTAAACATACAGAAGTCCAAGTGAATGAACATGAGAAATATGGAAACCATTGACTACCTTCCAGTTGAAGTTTAGAATCCATCTAATATTTCTCAAAAAGTAATTTGAGAGTAAATCTTGTTGGAATGACTTAAAATAATAAAAATTCCTGTCCACCCTTCCTTCTCTTTCATTCTAAGTCCTCTTTCACCCTAAAGGAAAAATTACATTATGTTGAAGTCTGTATTTCAAGGAAAATGTTACAGAAACTCAACTGTCCAGATTTCCAATGTCTAGAATAATCAGTTTTATCGGTAAGGTCTGAAATATTGAGCTGATTCATGGAAAAGCATTTATAAAGCTCAACAGAACAATATCTCCATAAGCATCCCAACTACAAAATCTCCAAATATTCACAGTTCAGCTTTATATAGACATAATCCAAAGAAGTAACATGCTTTCTCATTGTTACATTTCTAGTAAGAATCAGAAGCAGATTAGAAATGGTACCTTATTTCTGACTCAATTGCCTACCTCTTCCTACCTGCATTATCTTACTCAACTCACTCCACAGGACATTTATGCTTTCCCTAAATGTTCATTCTCCTCTCTTTTGTTCCATTTTCCTTCACCTGCAGAAGAAAACTGAAGGGAATAAAGACAGAGGATGGGTGGGCAGCAAACAGAGGAAAGCCTCCATGGAAGGTTTGTCAATTTCAGGTTCCTTTCCATTCTTCTCTTCTTCATTCACCAAGACTTGTCTTGTCCCCACGCAAAAGCCCTTCTTTGCTCTGACCAAAAACTATTTTTGCATGAAAGGATCAGTGGAAATGAGTGTTAGATCATTGAGTTAATGAACACAGACCTTACTATTCTGCTCCCCATGAAACCCTTTCCATTTATTTGCAGCTCTACTAATCAGCTTTTTTGCTAAAACTGGAGAGTTAGGATTCTCAGATTAGGTTGTGAAATCTGGAAGCAAGACTTTGTGACCAATACTGTAACCAATGTAAATTTCTATACTTTAAGAAGACTATGATGTCTTCACTCCTCTCTTTGAGAAAAGTGGTTGCCTGCTCTTTGCTATCCCCTCATGTGTGATGTAACCTCTTAGAAGACAATGACTTCTTATGAGAAATTTTTCCCCAATTTTCCCATAATAATGAACTTAAATATCTTATATATTTAAGATATCTTAGATATGTTATCAGCTGACTGACAATTGAGATCTTATCTTTGACTACCTTTCTTCCCTTAGTAGCATTAGTCCACATTAATGTGTATCTAGGCTAAGAATTGTGTTCAGGAATTTTTTTGCCTCAGATGAGTTTTGCCTCAGATGAGTTTTCCATGCACTTGTGTTCTGTCTTGTTTCATAATTTCTACCAGTATAGTGAAGTTGCTTTGATAATCTTAGTATATATTTGGATTATGTAAATGTGGGAGAACAAAAGAAATTACACTCATTTCAATGATAAAAACCCCAGTCATTATTGGTGGAAAGAACCCAGACTACCAGATATCTAAAAACTAAGCCCTTTGGCTAAGTCTAAGTAGAATACGAACTTGGAGAGAAAGAATTAAGGGCATTAATTCTTTTGCACATTAAACCATTTGAACTTTAACTTGCAAGACAATTTAATCTTAGGACTTCAATTTCTTCTGGGAATTTCACAATGTGATGGAGTTCATATGCAAGTTTGGGGCATCTTTATGTTGCTGGAAATTTATTAGGTGAATATGTTTATGTTGCCATTTAATCATATTGTTTAATCTCTGGTGAGCTATATTGGGCTGTGTATTTGGATAAAATTTGGGAATGGGAAATAGAAGTGGGAGCAAATTCTCAGCCTTCGATACAGTGCAGATTTGGAGTTAATCTAATTAATGCACTCTCTGGGAGAATTTTTATGCGTCCCACCAGGAATTTCCATGAAGCTGGTAATAAAACCACTTTGATGAACAGCTGATCGCCTTTTTTTTAATAGATATATCTTTTTTTTAAAGATTTACTTATTTACAGCCCAGCATACAAGAGCTGGGGTATAGGCCAGAGTCGCGGGAGGTGAGAGGATTCACCAGAGACAGAGCGGGGAGCAGAACAGGCAGACTGACTGAAACACACTGCTAAGGAGAGCAGCAGGCGAAGCAGGAGAGGTCTGCTGTGCCATGTGGGTCCCCTCCCTGGCTGGAGGCAGGGATTGAACTTGTGCTTCAGTGGCTGTGGTCTGCCTCACAGTGTGTTGCTTAACCCACTGCACCACCAGGGAGGCCCCTGATGTCCTCTTTTTGAAGACTGTCACTTCTTGGGTTGATAGAATTCATGACAAATCTCAAAGGATAAAAGAAGAAACACAGAACAATTGGTGGCACCTTTCCTTTTTTTTTTTTTAATATGAGAATCTTATAACTAACACCTTGATTTTTTTACCCATCTTCTTTCTTACTCCACCTTTTCTGATAGCAGGAAACATTCATTGATTCAGTTGATGGAGCTGATTATGGTATAAAGTTTCAAGCATTGAGATGCTAATACTGTGCAAGGTAGAGATCCTGAAGTATTTTATTTTGCAGATCCAGGTTATTCCCTTGGTTGTGTTTTCATAAGTTCTTACAGATATTTATGTAAGGTAATAGAAAGTATGTCAGTGCACTCCTTTCGTGCATTAATTAGCTACATGCTCTTCCCTAGATTTCATAGTATTGAATCTAAAATTGTAATCTCCATTTTCATAACTCCAATTGAAAGTCTATTTATCAATTGGTTTTTAATTCAGATGATGAGTAGAGGTGTACTTAATATTATAGCTATTAATTTGATTCTCTTAAACTAGAGGTATTAGTGCAAGATCATAAAAATAGTGAACAGTTGGGTTTTTTATAGACAGGTTAGTGACATGAGAAACATGAAAGATGTTGAAAAAAATTACTGACAAATTAATCATTTCAGAATTTCTAGCTGGTAACTTGGTTTTGAAAAAAGTCAGGAATGTATCATTTATATCAAAAAGTACTGTTTATATGAGTAGAGTTCAACAACAAAGAAAGTATAACCACAGTAGATATTGTGGAAATTAGAAACTGCTTCATTTGAGAGATATTATAAGTACAAAAGGAAAAACAATGAACACCATGAAGGAATAATTGTCTCAGAGGCGGAAGGAAAACCTGCAGAATACATAAAGCCAAGAAAAGAGCAAGTTTGAAGAAGGTAATCAATATGAACAACTTCATAAATATCAAGCAAGATTACTAGTGACTTTCCAAAGGGTAGTTTCAATAGAACAGCACAATCAGAACTGGAATGGTTCATAAAAGAAATGAGGTCAATAAAAACAATCTTTTCTTTCTGCTTTTACTTAGTAGAGACTTTTTTAAAAAAGATTTATACATACAAGAACTGGGGTACAGATCAGAGATGCAGGGGTGAGAGGATTCACCAGGGACAGAGTGGGGAGCAGAACAGGCAGACTGACTGAAATACAGTGCTGAGGGCAACAGTGGGCTAGACAGGAGAGGTCTGCTCTGCCAAGTGGGTTGCCACCTTTGCCAGGGATCAAACTGGTGCTGCAGTGGCTGCAGATAGCTTCATAGTGCTGATACTTAACCCCTTACACCACTAGGGAGGCCCATAGCAGAGACTTCTGATGTGAAAGGAAGATGTGTGTGATTATATAGAGATCTAAGTCTAAAAAATAAGTTATTTATTTAATATTTTATTAAGGAGAATTTGAGGAAGTTTTTACATAGAGAAGTGTCAGTGGTGAAGAGTATTGGATTAAGCAGAGGATAAGAGAATAACTCAAGTAATACAGGATTGGAAAAAGGTGGGTGAAGAAGGATGGGATAGAGAATGCAGCTGACATAAAGGAAGGGCATCTCCTCTGAAATCCAAATAAAATTCATGTGTGGAGAAGGGAAACTGAAATTGTTTTGAAAATGGAAACAGAAAAATGCAGGAACAAGGATTTAAGACTGTTTCTATGCTAAACTGTGCTGAGATGAAGCAATGATAATAATGGCTATTTATTTAGAGAATACATAATGGATGTGACAGCACCATCCTATATAGATCCTTCTTCAGGAAAGATGTAGCTTAGCTGCTGGGCATGTTGTCAGCAGAAAGTCTTTGTCATTCCCTTGAGAGATTGCCTCATATAGGAAGTTGCCTCACCTGTTACTTTCTCCCAAGGCTTACCCATGTTCAGTATGGTGGCCCAACGTGGGACATTTCTGGTGACTCGTTTTAAATTCATAGTGCTCCCTGTGGGGAATGATTGAGACTATGGAAGCTGCATCCCAGCTTGACTTTTCCCTCTGCCCTATCTAGATTCTTCTCTATTGCACAGATATTCCCTAAAAATCAGTCTTATTACTAACCTCTTTACCAGTGTCTGCTTCACAGAGAACCCCAGCTTTCACACGTACTTTACAGCTTATATCTAAGAGCTTGTTCATCCACACTTGCTTTAACATCTATGCTTCACCACACCCACCAAATCCCTTTATGTAGTCAAACTCAGCCCAATTTTCCCTTGGAAGCCCTGCCTAGTCCTAAAGTTCTATAGATAACTCATCTCAATTTTTCTGTTGAGACTGTCAAGCTGATTTCTTCTCTACTTCACTAAGTTTCATAAAAGTAACTTTGCTTGATCAACATGCATTTCTGGTGTTCTAAAAAAATTGTTAGATGAGGGTTTTAATCATTGTACTTTTCACAAGTTCTACAAAGCCTAATAATTTCAGGGAAACTAGGAAAAATTTGGAATATATATTTTGGCCAATGTAATAAGGAATCAATTCCAACGCTGTGTTTCCTGTGTCTTCATCTGGGCTTTTAAAAGGAAGGGTGACCTGTTTAGGGTGGAGGAGTAGTTGCCGTTCCAGACTTGGACTCTAATGACATAATATAGGACATTCAGAGTTACTGTCTACTATCTTGTTCTTGTAATTGGTGTTCCCAGAATTTCTTATCGTTCTGATGTAAGTGGAGTCTCTGATACTTGCTCTGGCTCAGTGCTTTTATGTTTCCTTGGTTTGAGATGGCTCTCTTTGGTTCTAAACACCCTTCTCTCTCCTTTTCACAGTTCTCCTAGGCTTTCTATCCCACCCCTGCATCCTCCTCTGTTTGTAGGTTCAGCAAGGGAAGCTTAAAGCAACAGAAAGCTTTTATTTTGTCCTTATATAAAATACATTAACTGAAGTTGGAGACACAGACAAAAACAATAGCTTTCTTTCTAAATAATCCTAGAGATTTTACCAAGGAATTATGTATGAGATGAACTTCAATGTGCTCAACTATGATATGACCTGGCAAGAAATGTCGTCTATTCTGTCTTCAATTCCCTTCTTAAGTATTCTGTGATGGATGTTTCCTATAATTATTATTAGTAATTCTAACTAGAATGCATTTCTTATTTGTGGAAAATTGAATCAAATTCTTCCTGCCGTTAAGAAAAATAGTTCCTGGGCCCTCCCTGGTGGTGCAGTGGGTTAAGCAGCGCACTATGAAGCAAACCACAGCCACTGCAAACCTGCCGCCGGCTGGGGAGGTGACCCACATGGCACAGCAGACCTCTCCTGCCTCGCCCACTGCTGCCCTCAGCAGTGTGTTTCGGTCTTTGCCTGTTCTGCTCCCTGCTCTGTCTGTGGTGAATCCTCTCACCCCCCACACCTTTGGCCTGTACCCCAGTGCTTGTATGCATAAATAACTAAATCTTTAAAAAAAAAAGAAAGAAATAGTTCCCACTATTACTGGATATCTGCTAAGTTCAAACTTCTCATGCTATCACATTATATCCTTTAAGATGGTTAATAAACCTCTTCTTCACCTTTATTTCATTAGAATAAATGGACCTGATTTTTCCTTTTTCTGATTGTCAGAGGATGGTAAATTTCTTTTTTTAATGCATTGTTGGTAAAGGGTGGGGTGGGACATTAATTATGTCAACTTCAACCCACAAAAGATCCTTAACTCAAATTGCCAGCCTCTAAGTTTAACTTTGAAGTTTAGGCTTACTTGAAGTTTTTTGGGTTTTCCCCTCCTTTCATTATCTTCATTATCAATAACAAACTTTGGTGCCTGCAGGCACTGAGTACTATATTTTCGAGCCCCAGCCAAACTCAAGTTCCAGTTGATGTGCTCTTGAAAATTCCCTTGAACCTCAGCTGGCTGTGGGGACCATCTTGGGGCCATTTTTACTTTTAAACATAGTAAAGGTAGAGCACAGTGCTCAGTACTCAGAGAGTTAATGGGACAGTTCTGGTGCTTATAGTCTAGAAACTCTGCCAACCCCTTGCAAAGAACAGAAGCTCTTGCTAAGCACTTTTTCCACAGTATAATTTGCTTTTCTAAAGAAGTGGTACTTAGTGTTGCCATGGATCAAATTAACATATGAATCTTTTAAAAAGATAAACCTGAGTTTAAAAATGACACTTTCTTTAAAAAAATAGGTTAGGACACGTTTTTTTTTTTTAATTACATGCTTGAAAGAAAATTTATAATGTGGTTATACAATTTTCACTAATAATTTGTCTGAAATTAGTCAGTTTTCTATTCTTGTGATTATCATATGCTTTTTGCTTTTGCACCTCACACCTCTTCATTTTCCCCATTATCACTAGCTTTGAGCTTCCCAATGTCTTTCTATTACTACCTTCATTGTTGTCAGCTCCTTTGCCCTCAGGGAAAGGGAGCCAGAAGCGTGCCCTAGGTGAGCCCAGTTACATCTGGGTCCTTGCAGGTGAGTCCATCACATCCCATCCCAATTAAACCCAGTCCCATCTGGTTCTATCTTTGCATATAATTTATTTTTATTTTTTTATTACTCAAAGCATGTTGCTTTTGTCTGTGAACTGATCTCCAGACTCTCAGTCATTTCATTGCCAAATACACTCAAGGTCTCATTTTCCTCACTTCTAAAATAGTTTGCCAAGTGTCTTCATCTCTACGATTTTATCATTCTAGCACTTAAAAATCTTTAGCTCCATCCTCAACACTTAGCATTTCTTAAAATCTTCCCTGGTGATATTTTTCAGGGGTTGTCAGAGTTTGTGTTTTTTTTGATTCACCGCTGAAAACTTGTGCTCCAGCTCTTTATTTCCCTTGGGTGGGTGAGAACACAATTCTCATATCCTTCTATAAATTATATTTTCTAGATAAATTAGTGGGTTTTTAGAAAAAATTCGGGAAGATTTTGTACATCTTAAAAGAACATGGTCAGACATTTTACAATTTATTTCACTGATTTCTGGAAATGTCTAAAGAACCTAAAAGTCACTGAATATCACCCAAATCACAAGATATTTTTTGTATTTTCTACCCTTTGACAAACTGTTTAGGACAGAGATAGTCTGTTTAGATTTTACTTCAGTTTGGAAGTTCCCATCTTTTTAATTTATTATATTTTCACTTTTATGGTTTTTTTCCCCTAGAAAGTTAGATGGAGAGAAGGGGATTGCCCCTATGAGAATAGGTAGATAGGAATGACTTTGCAAAGTGAAAAATAAAAACCAAAACTAGTTTAAATGGTGACAGCCTCATTTGGGGAATATGCTTGAATTAGCAGTTACCTAATTCTCAGACTTATCAGATAGGAATATATGTGATACAAGCTTCTTTTAAGTGATTTCAAAAGAAAATATCTTTTTAAATGTTATAGATGGCAGTTTAAATGCTTCCTGGGTTAAACAGCAATTACAAGTGAGCAATTTCAAAATCAGAAACATTTGGTGAAATTGCTCACAAAATAAGATTTTATAGAGTATTTCAATGTAATTACCATCTTTTGTCACCAGCTGTCAGACTTTTAAGAATTTATAGTGATTTTAAGTTAAACTCCTTTGGAAAAAGAAATCCAAAGCAACAATCTTTTTGAGTAAAATTGAAAAATTTAATTCAAGAGAGAAAGTTCTGAGTCTGTCAGAATCAAGAGAGTGGGAGTGGGAATGGGGAAGAAGAGAATTCCTGAGCCATGTAACAGTGTAAATTGGAAGATGTATATTTGAAGAGTAAAGTGGGACTGACTACACAGTGGACCCAAGAAAGCTACCTCCTAGGGTATGGTTAAGTCAGAAATGCCTAGGCAGGTGCAGAAATCAAAGGGGATCTGAAAGAATCATTTATTCACAAGAGTTAATAACCAGGGTAGACAAATGCAGATAAAGGTCTGGAAGAACTGGTATCCAGAAACTGGTTAAAACTGATGTAAATATAAATGTAGCATACTGTATGAAACTGTTCACGTGTTTCTTTTGTCTAAAAGTCATTCTTAATGAGATATCTGTTCATTTTTATTTGTATTTTTCTAATAATAAATGATGATGAACATCTTTTCATGTGCCTGTTTGCCATCCGTATATTTTATTTGGAGCAGTGTCTATTCAAATTCTCTGCCCATTTTTTAATTGGTGATTTTTGTAATTGTTGAGTCTAATGATGTCATTGTATATTTTAGGTGTTAACCTCTTGTCAGATATATGATGTGTCAGATGTATGATGTATCTTCTTCCATTTGATTGAATGTCTTTTTGTTTTTATGCCAATTCTTTTGCTGTGCAGAAGCTTTTTAATTTTATGTAGTCCTGTCTGTTCATTTTTGCTTTTGTTTTTCCTGCTATTAGAGTTGTGTCCTCAAACACATCTCTAAGAGAGATGTCAACATGGCCTATGTTTTTTATGGTTTCAGGTCTTACATCCAAATCTTTAATCCATTTTAAATTAATTTTTGTTTATGGTGTTAGATAGTGGTCTAGTTAATTTTCTTTTTTTACATGGACTGACAGTTTTTCCAACACTATTTATTGAAGAGATTTTCCTTTCTCCACTGCAAGCTCTTGGCTTCTTTATTGTTAATTAGTTATCCATGTGTGTAGCTTCAACAGAAAAAAAATTTTGGAAAAATTCACAATCCTTTTATGACAAAACTGAGCAAATTGGGTATAAAGGTAATGTACTTGAATATAATAAAGGCCACGTATGACAACCTCATATGATATCATATCCAATGAAGAAAAACTGCAAGCTTTTCTTCTAAGAACACAACAAGGGTACCTGCTGTTGCCAGTTTAATTCAACATAATACTGGACATCCTAGGCAGATTAACAAGGTAAGAATAAGAACTATAAGGCACCCAATTAGGAATGAAGTAAAATTGTCACTACTTTCAGATTACATGAATTATATATAAAAATCTCCTTAAATCCACAAAAACTGAGAACTAATGAATGAATTCAGTAAAGTTGAAGAAAATGTATAAAATTCATTGAATTTCCAAACACTAATAACAGACTATCAGAATAAATTAAAATGATCTAATTTATAACTGCATCAAAAAGAATAAAATACCTGGGAATGAATTTAAACAAGAAGTGAAACCTGTGACTCCATACATCTTCAATACACAGAAGACTATAAGCTGATTAAAAAAATTGAAGACACAAAAAGATTTTATGGAAATTGAATTAATATTGCATAAAGCAATCTATAGATTCAGTGCAATCCCTATCAAAGACCAGTGGTGTTTTTCACAGAAAACAAAGTTGTAATATGTATATGGAACCATAAAAGATCCTGAATCTTGAGAAAGAAGACAGAACTGGAGTCATCTGGAATGTTCCTTCAGTCCCACCATGTTTACCTATCTAAATGCACTTTAGACATCAAGACTTGGTTCATTATTCCTCCATCAACTTGAAATGTGCCCAGGTTATTTTCTATCCCATGATATTCTGTCCCTCACTCATCCGATGCATAATAGCATCACTTATTTTATTAGGATAGCTCTCATTCTGTTTTCTTGTCACATGTTTATAGCTTATTCTAATTATCTTGTAAGCTCCTTGAGGGTGGGAAGTATATCTCATGTATCTTTGTTTTCCATATGGTATAGTGTCAACAAAAACATTAATAACTAGCATTCATTGATTACTTATTTGTGATAGATATGAATATTAAAGAACTTGGGGTAATGCCTATCTAATTACATAAAACCACTCTATGTAATGGGTATATGTAATGGGTACTATAACTATCCCCATTCTTCAGATAGGGGAAACAGAGACTTCTAAATGCTGAATAGTTTACATTAGATCAAATATAAAGTGATACTACTTCTGTTTTTACATGTAGCAGAACCTCCCCAAAGTTGAACAGTTAGTTGCCAAGCAATGATGAGTCTTGGTTCTTCCTATCCAACTGGCTAAAGCAAAGACGTTGAGAAGGTGGACAACTTGGATTAGTCTCTGGAATAGTGTTGAGGAGGTTTAAGGGAATTTAGGAACAGGAGTAGAATGGCTGGTAAAGGGTAAAAGGTCATAAGATGAGGAAAATATGCTTCATAATCAGTTAGACCCATACCTGGGAAAGTAACATCTGAAGGTATCCTGAATCCTTAACCTATAAAAAAGTAGGAAGTTTAGAAAAAGCACTGTAGCAAGACAGAGATTAAGTTTGTTTAGCTAGGACATTTGGGTAGCGTGGAAAGTTTTCAGTTAGATTTTGAGGAGTAAGCATGTTGGTTAAAATTAAGACAATATTTTCTAGTTGGAAAACTATGACTTTAAGTAATATGATTCAATTACAAGTAGTGGGTTGGCCTTGATAGTATAATATGTTTAGGGCCTAAGAGGGAGTTCAGACTACATTCTGGGTTCATTTTCACACTTGGGAACTATAAAGTGGGAACAATAAACTTTTACTCATTCAAAATATACCCCAAACTATCAGAACTTTACAGGGTAGGACAACCATAATAGAGATTGAGATGTCTACTGGCTTCTGAAAGTAAAGAAACCTTGTGCCCTTCAAAGGTGTGATCCCCTAGTATCTTCTAGAATTATGATAACTATCAGTTAGGTTAAAACTCAAACTCCTGGGAACCAGGTGTCCCACCAGCCTCCTAACTCTGGAAGTGGAAGTAGTAATGGGTGTTAGTCAACTACAGGAAAGGACCTATCAAAGACAAAACAAACAAGAGTCCTCTCCTGGAAAGGATGGTTTGACATTTCTCAACACTTAAGACTACACAAAAATGCAATTCTTGGCATATTACACATATTATTTAATGTTCACACCTCTATGAGGAAATGGTTTGAGTAACTTATGCAAGGTTCCACACTAAGTGGCAGAGAGTCGAAGTTAGATTTTCCTATTCTGAGTGCATTTGTGTTATCTTATGTTCACCAAAAAAACCAAAAACCAAAAGAAAAACATCCTGACCCCTGAATTCTAACCCAAGCTCTGTTACTAACTGTCTGTGTGACTCTGGCAGCCCTCTTTAGATAATGCTGACTAACATTGCTTTTAACACTGCAAGTTTCTCATTATATTATCTAATGAAAGAATGGGGAAAAATTCGAATAGTAGGTAGAAATGGTGTGCCCAAACCCAATCTACCCATTCCACATAAATATTTGTATCACTAAGATCCCATAATAGGGACCATAAAATCAAAAAAGAGAATTTATGGGACACTAGAGCACTAAAACATAATTAGCATGGTAATAAACACACAAGGGCCATCAGATTTTAAACTAAGTTGTCCTAAAGTGGCTGTCTTCCCAGGTGAGCTTGGACAAACCTGGAGCCTTTGGTTTCTGTTGCCTTTGATTTAGAAATCATGGCTGTACATACCCAAGACAACAGTCAGAGCTGAAAAAAAGGGGGCGGGCAGTAGATGGTGCACAATGTTGAAAAATGCAATATGGGCTGTGTTCACATGGAGTCTGCAGAAATTGCATGGAAATCATGTATGGAGAAGCTAACAACTCTACAATGGGAGAAGATAGTCAATGTCCACAGCAGCTCTCTCTCTCACACACGTAAGTTTGAATTAGTTTTATTTAAAGATAGTACTAAAAGGAACAAAGTGCTGATGTGTGAGAACATGGATAAACCTGGAGACTCTTGCTAATGAAGTCATTTGTATAACATACTTAGCACTTTGGGTACATGGTCTCAGTCAAATGTAACTATGCAATGGGATTCCATCATTATTTCTGTCATTTCTAAAAATGAGAATGTATAAGAAAGGCTCTTATAGGGTCTAGTCCCTTGGCAGCTCAATAAATATTAGCACCTCTTCCATTAGTGAATTTGTTTTCCTTTCATTAGAAATACAAAAACAAAAAAAACCAAAAAAACCATGTAAAAACCATTTATACTAGTAAAGCAGGGAACTCAGACCCCACTGCCCTCACTCACCTCTTCTCTGGGCTATAATAGAGACATTAAAGTTAACTAGAGGGCTCAGTTTCAATAGATAATTTTTCTCTTTCCAAGAAGTCATTGAAAACATTTTATCCCCTTGTCCTGGAGTAGCCTTGGATGAACAATTCTATCCAGAACTGAAGGCACAGGGAGTTTGCATCCTGGCTACAAAGTTACAGAAATCATCTGTATGCTTCATCTGGAAATTTATGTTGTTTTTCTTTAGATTTTCGGTTATAACCCACATGGTTTCTGACTTAGTCAAGCTCTAGTTTCTGAATCATTCAGAAACTCAATTCAGTCAGAGTTAATTATGTGTGGAGCCTCCTCCTTTTCCTGCAGTAGAATTCCAAAGAAGCCACCCACTTTTGTGGATTTTATTGTAGATTCACTCATCCTGCCTCTTAGTGAAGGAAGTCGAAAAAGAAAAAAAAAATCACTTGGGAACCATGATAGTCAAGACTTTGCTTCTCCAGTTTAGATTTCAGAAATTTCTCACCTTTATATTTCTAACCCCCAAACCATCTATTAAAAACCATTAGGTATATGAGGTTCGCTTTCAGAAATTTTTATGTGGGAGTTCAGATAAGTCAGAAAAATGTGACATATTTAAATTCTGAGATTGGAATATAAAATAAACCTGTCCATGTGATAGGGTGTGAGGACTCACTGCCTTATCAATGCCTACTTGTTACTGCTGCCAGAATTCTGATTTCAGTAACCGAGGCTATTTGAGGTCTAATTAAAAAGAATGAAAACAAAACTGGGGTGACTTGAGGAATTTTTGGAATGATCTCTGGATATCTGACTAAATGACATGGACACATGTTTATGGACAAGCCTGTCTTAGCTCTAAGTAAAGAAAATTAACTGAGATAAATTCCTTTCTTCAACTCATCACACCAGTTTTCACCCTTTACTAAGTTGTTGATTCTGCAAAATTTCCTTCTTTAGCTTGTGATTTCTCTCATCTTTCATTCATCTTATTTCCTCCCCCACGTCTAGCCTTAAAAGATTAAAGATATCAGATAGGGAAGTATGTATCTTTATTCTTCCCCATCAACATCCTTCCTCTTCTATTCCTTTATGATCAACAACACTCAAAGATGTCTGCCTCCAGAATTCAGCAGCCAAAGGGAGAGGCAGAAAGCACAGAAAATTTGGTAGATATTGATAAATAGAATCATAGAATAGGAAGCTATATGAGATGAAGTTAAGTAGACAGAGGCTAGATCTCATAGGGATTATTTATTATACTAAGAAGTTTGGATTTTTCTTGGGAACAAGGCAGCCATTGATGGGCTGATTAACTCTTATTTCTGGTTTGGGCACCTATGTGATACTATTGTTACCCACAAAGAAAAAGATGAATGGAAAACATTTTGGGGAGCAGAATCTCTATTTAGGATCGATTGGGTTCAGAAGGTGTTTGGTAGGCAATTAGGGGTTCAGGAGCAAAGGTATGGGCCAACCTACAAGTAGTTAAGAAAATGGTGGAAAGACTGTGACTGCTGAAGAACTGTAGAATGAGAAGATGATAAGCAGGAACTCCAGTAAAAGGGACTGGGAAGAAATGGTCAGAGTGATGGGGGTGAATCATGAGGGAGCCACTGTAATAGAAACCAAGGGATGAGAGTTTCAAGAAATGTAAGATGGTGGAGGGTTGGTGGGGCACTGGTGGTAGGCAGGTTGCAAAAGTATATATTTGTAGAGTTTTGAACCTATAGCCCTTGGAATAGGTACAAAGATGTAAACCCACTTTACCTCAATAAACGTAACCTAAAAAATAAAACAAAAAATACATGGTCATCAACCAAGTCAAATGCTCCCATGAACTGACCATGTCAAATGAGTTGTTGAGCTCTGATATAAACAACCTTGATAAAAACTGTTTTAGAGGATGGGTTTTCAGAGAGCTAGAGAGAAGGAGTGCAGATTGGAAGAAGAAACCAAGGCAAGAAAGAAGAAGTTGGTCCTTTCTATAGTCGAAGTGACTGGGGAGGCATGGAATATAAGACATGGGGACAGTTCTGGAATAAAAATAAAAGAAGGAAAGGGTACATGGGAACAAAGTCTCTGAGGTACCAGTGAAGAAAGGTATTGTATAAAAGTATTGTATAATAACACTTATGTCATATTCTGATCACCCCTGGCAGGAAAGGCATAAATTGAGCTGGACCGCAGCTTTGGGTCATTGTTAAAGGAGTATGAGCTAATTAAGGGGGTGTATAGAAAGCTGGCCCTTGTAGGGTACACATGGAATTAAGGAGGATCCAAGAAACTGTTTGCAAAAAGAGAATCACACTGGATTTTCTCTGAGGCCTCTTTCAGCTCTAAAATGTTATGATTCTGTGATTAATTTGCTAAATAAATTAATAGTGCAAACAGTATTTCAAGAGGAATGTTTAAATTACTTATGAGAACAAACTTTTTAAGTACCCTCAAGCATCATAAAAACATCTACTCCCATAGAAATAATTGATACACCAATTATAAATCTTTCTTAGCTATTCACTCAAGCACATTTCCTAAGAACTATGGCTGGCCACATTCTATTTACCTTCTTCAAGTCCTTGTTTGTATTTCAAAGCCATCAAGCTGCATTTCTTTAAACAACATGTTTCAGCCTGGCCAGGTCCTCAGTAGAACTGAATTATTAAAGTTTTATATTATGTGCAAGATGGGTTCTTGATGAATTGGTTCATCGTTGGAGAAATGCCCATCTTCTTAATTTAGGACACAGCTGTTAGAATTGCAGACTTCATCAAAAATGGGTGCATATAACTCAGACAACTCACAGAAACATTTCCTCTCAATTGACATAGGACAAACCACAGTCTAAATGTTTGTGTAACAGGAAAATGTGGTGTCAAGATGATCAAAACAAGATAGAAAATGATGTCTTACAAATTTGCATATTTTATTTAAAAAAATACCCGATGTTGCACCTATGAAATGAGAATGTGGTATTTGAGGGAGAAGGTCTGATAGAACTTTACGTAGATTAAACGTGCATGTAATTGACAGACCTAACATTGTCAATGAGGCATTCTATTCTCTTCAAGTTTGCAAGGACATCAGCAATGCTACCTACTACTGCAGAGGCAGATGACATCTCCAGTACCCATCCCATTTTTGGTTAGTTTATACTTGGATGATGTGAGTTAACACTTGGAGCTTTAGTTTCATTAATATAAAATGGAAAATATCAGGCAGGGTCCTGGCAGAAATGAGATGGCACATGCCAAGTGGGGAGAATTTAGGGAGCGATTAATCCAAGGCTCTTTGTAGATATATGGGGAGGGAATATTTCCCATTTCATAGGAAAAGTAACAAGTAATAGGACAATTCCCAGAGGTAGCAGGATCAAGGACCCTAAAGCAAACTGCATGTAGAAGTTGTCTAATGGAGTCTGTAACCCGAGGAAGGGATGCAGTTGACCTGTGATAACCTGGGAGGAAGAGAGCTGGAGACAGCACTGCCATATCTCCTGTTATTGTCTTTCACTGCCAAACCCACCAAGAAGCCAGAGATCAATGGAACGGGTACATGGATCCACCTCCCGGGCAAAGAAGGGAGAATGAATTTGGAGTGTCATAGGATGATGACTCATCATGTTAAATAGAAGTACCAACTTTCTACTTCTGCTTCCATAAGGTCGTGAAAATTAGGGAAGGATGGAGACTAGATGGTTAGCACAGAATCTGACTCAGTAAACATTTGGCTTAAAAAATATTAGCTCTTACTATTTTTATTAACGGAGACATTCAACATTATCATTTTCAAAGAGGTAGAATGTTCGTTTCCTATTACTCCTATAACAAATTACTACAAACTCAGTAACTCAAAATGATAAATTTTGTTCTTTTAATAAATGGAGGTGAGACATTCAAAGCCAGTTTTACTGGGCTAAAATCAATTTTCCTATAGAAGCTTCAGGGGAGAATTCGCTTTCTTGCCTTTTCCAGTTATGGTAGCTGACAGCATTCTTTGACTTTTGGTGCCTTCCTCCGTCAAAGTGCAATGTCTCCAATGTCTACTGCCATCACCACAGGACCTTCTCCTGACTTGGACCTTAAGACTTGTGTTAAAATTTAGAAATCACCCGATGAACAAAGATAATCTCCCTACATCGAGATACTTCTCTTAATCATGTCAGCAAAGTCTTGTTTGCTATGTTAAAGTGTTCATAGATTCTGGAGAGATAGATTTGGTGGATCAATATTTAACTTACTACAGGTGGATCAAGGATTCCTGCAGGTAAGTGGAATTCACTTGTTTGATTAAGCAGCTTCTCTTCTGTGACTCCCACACGATCCAATATTATTGTCTCATTTATGAGTTCCCCACAAAGTGAGGCCCAAGACATGAGTTTATGTGCAGGTATTTTATTTTTTGAATGTTTTTCAATGTTGCCATCATTTTGTTAGGCTTGGTTCAAGCAGGACCATCTAAAGAAAATTTGGGTAGTATTCCAGAATAGTCTGCCAAAGACAGGGTGGAAAGCACTAGCTGCAACAACCATTGACCCAAGAGTTGCCTTATAGGGTGCTAGATCTTTTGATGCATGAACTCAGGCATGTCCCTCAGCCCCATGGTACATTAGCTCCAGTCTGAACACCAGAGATAGGTGAAAGTTAAAGCAAATTTTATCAGTGGGTCCTACCACAATGACTAGAATTAAAGGTGGTCCAGAAGAATGTGAGATGTGATACAAAATCAGCAAGGCTGTATTAGAGGCAAGTGATCCTGTATTGGGATGCATTAATCTGGTTCATTGTACAACAGTGAGATGTCAGGACTATGTGCAAATTTTGCTTAAGTTCACTATTAAGTAGCAGGAATATTAAGTCTGTGACATGTTACAAATAAAAGATTAAAAGTCTCTGAAACAGCCCAAATGGAAAGTTTTTGAATATTCATTCATGGTTTGCTTTGCAGTATGGCAAAAGAAGTCAACATTAATATTAGACAAAAAATATACAAATAATTAAATATTCTTGACTGTGCTGATGCTATGTACCTAGTCTGGGAGTCAGGACATTTTTCTTGAGAAATTATGATTAAGTTGGGACCTGAAAAATAAGTAGGAGGGCAGAGGGAAAGATGTTCTAGACCTTTTAAGTTTTTGGTGCTATTAGAAGGGAGACAGAAAACTTAGAGTCTAAGAAAGTAAAAAATCTCATTTTACAGGCAATCACACCAATATCAGATGATCAGTTTCTAATCTTTGCAAATTATATTCATATAGTTTTGATTAATAATACTTTAGTTGAAAAATAAGAGCTATGTTTTATTATAGCCTGTCTATTAACTGCAGCAAAATGTTTCATGTATGGGAAATAAGTCAAATTGAAAAACAAGTTGAGTCAGTAGGTCACTAGAACTGTGTGTGAGTAAACTTTTATGCAAATTTATATGCATTTTGCTGCTGAAAGAAAAGCATTAAGAAGATAAAACAGTTGTCACTGATGAAATGCAAATATTCATTTCTTTTTCCATTTCCATAGGCCAGCAAAGTTTAAATGACTTTTCCATAATGCAAAAAATAAAAGGAATTTTTACTTGCAAATCATAAACCATTCATTCTCCCTTTCAAAAGAATTATCTAGCCATAAGGAGAAAATTCTCTCATTGCAATTTGATGTCTCCTCTTCTCCTATTCCATTTTCAACAACTTAAAGGTATTTTTTTTCCAGAATGAAAATCTGATCATGATGTAAGGTTGAACCTTGATTTGCCATTGACTGCCCTCAGGATATAGACCATAATCCTCAGCAAGGCTCTCCGGTCATGTCATGTACCAGGTACCTATGGTGCGTGTACTGTGGCCACAAGAGTCTCAGTTCTTATATATTTCAGGTTTCCTTCCATAACAGGACTTTGCTCAAGTTGGGCCCTTTGTTCAAGTGGGAAACCCCTCCATGATTTTTCAACCTAGTCAATTTATTCTCACTCTTTAGATCTCAGTTCAAGCAATGTTTCTTTAAAGAAGCTTTTCTTTAAAGAAGTTTAAACAAACACATAAACGTCTCTTTGTCAATTAATCTAATAGCACCATACATCTTTTTTTCATAGCGCTAATCATACTTGTAACTTATTTATAAGTGTGTATTTGATAAATACCCATTTCTTATACTCAGCTGCCACCTCTGTGGAGCCAGGACCTGTATTTCTTTGTCTTATTGTATACCTCGTACCCAGCATAGTGGGTTCTCAACTTGCTAAATAAACAAATTTGTTAATGGTTAGTCAATATTGTATCTGAAAGGTCACACAGGCCCCTCACCCAAACCCCTCACCTAGGCCCCCAGGGCAACAGTTTGAAGAAGTCAGCAGTAACCAAGATAAGGTGGTGACAGCAAGTCATTCTCAACATGTTACTCACATAGCTCATTCCCAGTGGAATACGGCCCAGGAAACTAAATGCAACCTGGGGGGCTTCCATACGGGTCACCACCAACGGACAGCTTCTTTCCGCCACAACCTTCCCCCCAGAAGGAACTCCAAAATTTTCCACTCCAAAGTACCCCGCCTATAAAAATCCAGCAGCCTGTAACCTGGGTGCGACTTCCCAGACCCCCATTCTGGGGATCGGAGAACCTCGCCCAGGAGCGCAATAAAATTTCCTGCTGGTCAGAAACATGGCCTGGCTCTTTCTTTATCTCTCCCTCTATCTTTCTCTCTCCCTTGCTCTCCCGTCCGACTGCTGAAACCTTTCAGTATCAATAGGAACTATCTACATCAGCGGTCAGCAAACTATATGACCCAACCGTTTTTGTAAGTAATGTTTTATTTGAACACAGTCACATCCATTTGTTTGCAATTTCTTTGACTAATTTCACATCCCAGAGGCAGTGTTGAGCAGTTGTGACCCAACGTGTTACCTGCAAAGTTGAAAATACTATCTGATTCTTTACAGAGAAAGTTTGCTGATGCCAAATTTAAGTTATTTACTTCTTATTTCACTTATTAGCAAGTTGCCATAGAACCGAGTCCCAGGAAAATGTGAAATAAAAGTAATGTAAATATGTATTTTCAGGGGCCTCCCTGGTGGTACAATTGGTTAAGCAACATACTAGGAAGCAAACTGTAGCCACTTCAGTACGAGTTCAATTCCTGCTGCCATCTGGGGAGGTGACACACATGGTACGGCAGATCTCTCCTGCCTCGCCCACTGCTCCCCTCAGCAGTGTATTTTGGTCTATCTGCCTGTTCTGTTCCCCACTCTGTCTCTGGTGGATCCTCTCACTCCCCCCCACCTCAGGCCGTACCCCAGTGTTTGCATGCATGCATAAACAAATCTTTAAAAAATTAAATATATATATATTTTTTCACTGTCAACATATTTAAGTGTAGCAATCCCTCAGTAAACACTCGTTCTGTGCTAACCATTAGGCTGAGAAATCAGGAAAACCTCATGAAATCCTAACAAGTCCCCATTTTGCTTGAAAGAGAAAGTATTTCAATTTAGTATGGTTTCCCAGAACTTTGAAGTTGAGTCAGTGAAACGAATGCCATTATTGCCTTTCTGTTTGTTTGATTCTGTCTTTAAATAGATGCTGAGGAGGATGTTGCATGGCAGCAATTCATGTTTGAAATGTAGATGCTACATTTCCTTGTACTGTCTAAAAAGCAGAAGTAAAAGGAAAATGGACAGGAAGGGGTAGCTATGGGATCTTGGGAAAGTTTAAGAATCAGCAGTGGCTCTAATTTTGGTGGGCTTGTGTATGGCATTACGTGGCGGGGTCCTTGCTAGTGAAAGGGAAAATTTAAACAGGTAGAACCAGACTGGGAAATTGGCTGGGGAAGGAGTGGAGTGGTCATGAGAAGACTCCATAAAATGCTGACAGTTCCCAAGAGTCTAAAGAGAGCAGATTTGGTATTGAGAAAATGGTAACTTGGGAAGTCTAGTTGGAAAATCAAAACTCAGCATTGGCCTCCTGGTGGCACAGGGGTTAAGCACTACACTATGAAGCATCCACAGCCACTGCAACATAAGTTCCATCCCAGTGTCAGGGAGGTCGCCCACATGGCGCAGCAGACCTCTCCTGTCTCACCCACTGCTCCCCTCAGCAGTGTACTTCAGTCAATCTGCCTGTGCTGCTCCCCACTCTGTCTCTGGTGAATTTTCCAGAGACGCCTCTGGAATTTTCCCCCCAATACCTGTGACCTGTACCCCGGTTCTTGTACATAAATAAATCTTAAAGAAAAACAAAGGAAAATGAAAATGAAGGTAAGAAGGCAGAGTCTATATGTCAAAGAACCAAGAATCCTAGATGAAGAATCTGGGTAACCAAGTACTGGGAAGAAGGCAAAGTGTCAGAGAGTGACTATGTTTTACAGAAGTGAGGACACAACTAGCTGTTGACTTGCATTCTGGGGAACCCCCTACCCAGAGTCAGAGCAAAATTCTCAGAAGGCAAGCACCTATTTCTGACAGTAGAGGAAATTTTACGCACATGGTAACTAGAGGTGGGTGAGAAGACGGTTCTTGGCAGGTATACGAAAACTCAGACTCTGATCTCAGTTCACTGCCTCCTTGGGCCACCTGGCTTTGTCTTTCCCATCATACCTGTTTCTCTTCAATATTTGTGATATAAGCCTCAGTTGCTCAAGTTGGTTTATTGGCATTATCTCTAAGTATTCTCTCAGCTTCCTCCAAGTCCCTCCCCTACACGTGCCAACATCAGAGTGTCAAGTGTCCTGGACCATGTTTCCCAAACATGGCCAAGTTTTTCTCTCCTTATTCTCTCTTTTATACCATTGGCATCATCTGGGATGACTATCCCCAATTTTATCATTAAAAAATAGCCACTCATCTGATAGGGATGAGCTCAAATGTCAGATGTTCTTGGTAGTTTTTTTTTTTTTTAATAGACTTCTCCATTCCTTGGGAAGAACTAATTCTCTTTGTGCCAATTATCCCTTCTTACATAGAAGTTTTACAAAGGATTTTTAACTCTGCCTTACTCTTAGAACAAAGGTCAAACCCTTCTGTGTTACTTACAAGCTCCTGTGAATGTTTCATCTATCTCACCAATCTTGCACCCAGCTTCCTCCACCACTCCCTGACCTTGATGCAACAGTTTCTTCTGCCTAAAAGCTCCATTCTCATCTTTGCTTAGTTTATTATTAATCTTTCAGATCTCTGCTGGAGAGAACCTTCACTTAGTTCTCTGACTAGATCAAATACTTGGCCTTCATAGTTCCCTGGCCTTCACCTTCATAGCACTTCTTTAATTGCTTATGTGATTGTCTGATTGGTTGCTTCCCCCATGCACCATTTTCCAGAAGTTTAAGAACTGGTTCTGTTGATGCTGGTCTGTGTTCTAGCTGCCCAGTCCTGTGCCTGGCTAAGAGTAAAAACTGAGCACACAGTGGTCAACAAATAAATCAGTATTATATTTGTGTGCTCATGGGTTTTTATCTGTCTTCAGATAGATAGCCTTTGAGAGGCAAGAAATTATTGGGTTTTTAGATCCTCAGTATGTGTCATAGTACCTGCGGCATCACATTCTATCTCAGTGTCACAGATTGGTCTCAAATTTGACCAGTAGCTACGTTTTTTTTGACCAAAGGTGGGAAGACAGGGAATATCCATGTAAAAAGTATAGTCCCATGGAAATGTCTTTAGTTTCTTTAGAAACTTGTTATACAAGTTTCTTTCAGTTGCTGTGGCCTCTACCTCTCTTGTTATTAGAACTTTTCCACCCCAGGGAATCTGGTTACCATATAGAGCCCACAGTAAGTTTTTTTCTCTTCCTGGAGAGCTTCAGCTTTTAGACTTTCATTCCTGATAATTTATCATGATCACATTTCTGTACCTCCTACTCTTCTACCCCAAGGCTTCTATTATACCACAGGGACCATTATTTGCTTTCTTAATTCTGTCAATGTAAGTGGCCTCTCATCCTCCCATGTATTTCCTTTGTGAAGAGAATGAAAGTAAAAGGGAGAATCAAAACTGAAGAAAAGTGTGTTCCCCACTTGAAGCAAAAGAATTTTTAAGGCAGATTAAAAAGGAAAAAAACAAGGAAGGTGGGCAACTGGTGATATATATTTAATCTAAAGAGGAAAATATGGATGCTGTTAAACTTCCTGATGTATAAATTGTAAATGATGCATGAGGCCAGAGGGATGGTTTGCCCTCTGGCCTCAGTGTCCTCATTCTGAATGAGTAAGTTAACCTAGATCAGGGAGCTGTGGACCGCATCCAGAGGCCCATGGGACCCCTAACTGCTTAGGGGGTGCAGGTTATGAGAGACTCCTGGGCCCTCAGGTCTCCATGGGGGATGGAATTTTCTTGATCTGTCCTTTATAGAGCTTAAGTTTCCACCTAGAACATAGGTATTTATTGAATGAGTGACATTCTCTTGCAGACTGTACTTTCTTATGAGATTTTAGTTGGGGAACAAAAAGTTTCAGTTGAAACCCCCCCAAAACCAAAAAACTAGCAATAAAAATGACCATATTAAGAGTTCTAGAAAGCTCCTGTTCCCTAAAAGAAAATCACCTCTGAAATTTAGAATGTCCATTAAAAAATAAGTATAATACAGGTATCTTCTGCTTTTGTGAAAGTTCACTTTATGCCACTTTGCTTTTATGAAAGACCTATTTTAGTACTTGCTTTTGTTAATGAAAAGGAATCTGAAGAGGATCTTGCTTTTACAACAAAAGGAGAAAAATGAAGATTTCATTCAGTATCTGTTTTGCAGCAATGGTAATAGAGGTGGCTTGCAAGCCAAGTAGAGAGGCGTGGCTGCTAAGCTCCTTTCCAGGGAACTCTTTATACAGGCTGCTCTTTATCATACCATTCCTGCTTTTACTACATGTGAGTGTTATTTTAGGTTTTATATGCTCTTTGGTATGATTTGATAGTGCTTTTGGGAGGATTATGGGGAATTTTTTTCATATAAATTAATGGTCATTGCTTCTTTACTTTATGCCATTCTGTCTTACAAGAAGTTTCATATTGAACACTACTTTTGGATAGCAGGGAAACTCGTAGCCTCAAGACAAAAATATTCTGGGCCATTATTCAAGATACATTTTTTTCCCATTTCAAAATCAATCTATAAAATATGCACAAAAAAGCTTTAAAGCATAAAACAACTAGGCACGTCTTCAGTGTATAATACATCGTTCTTCTTTTGCCTCAAATTCTTTTCCGCCTCAAGCCTAACCTCCCCAAGAGTTTTCAGGAACTCCATGAAAGACCATCTCTAGACTTAGTGTCATTCATGTCTTTAGTCCTTAACCATTTTTTCCACTCCCAACTCATTCCTGCTCTAGCAGTCAGTGCCAGGTACCCTGCTATGACCTTCAAGTGCCCTTTACTATTTTAAAAAAATCTATCTTTCTGGGGACACTGCAACTAGTATGATATCCTGCTCTAATGTTGCTCACAGAAATTCTCTGACCCCTTAAACACACCCAGAACACCAGACCTTGCACATTATAGTTCCATGATTGCCCCTTAAATGATCTGGGGGTACAGGGTTGACTTATAGTCCCCACATTCAGCCAATATGGCATGAGAGAGAAGGGCACCTCTGGGAAGAGACCATGGTGGAGTGCTGTCCAGAGGCTCCCGAGTCCTGTTCCAATGGCAAGGTGTCCCTCACCCCTCAGGCAACACACACGAATATCTGCATCAGGCATTTTTGTGAGTAACACAGACATATTTTCTGCTACTTTTTTCTTTAAATGAACCAGTGTGCTTTGTGGATCCTAAGTCTCAGAGTCCCTATCAAGGTGCTGTGTATGTGCACTTAGATTTTCGGTCCTAGAAAGGCTGGGAAGTTTGTGTAGTGGGAAAGTATCATTTTGATTTTCCTGTGTCCTCTCAGTGTTTATTCTAGTGACAGGACTCCATGTGGTGAAAGGGGGCTTCTTGTCACAAACCATCTTTTCACCCAACCCCTAGTCATGGGGCAACTATACAACTTAGGTCCACTATTCTATTGTGAGCCACTCCCCGGAAATGGGGAGGAGTTCATGTATTAGGGATATGACCTGTGGAAGTCAACCAGAGATATTTCACAGGATGGATGATTGCATATGTGAGAAAGGCACTCACTTGCTGGGATATCTGCTTTGGGATGCTGTGGGTTTGGGTTGCTAAGCAGGGATGCTGTCTGCCAGGAGAGAATGAGACCAACTCAGAGAAGCAGAGCAGAATGGTGAGACAGACCCCATGGTGGCAGAAGCCCTCCAATCCATGTTTTGGAAGCTAATACATACTCTTATATTTAAACCAGTTTTCAGGGTTTCTGTCATATGCAAGCAAAAGGGGTTAGGCAAACAGAGCCTGGTATCTAGAAGTAGGTCATTGCAAGTGGCAGACTCCATGATATGGAAATACCTGAGCTGAAGTGGAGTAGAGGACTGTGGCAAGTCCTCTATAAGGGTTGCTAGAGAATCAGCTGCTTCATTAACAATATTTGGGATTTTAAGGCTCAGACTGTGAGCCTGTGAAGTCTGGAGCCTCAGGGAATTTGGTAGAGGAATATCAAAAAAGGAGGGTGTTGGCTGCTTTTGCAGACTTCACTATTGCCCTGAAAGAAAAGGATAAGTTGGTAGGTTGAAAGCAGAGAAAAAGTAGTTCTGACAGAAAGCCAGGACCAATAAAAGCAGATAATCATGTATTTGTGGAATTGCAATTGCCCAAATATCTGTCCTATTCTCAATTTTGCACATGAAAAGCCTAGAGAATTCATAAACCTCTCCTAAATACTTCTTGCTCTATGTAGTCCTGCTGAATAAAGATAATAATCACACCGGTATGAAGGTTTCACCCACTGGGATATTGCCTGGAGGTCAGGGACAGATTAGCTCTGCCTTACCACCCCAATTTATTGTTTCATATAGTTCTGCAACAGAGACCAGGATGGACACATAAATAAGAGTGTGGAGCATGGGCAAAGGACCAACACTTGTTGCTAAGAGACAGAAACTGAAAGTCAGGATTCAGATTTACAAATTGTTCCTGGCTAAAATTTCTGGCATTGCTTCTGAGCTAATAGCACTTCTCCAGAATTGATTCCATTAGCAGCTTACTAGAGTTTTAAGGAATTATGTTAGCTGAGAGATCCCAGATCAAGAAAGGAAACTTTTTGTCCAATTCCTAACTTAAGTTCCAGGTCCTCATAACCATGCCTGGGAATTGAAATGCTAACTGAAAGTTCACTCAGGCCCCTCACCCAGGGCCCCAGGGCCAAGGTTCCTAGAAGGCAGTGGTCTGGAGCAAAACAATGACCCCTAACTGCAGGACTTCAGGACAACTTGTAAGTCACTGATACCCCTAACTGCAGGGCAACATGTGACTCACCGGCACTTTTCCACTCAGGCCTGGCAGAGAGGGGACATATAAAGACCCCCAGCAGCCTGTAACCTGGGTGCAACTTCCCCTACCCCCACTCTGGGGATTGGAGAACCCCCCCCCCCACCCCGAGCTCAATAAAAGTTCCTGCTGGTCAGAAACATGGCCTAGCTCTCTTTCTCTGTACCCCCTGTCCCCCTCTTCCTTGCTCTCCCATCAACCGCACTGAAACCTTTCACTAACAAGACCCCAGAACACAGCCTGAAATCCATGTCATGGAGAACTTGGTGCTCAGTGGTCTCCTTGTAGAGGAGGACTAGAAGAGGGGCATCTGCTCATAGAGCTCCTCTAGCCTTGGGAACTTACATTCTTATGATTCTATCCAGTAGGACACGGATATGGTATTGGTATTCTTTTCTCTGTTTACCAAATGGGAGCTTCCCTTGCTGCTATTCTGTCTCTATTACTTCATATTAAATATGCTGAGGGTGGTTAAATTTATCCTTTAGCCCTAGGATCCACTGTTGTGAGAAGCTATATCTGAAACTAGTCAGTGAGGTGATGTATATGATTCAGATGCTGGACTGAAACATGGTTTGGGGTTGCCTCTCTTTAGGGAGAAGTTGATCAAATTTTCAATTAGGTGAGTTTACCCATAGAATTAAATGTATTGAATTAGGATTAAATGAAGGAAATCAAGGGGTGAAATAGTGATTTTCTGTTGTTTTTGTGACCCTGGATGCCTTACCTTTCCTCTGACAACTTCTCTCCTTTTCTTGGGAAAAGTGTTCCTCCCCACTCCATAGGGGTGCTAAGATTGTGAGTGGTCTCAGTACTCTGACCACAGGGAGGCAATAATTCTATCCCTCCTTCTAGAAATAGCGATTGTTCCAAGGAGTAGAGACATGACCAAACATGTTATCAGAAGTGTTCCTTGTGATAATTATATGGACTCTGGGGAAAATGACTTGTTCTCTCCATTTCATACCCAAATGTTCTAGACTGAGGTAACAGTTTTTTTTTTTTTTTTTTTAAATCACCAAATTAACAGAAACTGTCTACAAGAAGAGAAGAAAAAACTTAGCAAGAGAAGCAGGAACAAAAACAGGGAGGGAGAGAAAATAACTATGTAACAGCAGAATTTAAATCCTAGTCATTCCTGAAACAAGTTCTACCAACTTCCTAGTTTCATAGGCTACTAAATTTCCCTCTTCCTTTATTTGAGTTTTTTTTTAAAGATTTATTTATTTATGCATACAAGAGCTGGGGTACAGGCCAGAGTCCAGGGCGGTGAGCGGATTCACCAGAGACAGAACCAGGAGCAGAACACGCAGACTGACTGAAACACACTGCTGAGGGAACAGTGGACGAGGCAGGAGAGGTCTGTTATGCCATGTGGGTTCCCTCCCTGGCTGGCAGCAGGGATCGAACTCAGGCTGCAGTGGCTGCAGTTTGCTTATAGTGCATTGCTTAACTCACTGCTCCACCAAGGAGGCCCTGAATTGAGTTTTTATTGCTTGAAACTGAGGGGATCCTAACAGAAACGACCATTCTTTATCTGAAGTCTGGAATTCCTTTCTGAAGACTTTATGAAGTATCTTAGCTGCATTTGCTTCATGCTGAAAGCACCAAAGTTTCCATTTACTGCCACATTTGGGGCATCCAATAGCTGCTTGACCTGAGTAATGAACCTTTGCAAATGATGTGTGCTGAATTGATAGCATCTTACTAATGCAAATCTAGAGAGGAATTAGTTCAGACTGTTGAGGTCAGCAATTGAGAACATCAACTGAATTCTCTTAACGACCAGTAGACTGAGTAATCTTACTCTTCCTGAGACTAACAGTGAGCCATGGCAAGTAGGGGACAAAGGTTCTTTAGTGACTCATGGAAACAAGTCCACTAATAGCACAGAAACCTCTTCCAGTGCAATAGAAGAGCCAACAGCTTTGTGCCCGAAGCTCTTTGTGCCAGTGACTTCTAGTTCCAAGAAGAATAGAAATAGACTAGAAATGGGCAAGATGATCAGGCCAGGCTCTGCTTTCTCTTTGTATCACTACTTTGTTATATTCTGGGTGTTGGGTCCTTTTACAGAGCAACATTATGCTAAGGTCCACAGAACTGTGGTATTTTGTTAGCTCAAAAGATCATTTATCAACCTGTATGGACATGTTTGACTACTATCTGCAGCTGCAATAGGACTTGGGCTCTGTGAGACTATAAGACTTTTCTAGAAGCAGGCACTTTGGGATTCTTTAAGTACTCTCCTCAGGAAGAATCTTACAGCTCCATCAGCTGTTGTCCACTGTTGTAATTACTGGTGTGGGGCACATGGTGGAGGGGGAGTGTTCTGTAATATTCTAATGGAATATCACTCTTTCTGTAGGCCTTCACAAGGGCTACTCCAGAGGTACAACTTTAATTTCCCTGAAATCCACACTTTTCTAGTCTATTTCCTGAAAGTTCTGACCCCTGTCATCTGTTTTTTCCTGAGACAGCAGAGGCTTGAATGGGAGGAATGCCTACTCCTGCCTGTGATGAAACTGAGTGTCTTTTCCCTTAGAAAGACTGTCTTTATTACAGAGAAGGTTCTGCTCTAGTTCCTAAAAAGGACTTCTCCCTTCCCCAGATCCTAGCAGGCATTGTTCTCAGATCTTCATTATGAAAACTTGGTAGGGTTTCTGGAAAGAAAGCCCATGAAGATTTGGGGGGTTCCTTGAAGGTACCCAAGAATTTCTGTTTCACATTGCCCCACACAGCCTCTAATAATGCATCAAAATGACCATTTTAGTGTTCCTACCAGTTCATGGTTCCAGCAGCTTCTGTTCTTGGCCGAATCAAAAGATCTTGACTATCTGGATGCCTCCATCCCTAGGTTGCCCTGCAAACTGAGTTCCCTTCCCTGAGAGATCCAAGAAAGGCCATCTATTTTAATTTTATTTTTTTTGAACATGAATTAGTGTTTATTGAATTTCTATAATGTGCCAGATATCTGCTACATTATTTCATATAGATCATAAATTTGCTCCAAATCACATAGTAGTAAATGGATTGCTAAGATTTTTTTAATCTGTCTAGTAACTTGTGGCATTTTAGTATATTTGCTACTATTTTTTATTAATATAAAGTATTTTAAAATTTATATATACTTGCCATCAATTGTAATCCCATGTATTCCCCATCACCATCTCACCAGTGCACCATCACCTCAGTCCCTCGTGCTCCCAACTTCCCTCACCCCTCCCCTCCCCACCAGGTGTCCCCAGTCTGTCCTTGTCTCCTCATTTTTGGTTTCTGTGTCTTTATTGATGCTATTTTTATTATTATTGTTCTTATTCCTTTCCTTGATCCTTCTTTGGTTCCCTTATGTTCCTCCTGAAGGAGGAACCATCTGGTATTTCTTTTGCCTTCTGACTTACTTCGCTGAGCATAATCCCCTCCAGATCCATCCATGTTCCTATGAATGAGTCTAGTTTTTCATTTCTGATTGCAGAGTAGTATTCCATCGTGTATATGTACCACAGCTTCCCGATCCACTCATCTGTTTTTGGGCATTTAGGTTGTTTCCAGGTCTTCCCTATTGTAAAGAGTGCTGCTATAAACATAGGGGTGCAGGTATTTTTTTGAATAGGGCCATCTATTTTAATTTGCACACTTTTCTCCCTTCTCCAGAACAGGAGTGATGACTTCAAAACTGCTTGTTGCATCTAAGGCTGAAAGTCACAAGAGGATTCCTGTTTGCCAGTTTCTTTTTGGTCCTCCATACTTTAGCCCCTTTCTTACTTATCATGCAGCAGGAGGGGAGAGCCCATGGTCACAGGCTTTACACCTGATGCTAATGACTCATTTGGTCCCTGGGAGCTACTTTGATGGAAGAAGTCAAGAGTTGCAACTCAGTTCAGCGTTCTCTCCTCGCTGGACACAAACCAGCGTCATCATTCAAGTTTTCCTCAGATTTTTCAAGTTACATCATGCAATAATGAGTCAAATCATCTTTTGCTGTAGCACCAATTCTGTCTGATAGCTTTTTGCCCACAATTTTTTTCCCTCCCCCTTACACCCTAGTCATCAGTATAGTAAGTTATTTTTGCCAGTTGTGTTATTATACAGCCAGTGCTAGGATCATAAAAGAATATAGCAGCATATATCACAGAGAAGCCAAATAATCTGAATATTTTATCTTCATGATTTCTCAAGAATATATGATCTAAAAGTATTTGGTGGAAGTACGTCTGGGCTACCGTGGACTTTTATAATGTGTCAATCACACTCAAAGGTGTATTATTAATTCTTTCACCCTACAGGTACCCTCAGTCATGACTCATTCAAATGTCTTACAGAATATGCAGTTTTTAAAGAGAAAGCTACTGTTGACATTGGTGAAATGGAAAGATCAGATGAACTTGAAAACTTCTGCAGAAGAAATTTTGACTTAAAGTACTTGAAAATTTCTGCACAAGAAATGTATGCTTAATCATTGTCTTGTCACGTAACTGCAGTGGTTGAAGTGAAACTTTCAGCATACTTAATTTGAGCCCGATTCTCTTGATAGGTCAAAAGCTCATGTACTCTAGAGCAGAGTTTAAGATAAAGCAGGGACTTAATTTTTTTCCCCAAATCTTTGAGGACATGTGAGCTTATGGCTAACACATTTTCCAACTTCTTTGAAAGCTGAAAGAATGTAAAGAGAAATGGAGAACCATTATAATTTAAATCTCTGTTCTCCATGATCTCCTCTTATTGATTTAGAGGGTTAATTTTAATCCTTTAAATTTAAATTTTAAAGACTTTTTGGCATCTATGTAAGAATGACGTTTGAAATACTAAACTTTCAGGAGCAGAATAGCAGTTTTAAATTACTGTGGTTATATTTCACAAGAAAGAAAATACTGCTCAGGTTTCTTTATTGGCCACAAAGTGAAAAGTTAAATTATACCCATGATGATAATAATCTGAAGTAACATACAGCTTACAGAGTATATGATTAGAAGCCCTGTTCTGGCTCACTGTGAAGGGAACTGTCATATCCTAAGTTAGGAGATGAGGGTTATCTGTTACCGCTCCTTCAATCCCAAACAAAGTGAATCATACTAGAACTTGTTTGTCCTCAAATGCAAGCAGCTGGACAGGTCTGTAAATGATCAGTGTGATTTGTGAATAAATTATATAATCTTGGTAATGCTCTCTAATTTTACTTATACCTAACTAATGCATATTTTGTAGAAGATGTTTCTCCTTTCCATTGGACCAGATCATAGAGAGCTGTTCTCTGTTGAAGGGTGAGCAAGAGAGATGGTTCAGATTGCGTTCAAAGCTTTTTTTTACACGTATGCTTTTTTTTTAACAAGGAAAAATGGAGAAGACTATGATTCTTCACTCTACCCATGTTTATCATGGAAACATAACTGAGGCTGGTGGTCTTAACAATGTGGGAGGAATGTGCTAGCTACCAGGGCAGGGATGCATGAGCGCTGCCGTATTTCCACCCAGAAACCACTGAAGACCATGCAAAGCAATACTTCTGTTCTTGTGACTAACTGATTCTAGCTTTTGAAATTCTTGTTGCACCTGGACTGGCGTAATTGTCCCTTAAGTGGAGCTATGCTGGAGAAGCCAGTAATTTCCCATGTATGTCTACTCAGAGACTATCTGTGGGCAGCTCCAGACATGACCTGTGATAGCCATTCACATGTAATGGTCTCGAGGAGGAGCTCTGTTTATTTCCTCTTTACTAATTAAACTCTATTTAACCACATTCTGTGCTGAGAGTATCCGATTTTCAGTTACAATCAACTGTGGCAACTACTCCAGAGATCTCATCTTATAAAGAACATGTTTCCTCAATTAACATTAACTTCTGAATTTTTTTGCATCAACTTACTCTTCTCTGGGTGCTCATTTCCCTCTAGAATTAGACTAGCTTTCCCATGAACATGGCAGACAGCTATGTCACCCCATTCAAAATCCTCTCCCTCTAACCAGTGCTCTGACCATCTCAAGGAGTGGCCATGGAACACACTGGAGAACATCTCAATTAGGTCTCTGCCAAGAACTTTTAAGTTTTTGCTTTGAGACTTCTCCGATTCTGTGGCATGGAACTCGGGAGTTGTTGCTGTACTTCCATGTCTAAACAGGAAAAACGGGGCATGCAAGAGGCCATTCTTGCAAATGGGGGGGTGGGGAGGTGTCATTGATAAATGCTTTGAAAATGGTCTGAGACATTAATGAAGATCTTTAGAATTTCTTGGTGGATTACCTGATCTATAGTCATTTCAATAACATTTCCTCACATTGGCTTGCTTTCTCCCTGTTTCATGCTCTCTGCCATTCGCTCCTGTCTTCTGAAATCACATTCAGAACTAAAGTACAAGCAAGCCTTTGTCTCAGGCTCTACTCTCAGAGAAAGCCAAGTGAAAGATATACTGAAACAAGGATCTAATTTGGGTTATTTAGGTCTCACACTAAGATGCCAACCTTGCCATCTCGATCATTTATTTTCTGGAGTGTAAGGATTTCCTTTCATTCTCATGTCTGCCATAGAACACTTGTGAAAATCTGAAAATCACATGTAAGAGGTGGTTGAGAGGAAATGACCTTGACAGGGATAAACTAAAGGGTATGATGACTGTATTAGGATCCTGAGGGAAAACAGATGGCACACTCACATCAGAATAATTCGAGGATGGCTTATAGACAAAGGGACTCATTCCAAAGGAGTGGGCAGGGAAACCAGCAGGAACCCTGGATTAGCAGCTGACAGTATCCTTAGGGTAGGGTTGCCAGATGAAGTACATGCCCTGTTAGATTTGAATTTCAGTAAAAGGATGAATGATTTCTTAGTGTAAGTATGACCCTTCTATTGCACGGGACATTCTTACATGGAAACTTCATTTGGCTGAAATGCAAATTTATCTGACCATCCTATATTTGTATTCTAAATCTGTCATGCTTATCTGAGACTCAGGGAAGTGAGAAGATTAGAAAACCTATAAAGACAGAGTCATATAGGACAGGCTGTTTTCAGAGGAGTAGTAGGCTGGGGTCCAGGGCTGCAGAGAATTCCGGGCAACCTCAAAGGGAGGGAACTGGAGAATAAATACCATGATCTCAATCTTTTTTTCTTATCTCTTGCTAGGGTTTCCCACTCATTGAAACCCAACCAGAAACAGAGCAGGGGAAACTATGGATACAAATCATCAGGTCAGCTTCTGTGGGAGTGGGGCAGGGTGAAGAGTGGTGAGGGCATCTGGAGTGGCAAATGGAAGAAACTCAGCCAAGCAGCCATTCCTCCTTATGGAAGGAGACACTCCAGCATTTCCTCAGATTCAAGTGAGATCATAGGAAGTGACATCTCTAGATGGAGGATCAGGTGGTCTGATTGTAATTATTTCCCTCTCTCAAATACTCTTCTTCACTCCCTTTCCCTTTCATAGTCTTGCAGGTTCTATCCCTCCATAGTTCTTTTAACTATTATTTTGTTAACTGTAGATTTTGCTCACAGATCATGTACAATCACAGATCCTTTATTACATCCTTAATCACATCATTTGTAAATCATACACTGAGCATGAATTGAACGTGCTCATGCTTGAAATGACCTCTACAATCTCTAGCTTCCTTGGAATGAAGCACATGATGGGCGCATTGGTGATGTGGTTCAGGACTATGGCTAAGCTGTCAATTTTCTAATCAGGAAACTTTGATTCCCTTATGAGGTTTTAAAAATATTTATGTGTTACTGACACAATGGATATTTGTTTTTCCTTTGAGTTGTTTTCATGAAGAAACAATGTTTTAGTCATACCATGAGTGAGTTACTACCTGAGCAAAGGACAGCAAAGCAATATTGAGAGGCAGATGCCAGCTTCCCTGTCTGGCTAAATGACTCATTCCTTCTCAGAGGGCATGATTCAAATTCGCACTTCAGAATAATTAAAAACAACATGTTGAGGAACTTCTCAGGTTACTTTCCAATGGTTAAAAATGACCGTTAGACACAAATATCAGGCGTTCCTAATAAGAACGACAGTTAGCATTTGTGGAGTGCTTACTATGTACAGATTCCTAGTCTAAATACTTTGCATCTATCATTTCACTAAAACCCACAGCAACTCTGATTTAGGTGCTATTATTCTCTTTTCATAGATGTGGAAACTAAGGTGTTAAAAGCAATTTGTCAAAGCCCACTGCCATGTTAAGCAACACAGCTCTTCGTTCTTTTTCAAATGAAAGAAACCTAGTAGAGGGCAGGTTGGAGCGATATGGTGGCTCCTCAAGGATTACAGGGGCTTTAATTTTAAATTTCTGTACACTGTGCTAGCATACCACTTCTATCCTCATGATTACCTTGTGGTCTAAAATGGTTGCTGGGGCTCCAGCCATCTCACACAAACACATTACAATCTAGAACAGGACAAAAGGCAGAAGGAAAAAATAAACCATCACCCTCTTACACTTCTAAAATATATTCAAAGCATAACCTAATTTCATGGTTTCTAATTTCTAATTTCATAGCTACTACAGTATTTCTAGGAAACAGTTTATTCTAGATGGCAGTGTGCCTGGATAAAAAGTTGTGATCTTCTATACAAAGAAAAATAAATGATGGATATAGTACTGGCCACTTTTCTTTGCTATCGTGGCTGACTGGGTTTGAAGTAAGTCTCAATCCAGAGACTATACCATAGTCATCTTTATTCCTATTTTTAATAAATACACTAAAAACCTTTGTCTTAGCATTTCCCTCAAATTTTCTTCTTTTCTTTCTGTGTCTTACATGCTAGTCATAAGCATGGAGAAGGTAAGGACTTCAATAAAGGTTAACTTCTTAGTAGAATAAAAGTTCAGACAGATGACCAGTCAGAGCTTGTGGGGGGACTGGGATTAATAAGATGGTGAGAACCCTAAGCTTGTGGTTCAACACATGCCAAAAAGATGTCTGATTATGACTTTGCAGGAAACTAGTCTCAGGTCCCTTGGACCTCAAAGAATCCAAACAAAGGCCTATTACTTTTTTGGTCTTCATTTATATTAGTCATTTCTTTAAATAAACTAATTCTCAAAAGAAAATATAACATGCAGAAATTTCACAAAACCCATGCTGGTAATTGTAATGAAAATTCTATCAGCAAAAGCACATTTGATTAATCATATACATGCATGATTTTTCTCTTATACCATCTGTTTAGAGGATGAAAAATGTATTCTGCTGGTAGTTTGGCATCAAATATATTTATGGAAAGATTTTATTTATAGTCTGCCAGTGGGTTCTGAGACTGCCATGACATAGCTTTCAGAAGTAGGTATGCTGAAATGTTCAAATATTAATGCCAACATATTCTTATCATTAAAACATGAAAGTTAAAATGTTTTCAAATTCAGTTCGTATTTTGGAGTCTGTGGCTGCAGATTGAACAATCTCTTTGGAACTCAGCTTAAAAAATATTAAAGTAGATTCTCTAGCCTTGGTAAATCCCTATGATTGATGGTATCTAAATGATTCTGGTTACCTAATTTTATCTTCTGGCTATCTAGAATTAAGAAATGCAAAGTTTATCTCGAAATATTCAAACTGAATGAAATACATATAGTGACTGATGTTTAGTGATGAAATAACCCGATAGTGCAAAACTCCAAAATAGTCAAATCAATAGGGAGACCTTTACAGGGTCTGAGACCTTGGAATTTTGCTTGAATATATTAGAAGCAGAGAGATGATTAAAAAATAGATTCTTTTTTAAAAAAGCTCCAGCCCAAGGTCATAGTCTTACCCATACACATAAAGTGTAAGTTAAAATTTCAATTGTACTTTATTTTAGATTTCAGGGATGCCTATGTATGCTAATGAATCACTTAAGTTCAAAGAAAGCCCTGTCTCCTTTTTATGGATTTTATGAGAAAGAATTGGGGCAGGTAGAGTCTGGAGATATTCTGGACGGTGATTGTCTTGCTCTTCTTGTCTACTTGCCACAAGTATCACGAATACATGGCAGAACTATCCCAAAATAAATAACCTTTTAATGGTGTGCACAGTTTTGAAATATTCAAAGATGAGTCAGATTTGCTGCAGACTAACACATACGGAGATGTGAGAGGTCAAGCATGGAAACGTTGGACATTGCTTATTATCAACAAAGTCAGGCTCTCTAACCTTTTTAGCACTATGTCCAATGGGAAAAGATTCTCTCAAAAATCACAGTATGAGGGGAATAAGCTTTGTGCTATCTACAAACCCGACCATTTTTGACTTCCAGGAGATTTAAGGCATATCAGGTAGACTTTTGGAAAAATTTTTGGCCTTATTTAAGAGGGAAAATGTCGTTTTCCTGGAAAGTTTCTTTTCTAGGAAATCTGAATTGCATTAATGAAATAATCAATATCTTGTCCCATTTGTAATAACTAACACGTACAATTTTCCAGGTGTGTCAGTGAAGACTGATGGGAAAGGATATTCTAACACATTTAAAAGAGAGCCTAATGTTAGATGCAATAGGCACAGGTATGTTCATAGAAAATGTCAGAACCCTGGAGCCCACGGTGAGACAGGTCCTGCCATGAAGGACCATGGATTTGACTTGGTGAGAACTGTGGGAAAACTTGTGGTCCTTTTGTCAGATCTTTCCCAGATTTAAAGAGACAGATATCCTGTCCCTGCAGGCATTTTCTGAGCCTCTCCTTATGAACTTGTGAGTTCACAGCACTCAGAAGGCAAATTAGGCTTTGCTTCACCCTTTGCTTCACTTGCTGAGACAGAAGAGCCTAAGGGGAAGTGGTTGCTAGTAACAGTGATGAATATCCATTGAGCTCAGTGATGTTTCAGGCCCTAGGTCAAGTGCTTCATAACTGCTATCTTAATTCATCCTCATAATCACTTGACAAGCAGTGTTTTAGGGGAACATTTAGTCAGATATAGGGGCTGATTCTTTTCAGGTCCCCAACTGATAAGTAAATTCTTTCAGTACGCCAGCCCCCACTGTCAGAAACTTCTTCCCCCACTGTACCCCAGAAAATTTTTTATTTTTGACTCAAAATTGTAGTACATAAAAAAATCAGATCAACATGACCTGGTTTTTCAGCTTTCTGGTGCTAGATTTCTCTACTTAAGAGTAAAGGCTTTCAGTGCTGTAAATAGAGCTATTCCAGCCTCCTCCAACACTCATTCCATTTGACCTCAAAGAAGTGCATGGATAACAGGGCCAGTGTCTGTCTCTTGAGGGGACTGCTTTCCTCTAACACCTAGGAAGTCTGGTGTTGTTAGAATCAAACTGTAGCTTGTCACTTGGGGCACTGAGTAAGAGGCTGCTAGAAGTCTCAAATATGCAAAACATGATGATTGAAAACAAAATTAAAAAATGCCCTATATCAGGGCTCTATTTCAGTTCCTTATTTTAATTTAATATGCTGTTTTGTTGAAATGGAATGGTTTAAGCTCCGCTTCTCAAAATAGTTGAATTCATTATGAGGTAGGAATAGTCATCACATAGCAAATGGCCAAAAAGTAGCTGTGGCCTGAGTCCATAGTATTAACCCAGCATAGGAGGATATTGTGGCCACCCCTATTTTATAGATGAGGAGATGAGGCCCAGAGAGCTTAAGTAACTTGACTAATATTTACATTAGCCAGTGACAGAGGAAAGAGCATTAGAACTCAGTTTTAAAACTAGTTCTCTGATCTACTGGAATATACTCACCCTTAATGTCAACATATTTGCTAGATAATACCAGCCCAAGATAATAAGTTAAATAAGAGATGATGAATAAAGACAGATAGCGCTAAGTCTGCAGTTTTGCTGAGGATCCAGGCAGAAGCAAACTTCGTTCTGTAATATTAGAACCGTAGAAAATTTGTTGCTGACACTGTTGGGATGATTTCAGGTAAAAGGCTCTGAATGTCTTTAATTTTCTGGGCTTGTTCATTAGTTGATTAATTTTCTTCCAAGGAAACTCTTAAAAAGATTTTTTAATTTGGGCACTGGAAGTGGAGATGCTAACTGAAATATTACTTGTCCTATATAAAAAATATTCTCAAAGCCCACATTCCTGGAATCAGAATTAGGCAGAACATTGGATTGAAATCAAAGAATTCTAAGACAAATGACTAGGCATTTGGCAGAAGTGAATAGTGAGGAAAGAGTAAAATTACTGAATGTGCAGTTATAGTAAGCCAGAGTATGAAGCAAGGAATGAGAGCAAGATAGATGGAACTTTTTGAGATTTGTGACCCTCGTGTATGACTAGAAGGGATTGGATGCGCACTTTCTGTTAGGGTTGACGGAATGGATTTAATAACCAAAAATCATTGAGCTATGGATTTAATGATCAAAAATCATTCTTTACTATGAGCTAAGTGAAGCAGAGAAGAAAGGCTTCATTGAAATGGCACTACTTTGAAAACATACTACAAACGAAAAAGTGGAACAAAATTGGTTATACTTATAAAGATATGTACATAGGTGTGAGAAAAAATGCAAAGTGTTTGTTGGCTATATTCTGGACAGAACAGAATTGTGTTTTATGGTAGTTTGGACTTGTTAGAAGCACAGAGCTACCTAAATCTTTTCCTAGTTTCCAGCTGCTTCCTTCATCTATTTTGCCTTCTTCCTCAAGAGGGCACCAACACCCCATCCCTAGAAAGGGTTATGCTGCTTGTGGACTTGACACTAAATGGTGAAAACCTCTCTGCAGGAAAGAACCTGATTATAGACCAATAAACCAATAACAAGACTTCCTATTTTAGTTTCAAATATCCTTAAAAACAAATTGCATTTTGTTTAAACTCAGACTGATCATTAAACAACAGAAAAAAATCTGGCATATTTGGGAGAGGAAAAATGTGAGACTGTTCCTGGTCTCAAAATGGAAGGAAAAAAGTTCAGCTGAACTACAACAATTATGTGTGATTGTGCATTCACATTTGCAGGATATTTTTCTTAAGTCTTGGTGGGAACATGAAAAGAGACCTTATTTTGTACGTGGGACCAGTACAAACCAGTAAGCACACTAAGTGACAAACAGTCTTTGTTAAAATGCAGGCAGCAGACATGTAAGACCAATGCCAAAGTAAGCTCCACAGTCCTCTTCTGAACACATAACACACCTTTGTTTTGGTCAAGGAATACTATATACAAAAGGACATCTGACCATAGCCTTTTTCTTTCAACATTCACTTTCATATGTAATAATGTGCTTTGTTTCTCCTAGTTCTTATTAAATCTGTACTTCAGTTGCAAAATCCACAAATAGCATGAATACTATGTCACATTTTCTGTACTTATTTGAGAAGTATAAAGCACTGTTGCCTATAGCTTGTTTTGTTTTTAGGTTGTGAGCTAATGACCACGCAGTAGGAGTCGCTATTTATAGGGGCCATTTACACAGAGTTTACTGCTTTGAGCAAATAAAATTTACAATAATTTAAATCTAGAATTTAATGGCACACATAATTGTTACTGTGCTACAAGGTTATTACATAAATGGCAAGCAGTTTGCATAATTAATATTTTATCCAACAGAGCCAGATTTTGGTTTTTGACTCCTCTTTCTACTTTGACTCTGGTTATTAATAGGAAGTCACAAACAGTGTTGTCATTTTTTCCTAAAATCATGCTTCTCTCTGCCTCTCCCTTTTTTCTCCTGTTCCTTTTCTTTTTCTTTGTCATAGTAAGACTTGTAGTCTCATTATCATCATCTTCCTCTGCGTCTTGCACACTCTGCTATCCACATGTATTAGAAGAGCAAGACTTTGGGTCTAACTACTAATATTGGGGGATTCTTGGTCCCAGATTTTCCATCTTCCTGTGCTCAGTCAGGGTCAAATTCAAGACTTTGCTTTGGTCACCAATACTTAATCTCACTGACAACACATAAATTTCCTAAGGCCACCATACCAAGTGATCAAAAACTTGGAGGCTTAAAACAAACTTATTCTCTTATAGATCTGGAGACTAGGTCTAGAAGTCCAAAATGAAAGTGTTGGCAAGGCTATGTTCTCTCTGAAGGTTCTGGGGGTGAGGGAGGGATTCTTCTTTGCCTCTTCCCAGCTTCTTATAGTTGCTGGCTATCCTTGGTACTTCTTGGCTTGTATCACTCCCATCTCTCCTCCCTTCCCTCTTAGTGGTCTTCCTGTGTTCCTTTCTGTCCAAAGTTCCCTCTTATAAGGAAACCAGTCATATAGGGTTTAAGGCCCATCCTAACCCAGCATGGCACAGTCTCTTCTTGATAACATCAGTTATGATATTTTCATACCTAAACAAGGTTTTACTTAACATTTACTAATTTCATAACTATTTGTTAGTAGAATGTCACAGAGGTATACTTAAAGGATTTGAAGCTGTAATGTCTCTAAAGTCTGATGGTTGATTCCCTAAAAAGAGGAGTTAATATTGTTTGGAAAGAAGGGACTCTAGGCCAATAGGGAAGCCTAAGGACAACGGGGCAAGCAGAAATGGGTGTCTTAGACCAGAAAGTTAATGATTGATGTCAAGGAGAGGGAGGTGGGGGGAGAAATCAAGGCTGCTGGGATAAGAGTCTGTCTTGGAACTGCACAAAGTTGATGAGAAGGATGCTACAAAAGATAGTGATAGGAAATGGGTCAGAATATAACAGTTTTAGATCTTTATCTCAACTCACTACTTTCCACCAAGATCAATCTCTACTGATGTGTTGTTTTTAAGTGGGAAAGAAAAAAATTAAAACCGAAATATGACCAAGATATAAATCTAAATAGAATTTGGCAGAAGTGTTCAGATGAATAGTGGCTTCATTCTTGTTTACCAGGGAAGGTGATGAAAGTGGGGTCTCCAAGAGATGGTAGATCCCCTGATGGAAGAAAAAGAATGAAGAGGAAGCCGTAGGCTTCTAGGTTATGCCGAGCGTCTGGTCTACTTATCTCTATCTCTGCAGGGACATGTATAGAAGTGTTTCATATTTAGAACAGCTGGGCCAAACTATTTCTCAGCAGGTGTTTCCTGTAAAAGGGCCTTGCAGATAATTATGAAATCTCAGCCCCATGTGGTAAAATTCATGGGTGACACATGGGTGTCACAGAATAATTATCATTTATTTTTAAGGGCCTTGAAAGGGCTTGAAGTTACATTTATTCCGATTGTCACAAAAGACCCTTCAAATGGCATATACAGATGATGAAAAGAAAATCCTACTAAGTCATGTTTTAAAATCAGAGCAGAAATTTTAACCAATTAGATCTTCTGGGTAGGGATTGAAGTAATCTTAGAGTTATCTTCAGTTCAGAGAGAACTGTGATCTAGCCCCCTGTTCTACCACTGAGACAACAGAAGCCTAGAGAAATGACTTTCCCAAAAGTCACACAGATGATTCAAGGTAAAGCCAGGACCTAGACCCAAGTCTTCAGAACAAATTTTCATTTCACTGTAATGCAAAATTTTCAGTAACCTGAGCTATTATCTACCATTCCACAGTGTTGTAATGATGGGAACCTTCGGATGTCTTTGAGCAAAGGCAACATATAAACCAGAAAAGAAAATGAAAATAAAATTTGTTCATTTCACATATTTATTATGTACTGATTTTGTGCCAGATACTGAATATTATTTGAGCTTCTGATCCAGTAGTAAAATTGTGGACTATTGAATAACAAACTCAATTTTGGTCAGCATTCCAGCTCTTTGCATTACTTTAACTCAAAATATTTTTTACAGGTTCTGTTGTCCTCAAATACTCTTATTTTAAAATTATAATATGGTATTATGAGGTCACTGACAATATTTACGAGGTGAGACAGAATGTGAGGATTCCTGAAGACCAATGAGACTAAAGTAGCCACAATAACATTTGATCAGTTGATGGTATAGACATGCACTACCCTCCATCCCCACCCACCCATATATTCTTATGCATTGAACTAAAAGGTGAATCTTGCTAACCATTCCCTCTACTAGATACTAATTCTTTTTACCTCTAGTTCTGAATTATGGGTACATATGTAGAGCAGGGGAATCAAGATAATTAGTGAGAGTGTTGATGCTGGTCTATAGCATAGTGGAGCTGGGTTTTATGTGCTTCTTTGTAACCTATGCCTACTTTTCTGGAGGTTCCTTCCAGTATGCCCGGAAGTCACCTTTTCAGGTTTCACTTTGTGCTTTATCTACCAAAAAGGCCAATAGAGTCTTTCTTTAAACTATATGAAAATCTTAATTTTTTGTCTCTAGTGCAACATGGTTCAGGCCATTATTCCCACAATGAAAAAGGATGCAATGACCTCCTTATTTTATGGTTCATTCCTCTCGTAATCTCCATCATTGTCTTCATAAAACAATGTTATAATATTTTCTATGCGGACATGTCCTATAGTGTACTCAAAATTCAACTGCTTCCATGGCTAGGAATTTACTCATCATTCGACTAATATTTGAGTCACCAATTCTTTAACTCTTAAGACTCTACAGTTGCCTCCCTTTGTTTTTTGTCAACCAGAATCTAAACATTCATAACTTCTGACTTTATTCTCTTATACTCTCATGTACCCTCACTTTCTTTCAGATTGGTCACAAAACTGATTCTTATCTTCCCTATCCACTAATTTTATTTACCAGTTTGACTATCTGGTTCTTGCCCCCAAGGCCCAACATCTTCCCATCCAGATACTATTTCACCTGTTCTCAAATATATTTCAAGCTCCAGCTTCTTCATGTCATTTGTAGTCAATCTAGTCAGTCTAATCAATAGTTTCATCCTTTCTGGATTTTCTATACTACTTACCAAGAATCACAACTTACAGAATCTGATGACATTCAATATAAGACCTAATGATATACTATCTTGTATCATTTTGTTTTCATGCATATTTCATTCATAAAGTAGAAATCCTAATATCTCCTTTGAAGTCTTCCCATATTAAATGTAAAGTGCTTAGAATTGTACTTGGCATATAGATAATAGTTCTAACAGTTGATAATTTTCTGTCAACTTCTCTTACCCTTTGTCACAAGGGGCCCAGACCCACGAATTCTGACATCAGGTATGAATATAAGTATTTGACTCATATTACCAGTTTCTCATACAAGTAGCCTAAATGGTGTCTACTAACTTATCACTCTAAAGTCTCATCTTACCCCACTCATTAGTATTTAAAGTTAACTATTATTCTGAAATATAACAAACTCAGTTGATGGGATAGCATTGACCTTCTTTGAAATGTGAACACTGCACACCAGCAAGTCTTGCTGAAAAGTGCACATTTCCTATTTTTAATGTCTGCCTTGCTTTTCTGTTGGCAGAAGAGGAAACTAGAGTTCCAGAAATTAGGTAACTTGGCTGAAAAGTGTCTAACTTTCCGATTCTCAAAGCTGTTAGCTGGACAGCTGCCCTGCTGAGGGAGTGGTCAGCTTTTACTCTTGATTTCAAGAGCAGTCTTGTTCTATTCAGATGTTCTTTCACAAACTTTTTTACTCTGAAAATGAAAACATTTGTTTCTGACATCCCAAACATTGTTTATAGTTCTCCACTGCTGGCCAGGGTGCACAATTACTCCCTAGAATAAAAGTTCTTTAAATCATATTTATTTCGCTTTTAGCTACTATCCAGGAAAGCTTGAGATTTCTGTGTAGTAATAAGATTCATACATACAATTATCCTCAGCCATCTCTATTTTGCAAATAACAGTTTGGCAATCATTGTCTCCTAAAGCAATATTCCTCTGCTAGGTGGTATTATACAATAAAACATATCTGCAAAGTATTCTAACCATCTAAATCTAAGGCAACATATTTATTTCAAATGGTCAGTGGTGTTCCAAATGCCACAGCAAATTAGATTAGAAATTATCCAGTTGGTGTGTAAACATCCCACTAATTTACCTAGTGTCTGGTTCTTTTATTTGATATTCAGGAATTTAAATAATTTAAGGTTGTTTAGCTCTCAGTTCAACCTTTGCTTTCTGGATATTTACTTGGAACTTCCCGGTATTTATTTAAGGATATTAGATGTGCTTGGGGAGGATTTTTTTCACTGCCCAGGAGGCTGGTACAGCTATGTTGTAGCATTTGTAAAGATAATGTGGCAGTAGGTTTACAACAGTTTTGCTTGCTTGCTTGGAGAACAGATTCTCTAAATTTCTGCTGTCACGAACCTACCCAAGTTACTCAGTTCTGTTGAGAAATGATCACCAGTGCCACTGCACTAGCAGCTCTGAACAAAACCGATAGGACAGCCAAGTTAGTTTACAATGCTCCTAATCACCCATATTTTATCTTTTTTCCCTGTGGTTCAGAGCATTGGAGTCAAATAGATTTAAGCTACTTTCTAGTTGTTAAATATTTAGTAAATAGCTTGATCTATCGGAACCTCGGTTTCCTATCTGCAAGATAGGGATAAGAAATGCCTTTCTGGAAAAACAGTTGCAGGGTTTCATAAAATACTGACATGTGAGAGTATCTAGCAAGATTTTAGGTTTATTCTTGTTCTCAAAACAATCCCTTACTCTGTGTATTTCCTAGGAACCTCAAACTATTTAAAGATAAGACAATTAGTATGTAAAAACATTCCTTCATTTACTTTTAAGCGCCTTGAAACCTTATCTTGATCTGCCTTTCCCAGCTATAACCTATTCACAAAGACCTGGATCTTGTCAGACTAGAGTGTAAATTACTGATAACAAACTATATGCACATACACCCATGTATACGCATACACATGTGTGTGTATATACTCTATATATTCTATTTATAGTCTTAATCTACATGTGGGAACTTCTACTCAAATGTCTCTCAGAGCTATAAAACTAAAGACATAAAATTACTGGCATTATAGTATAGATTGCTTCAGTCAATAATTATTTCAGTGCCTACTATGTGCTGAGACTTTTATGTGAAAATTCCTGACAGTCCTTTGGCTAACCTGAGTAACAGGTATAGTGGTTAGTTTGATCCTATCCAAGGTGACTGGTAAAGAAACCAAAGCACATTAGAATAAGGCAGAACTTTAAGAAGCTGAGGCCAAGGTTGCCAGAGGCAAAGACAGCTTTAATTCTTCTGTGGACCACCCTTGGCCCCGCCCTGCCCCTGCATGCCTTGCAGCCTAACAAACAGCTCTTCTGCAGCCAGATGTGGTTGAGGACTAGACATTTACAGTTTAGAATGCTCAAAATAAGCTGCTGGTGACTGGGGATTTGGCTTATTAGTTCATTTTTATGTATGAAGGGAAACTGTAGTAGAAAAAAAATTCAGTGTTCATCTTTTTTCAATTTGGGTCTAAGATTTTTAGCATTAAAGCTTTTTCAGTTTAAAATGTTCCAAACTTTAGCTGTATTTATATGATGCCAAACCAGCTAGTTGAAGAATTACAAGTATGGGAAATTAGCCAATTCTTTTGTCTACAAACTGCCAACCAACCAGGTTGCCACTTTTTTTTTTCCTTCACTGAATTAGCCCATCATTCAACTGAATTGACTGGCAATGGGCCTCAGATCTAAACAAAGCACAAATTCTGTTTTGTATAATTCAAAGTATTGATTCATTGTCCTCTGTTAGAATATGATCATTGTAGAACATACAGATAATACAAAAAATAGAAGAAAACAAAAATCACCCAAAGTCCTGTCATACATAAATATTGATATATACACTTGCAGGATTTTAAGTGTATACATATATTAGAAAACTGGATTATTGCTCTAAATGTGAGTTTTATGTAGATTTTTCTCTTTTCACTTAATGGCATATTAGAAACATTACTAGTCTTAACAGTAATGATTTTTCCATATATGGATGTACTGCCCTCCCTGGGTAGGCATTGGAATTGTTTCTACTATAAAAACTGCAATAATTTTTAGAATATAAATCTTCATGTTTCTCTCTGATTATTACTTTAGCTCTAAACATTACAAATAAAATATTTTAAAATCCCTAATTCATATTGCCAAAACTTCCACCAGCAAAGTTACAGCAACAAATTATAGCAAATTTATATCCCTATATACGAGCTGTTTATAAGAATGCTCCCTTTACTCTCTTGCCAATTTTTAACCTAAGCCAGTTGGATAGGTGAGAAAAATGCTATTTTTTTTGATTTATGTTTCTTAAATTACTAACGAGCATGAACATTTTTCACTTTTCTTGGCCACATACACCTAAGCACACACGTATATATATATATTTAGTAATTGTTCTTATTTCTAAATGCCTTCATTTGTAAAACAAGGAAAAACAAAATAAGGTAAAGCGAAAAGCAAATAACATTAAGTTTCCATCTCCAGAAATTCAAGTAAATGTTTTTCCTCTTTCAATGGACATGAAAAATCAAACTTTTGATTTGCCCTTATAACAATTATTTTTGGATCCATGAACTTAGTTCTTGTCAAGAAATTTTAATAGAGTGATAGTTTTGCTGAAGAACTTAAAAAGCTAAGTTTTCTGCCAAGTGGGTACTTGGTTGGTATGTGGCTTCCAGTGGTTTGCATATGGGAGAGCCATCCTGGCTTATCTTTTGAATGCTACTTCCTATCACATTCCCAGAAAGGGCTTGTGGGAAACCCATTGGCACTTGAATACTCACTGACTGCCTCCTTGAAGCCATTAGCAGAGGTTCCATCTCCTGAAAGTGGTTATTCTGGAAATTATATCAGGCAAAATTAACAATTATGCTTAATTACTTTCACTCATGTGTTCATTAAAATCAAGTGTTGTCAGCCTGTTTATTATTATGGAGTCATAACCCTGATATGGCCATTTCCTTTGATTCTGCCTAATTTTCCTTCCCTTTGTGCCAAAATAAGCAATCACATGCTCATCTATAAAAAGCAAAAATCCTGTGATATTTCTAAAAGAGCAAACTAGACTGCTTTGATAGAGCCGTTTTGAGATTAAATTTTATTTTTTTAAATAATGGATATTTTCCTACATTGCTATAAATTTTAAATAAGAAAAAGTAACAAAATCAGCACAATGATAGCATGTCTGGACCCAGGCCCTATAAACAACCATGCCAGCTAGTCCTAATAGGGAAAAATGTAAACCAGATCCTGTGAACAAAAGAAAAAAAAAAATCCATTTTTCATACATGGTCCTGCTCTTATTCTTGGTCCAGTGAGAAGCAAACAACTTTTCTCTCTTCAGTATTACATTATTATTTGGCAATATGGGTATTTCAACCTTTACAGTAAGGGCACAAATCTATCACCACGCTCATTTCACACAAAATTTGGTCTCTGCAGAAGCAAATTAGTGCCCTCTTCCATCTTCTCTCTCAAAGGCATTCGTATTGACATGGTGGTCTCGCCTAAAGACCTCCCATTCAGACCACAAAGGGGCAGAATCTACTTTTTAGACAGGAATTAGTCAAAGGGTAACACCAGGCCAGTGGAAAAGTCAGAGGGAAACAGAAGATGGTGGGAAGGGCACATAATTTTAACCAGCTCTGCTTTTCATAAGTAACTTTGGTTATCTCCCCTTTTGAGCTACCGTATATTTGACACTTTTTTTCATACTTTACAATACTTTCCTTTCATAGAGCAGAACTCTTTGGTAAAGGGAAGTTAAAGAATTTTCTAGGTAAAAAAAGAACTTTAACACCATTTTATTTCACAAACTTCAAATATTCAAAACATTAAAATATTCAAAAGTTAGTTAAAACATTCAAGAACATAAATTAAATATAAAAAAGTTGAATGCAAATATTGCATTCACAAACATACATTAAAGTTGAAAGAATTTTGCAATGAATGTCATTGTATCCACCACTTTTTACCATTCACATTTACTTTAATACTGGGCTCCAATATTTTTGATATCTGGCTATGACGCTTCAAATTAATGTTTGTTTTCTTCCCCCAATATTTTCACTGGGATCACTGAAAATTGAACTGTCCTTTTCTAAAAGATGGAGAACTTTGTCATCTTCAGATGATATGGAGAGTATTTCAAGTATACACACTTGTCAACCCCAACTCTTATCAAGATACAGAAAATCCTTCTTACTCCATGATTACTGTCCCTGAAGAAACCGCTATTCTGAACTTTTTCTATCAGATTTGTTTCACCTGTTATAAAATGTCATAAAATGATTCACAGGGCATGTTCTCTGTTGTATAAGGCATCTTTCATTCAGCATTAAGTTTTGACATCTGTGCAGCGTCTGATCGTTTGGTCCATTTCATTGTTAAATAGTAGTTCATTGTATGCCAAGTTTGCTTATCCATTTTTCTATTAATTAATATCTGGAGTGTTTCTAGTTTGAGGCTACTATGAATAAAATTGCTATGAATGCTTTTATATCATATTTTGTTAACATACAGTTATGCTTCCTTTGGGTAAATGCCTAGAAGACACCCTATTGTGTCACCAGGAAGGTGTACATTGAATTTTAAAAGAAAATACCAGACTGTTTCAAAGTAGATGTACCATTACCATTTTACTTTCTCGTCAATGAAAGATGAGAACTCCAGGTGCTCTACAGCACTTGGTGTTGCTTTCTTTTTCTGGCTATTCTCTGGTAGGTGTGCACATTACTGTTTTAACAGTCTTCCTGAATCATGGACGATAGTGATGTTCAGAGTTTCTAGCCAACCTGTCTGTCACTTTGGAGAAACAGTGATTCATTTTTGGGAGAGTTTCTCTTACTTTCTTGTTCAGAGTATGGGCCCACATATAAAATAAAGTACATAAATTGCAACGCATGGCAATATTAGCCAATCGTCTGACAAAAATCTACCAACACTACCCGTTTACTAATATACAGAGAGAGTGATATGCACTATGGCTTTGCTCAGCACCTTCAAACGTTTTTGTCATTTATTATTTCTTTCAGTGATCTTCTGAGGTCAGTATACTCTTGTTACAAATGAAGAAACTGAATACCAAAAGGCTAAAAACAAGAAGAAAAACAAAATAAAAAACAGCTTGCCTAGGGTCTGCCTTGATGCTTGGGAGCTTGTCTAACTTCTAAGAAGGAAGGGATTTAAAAGGTCAACTGAAAACATTTAACTTAAATAGAAAGTGTATATTTTCCACCAAATGGTAAAGACATTCATAATTTTAGTGACCCTCAAAAGAACAGCAGGAAAGAAAGTGTTTTTTCCTCAATGTTATCTGCAGCATTCACACAACACTGAGTTAATTCATTATCAGACCTCAGTATAACCTCTTAATGGGTAATTCAGCTTTCATATAGTTCATTATCTTTTACTTTTTGTTTGCTTCACAGATGGAGTACTTTACAATGTCTATGAAAAATTTTCCATCTGGATTAGATCAACCTCAAATGGAAGTCAAAGAGAAGGATATGCTCCTGAGCATCCACTGGGATCATCAGGGTAGGAAGACTTTTCCAAAAATAACACAAGTTTGGTTTCCTAAATTGGACAACAGGGAGACCTAGTGCAATGCATACTAATCACTTATGTCCTTTGCCTTTAGTAGCTTCACATTGGATTTTCTTCAGCTACGACTAGACCTTTGTAACATAGCTGATGTGACAGTCAAGAGGTGTTAGCTGGCTATTCCTTTAAAGTCTTTCTTTCCTTCATCTCCTCACTTTCCATATTTTCTTGGTATCATTCTCCTTTAAATGATTACTGGTGCTACATTGAATTTTAATGACATTTTTATTTACCCTCAACTCATTTTGTTCTTGCAGACACTCTTTAGTAGGGAAAAAGGAAGGAGACTGAGATGCAGAAATTCCATTCATTCAACATTTAAGGATCCCTATTTTGTCAGGCATTTACAGAAACAAAATAATTTTTCTTTAAGAAGTTTATGGTTATGGGCACAGACAAGTATATTAATAGATAATTACCTTCAGATGTAAAAAGTGCTGTACAAAATTTAAGAATATTAGGAAAGCTAAGGAAAAGTGGATGACCTTGGAAGACTGGGTTACCTTCTGTCCACAGCAAGATCTGAAAAGAGATGCCTGGTGGTCTGAGTCTTTGATTACTGTTTCTCCATTAAAAAAGATAATGTTTACTATACAAAATAATTTTTTAAAAATACAGGCTGCTTTCAAAAATATTTAAGAAAGTTTACAACCATATATGTATGATGCAATTTTTTTTTGTACATGAATTTTAAACTTTTCAAAGTGAAATCATGACAATACACATTCAAACAAACCTAAAAAGTACTTTTCTTCTTTTTCTTACATTCCCTCCCACCACTGGCTTGACCACAAGGATGGCCAGGTCCATTCCATGATGTCAAAATGCTTGGGAACGTTTCCAGTGGCAAGAGTATATGGTTGTCCCATTTCCGATGATCTTTCCATCCACCCAGCTAACTTGCTTAAAGTTTGGGAATCCCTATAGACCAATCAATGTATGTACCACGTCCCTCACTTTGTCTAATAATGATCCACTTTTCCCTTCCCCTAGATTCTTCATTTTTCAAAAGTTGTCATCAAAAAGGCCTTACTATTTACTCTATTTCTAATCTCTTTCCAGGGCAGGCCTGGAGAGTGGACAGGATGAGGGGAACGTGATGAGGAGTCATTCTGTATACCCGTAGGACTCTAGGGACCATTTCATATAGAATTATTTTTATGATCCTTCTTAAGCCTTCATTGGGATGGCTTTGGTTATTTGGTATTTTCTTTTTAAAGTTAGCAGCATTCTAGTTTCCATTGCTTGGGTTATGGTATCCAAGAAAGAAGGAGGGTGAGAAGGAAGGGCAGGATGGGAAAAAAAAAAAAAAAAAAAAAAAAAAAAAAAANGGGCAGGATGGGAAAAAAAAAAAAAAAAAAAAAAAAAAAACAGAGGGAGAAGAACTAATATACATTCTGAAAGGAAAAAAGTAGAGATTCAGTGTAGTAAAGTCTCATGACAATTTTGGATGAGAGTCGAGACATGGTATTTAATTTGCTGGACTAAATTAAACCAAATGAGAACAAGCTGTTACTGAGCTTTTAACTAAAATGTCTACTTTGTTATCCTTTACCTTTTTCATGAGAAGATGAATGCATTAAAAACAGCTTTTTCCTTAAAGTAGGTGACTGTTTTACTTTCTCATTCAATCTTCCATCCATCTTCACTTCCTATTTGTCTCAGAGCTTTGAGAAATGTCATGCTGCCTAGAAAAACCCATTCCCTCAACTTGCTACCCGTTTCCCATCCCATTCATTTAGACTTCAGCCACTTGAGTTATGGGAAGCTATTGTAGCCTTTTAACGGTGGTATCAGACAAGCTCCAATTCAGTAATAAACTATGTGCTGGATTCACTCATTACATTCATGGAAAATCATTTAAAAATGGTGTTTGGAACACTCTGCTGGCGCTTCAAGCCCCATTTTTGGTATGTTTCAACAAAAATCTATTTGTGGATTCTTGTTCTCTTCTTATACCTCCCCTTTTTTCCCCTTAAAAATGTTGGAGATCCTGTAAGTTAAATTAATGCTTGATGTAATTTCCTGTAATAGAAGACATAGGCTCCAGCACTAACTATCCTTTCATGGAAAAACAGCTCATTGCCCCTGGATGCAGAGTTACACCCTTGAATTATGAGTCTGGTACATTACTGAGTGGATCACTTCAGAGCCAGAAATCAGGGTGGTAGCAGGAGAAAGGAGTTGGCAACTTCAGGGGAAGGAGAGGGTTTGCTGGGAATGAGTGCCAGAACAGTGTTTAAGAAAAGCAGAAATACAGTGGGGCCAATGGAAGGACACATGAGTGGTGTGGAGGGAACTGAGGAGTGAGGAGAGATTTCGACTATTCTGGGAGACTTCAGTCTGCCATGCAGCAGTTTAATTTCCAATATTATTGATAAGTGGAAAATCCCAGGGTTATAGTGCTTTTAGAGATGATGCAAACCACAGTCTTGGGGTGTCAGACAGACAAATAAGCTGATGATGCAAAGGCATTCTATCTGTGGGATGGGCTAAAAGCAATGTGTATACATTTATGTGTCAGTGCTCACATGACTTTCTAAAGTCATCTGTAATCTCTGAGGTCTGGAAATTAAGCCTCCATGCCAGACTTTCCTGTATTGTGTTACCTGTTTATCCTGATTAAGGTCAGGTCAGATTGCTGTGCAAATAGGCCTTATCTGGTAGTGGATTATTATAGTTTATGTTGCTTCTTGACTCAGCCTAAATTCACATCCAGAAACACTGAGATAAGTTATTATGGCTGGTTCTTCTAATCTTCCAGGGACTTTGGATATAAGTAGATTCAATAAAGGGTCAAATTGTTGGTCTATATTTCTTTTGAAATAATCTCAAACTCCTTTTTTCTGCTCAAGGCAAGCTACAGACCCATGGAATGCTGGTTTGTCCTTGTTACCTAAACAGTAGAGAGTAATAAATTTGACCACACAGTGAGGTGTGTGTGTGAGAGACAGGGATATGGAGGACACAGGAATTCTTTGGGTAGGAGTGAATCTTTAACCTATGTGATCTGCTTTTTACCTTTTCTTAGATTAAGACAAACTTGATACATTAAAAAAAAAAAAAGAGTAAGAAGATAGTTATGATAAAACAATGACTTTTTTTGTTTGGGAAAGAGTAAGTTCCTGAAATACTCAAGAAGGGATGAAAACTGGAAAATAGATGTCTTACTATGCAATTAGTAGAATGACTGGTCTGTAACATTTTAAGGATGGGTAGCTCCATCACATAGTACAGACTTTCTCAACTGTGCTTTCAACTGGATACTTCTCTTTGTGAGAGGCTATTGTGTGTACTGTGGATTATTGACCAGCTTCTCTGAGCTCTACTCAGGGGTTGCAAGAAGCACCTCTACCCTAGTTGTGGCAACAAAAATGTCTCCAGATAATACAAAAAAATGGGACAAGGAAGAATTTCCCAGAAGGCATATTCAGGAGGCAAAGAATAAAATGCATAAAGGTGTTCTTTTCAGAGAACAGATTCATGGTCTAAGCAAAGAATTGGTTAATATCCTGGAGCTGAAATCCTTCCCAGTTTCTTGTTCTGTTTATTGAATGTGTGTATTGGGGGAATGACAGCAAGTTACTTGTCCTTCTAATTCATAGATTTTGTTTTGAGGAATCTTGATCTTTGATGGGGAATCAGTGATTGCCAGGGCTGTGTGGCATGGTCTGGTGGGAGGATTAGTGGTGTTCTTTCTTGGCAGGAAGAGTAAAACACCTATGTTAATTGGAAGGGCAGAGACAGCAACTTTTTTACTAAAACCCAATTCATTTTTATTCCTTCCTACAAACAGACTCCATTTCTAGCCTCCCTTTCATCTAGGCTGTATTCCTTGAATTCTGACCTATACATTAGGAATGGAAGTTATATGTTATCACTTCTATTTCATAGAAATGACTGTTTTACTTTACTTTGACTTGAATGAAGGTAAAGGATCCAATAGAGGATTCAGAGACTTTAATAGAGAAAAACCAAAGTGAAAAGAAGCTGGATCGCTGAATCATCCCAGAAAGAATCTCCCACAAATGAGCAATTGCGTTAAAGTTCTTATGCATGAGAAATAAAACTATGGCGTTAAGTTCCACTGTTGTGAAAACTCTAAGATTTGGAGTTTCCTGTTATAGCAGCTACTAAACAGAGGGGGAAAGTTTAGAAATTTTTAACATCAGGGAAAGCGAAAATTTGTATAAGAAAGGAATTGCAATTGTAGTATGCCATACAATTTTGTCACATATAATATTGGTTGAGTGTAACAAAACTGATTTTTGACCTAACCAAAATTTATGCTATAACTTCTTGGTAGGATCAGAGGAAAAGGGGGAAAAGACGATGGAGAGACTGGTTGACCAAAGGTATTTGAGACTTAAATACTTATCTTTCTAAGTTGGAAATGGAAAATGGAAAGATCTAGAAATAGCATGATTTAGAAACATGGAGAGAAATATCAGAGCAAACATTTTTAAAACAGAGGAAAGGAAATCAGCAGTAGAATCAGAGGCTGTGGTTTTTTGCTATAACTTTGTAGGATACAACTTTGATAAAAATCAAAATAAAACAAAAGGGAAAAAATGGAATTTGAAAAATAACAGCAGAGTAAAATTCTTTGAAGTTGGAGAAAAACTGAGCTTCTTGGTCCAGAAACCAAGAGGAGAGCCAACTTTGAGAAGAGGATGGTTAAGAGCATGATATGCTATTGAGGTGTTAAGAGAAAGACTGAAAAGTGGCACTGGATGTAGTAATTATTGATGACCCCAGTGAGAGAAATTTATTGTAGAAGTGGGAGTGAAGATTAGGGGGGAAAAAAAAATGAGTTAATTTGAAACTGCTTTAGAAAGGATTAAGTTCTACATGTATATAACATGATTTAGATTATTGATTTTGTAAGATTGCTGATCCATTTCTGCATTGAAGTATAAAAAGGGGAAAGATAAATGAGTTTATTTAACATGCACATGAATCTTCACCATACTTCTGAAAGACAGGCTGAGAGCTTTGTACAGTCCTGCATACTTAACCAAGAAACTTGGGGTCAAAACCACCTGGAAATCAGAGTTGAATGGCCAAACAACTTCTGGGATGAATTTTCACTGGATATTGCTATTGAGTGATTGTTTCATTTATTTTCTATCTAAATGAAGGCAGGATGGAGTACCTTCAATCTTAGAATGTATCATCCTTAATAAAATGTGATTAGATGCCAAGATACATCATCTATCTTCACAGTAATTAGTCCTTGTGTGTATTAGTACTAATTGCTTTTCATAGTAACAAATATTTTCAAATCAATTTTCAAATTTTATATACATGTCAGGAGAACAGAACTTAGGGGAATCCCTGTTTGGCGTGGAAAGAAAGAAAATTAAAACTTCATAAGTAGTAAGAACATTTGCATATTTTCAGAAAAGGAAAAACAGACCATAAGCCGTCTTGTAATAGTTTAAGGATATGATGCATTTGTTTCTAACACATAATACACTTTTCCCATAAAAAATAGGGTTACTTCCTATCCTCAAGAATGGAAAATTGCAGATAATTTTTAAAAATGAAAGGAGAATGCACATTTCAGTTGAGGGAGACTATGAAGGTAATCTCTTGTTTAGAAGGTAAATTAAGAAGAAAGCCTTCTGGAAAAGAATTTGCAGAAGACAAGGTATTTTGGCAACTTAACTAAGATGAATGTTTTTCTCTCCAGGTGGCCTGTATCCATAAGATAAATATTCTTGTTTTGGGTTACTTGTCTTTACTTAGATATCTTGAGAATCACTTTCTCTTTTTCACATCTGGGAAAAGTCCTTTAGTTATATCCCAGGGATAATTTTCCCATGTATGAGAAATAAGAAAAGACAATTTGCACACTCACTTCTACTAATAATCCCAATAACTCATTTGTCACTTAAGGAATGCAAAACCTAAGCGTTTACATTACTTGATTAAAGTCAAAGTGTTTGTAAGAGTTAAAACTAGAATTCCTATCAGGCTTGATGGCTCTAAAGCCCTAAAGCTCACTCGTCAGTGTCCTGACTACATTCAGAGGTGAGTCTGCCCTTCCTTTTGGGGAATCCAACTTGATATGTCTATGAACCTGATCTGGGAAGACAGCAACCACCGCAACCAAACCTCATCTCTTTTCCTCACTCAAACACTTGTCTTTATGTCTTGAAACACTTTCATTTGTAAAAATTTTACCATTAGTTTATTGTATTTTTCCTTCAGCCACTGCCTAATGGACTTTGGAAAGCCCCTGATCTATAATTGGCTACAAAAACAAAATGATTCCATTTTTTTTGGCCTGTTTTTATCAGTTAAATTCTATCCCCCCTCCCCAAATCCATTTGTTGAAGTCCTAACCTGCTGTACCTCAGAATGTGACCTTATTTGGGTATAGGATCTTTACAGAGATAATCAAGTTAAGATGAGATCATTAGGGTAGGTGAAATCCATTATGACTAGTGTTCTTATTAAAAAGGAGGTATTTTTTAATCTCCTTTTTTACACATTTGAAGGTAAATGCAGAGATGAGGTTATCTACCAGTGAAGAAAGATCAAAGATTGCCAGCAAAGCACCAGAAGCGAGGAGAGAAGCATGCAGAGCCTTCCATCACAGTTCTCAAAAGGAACTAACCCTGTAGAGACCTTGCTCTCAGATTTTTGGGTTCCAGTACCTTGAGACAATAAATTTCTGTTCTTTAAGTCACCCAACTTGCAGTACATTGTTATGGCAGCCCCAGAACATTAATATACCTGCCCAATATTGCCCTAATACATGGTCTGTGGATTAACATAGCCCTTCAAGTTCCTGAGCTAATGAGAGGAATCTGTCTTCTTCTGATGGCTCCCTCTATTGGCCACACTCCTTACTCTTCTGACCACCTTCTCATCCTCTATGCTCTACTCAAGACTAGGCAAGTGTGCCACCTTGTAAGTTCCCTGAAGAGAAACCATGTAGATGTTGTCTTTTCTACCTCAGATTTAGGAGAGAAAGGAACCAAGAAAATACCTGTGAGCTCTGGAGCACATATCATTATACAATTGCTTCATCATACTCTTTAATTTCAGTGGAACTGGAACTTGGTCTTGAACACTAGTCAGTTTTCCTGGGACTTTGACTACAACCCAGTATTAATATATTTCTTTCTCTTAGTCTGAATTCCATTCTAGCACTCTCTAAGTCACCTACTGAGTTGTGTTATTTCTGATAGTCTTTGTGAACCAATATGTTATAACCTAACTACTTCTGATTTTCATATCACCCTAAAATGTGCCAATCACTAGATTAACCTTTTGTATAGCAAAGCATGTTTAATTGACATTAACATTAAGAGACAGTATTTATTGAATTTCTTCAATCCTCAGCATGTTACATCTATAATCTTATTTAAAATGCACACACCCTTGAGTTAGAAACAATTATTATCTCAAGTATTTCATTTTTGTAGTTACTACTATCCCAGTATTTAATATCCAGTTATTCAATAATTCAACAAATATTTATTGAGTGCTACCACCCAAGGCTTTGGGAGGATAACAATGAAAAAAACTGGATAAAGTTCCTATTCTTTTCAAAGTTAACATTAGTCAGGGGATAAAGACAATAAGTAGGTCTATACACATGACATGGTATGCTAGAAAGTAAGAGGAAAGGAGGCGGGGGTTGTGGAGATGCTGGGAAAGGGGTGATGTTTTATATTGGACAATTGGGTAGGTACTCTAATAAGGTGATATCTGAGAAGAGATTTGAAGGTAGGAGAATTAGCCATATACATATCTAAAGAAAGCTCATGGTAGACTGAATAGCTCCCTTAGCTTGTTCTAGAATTTCAAGATGGTCATTGTGGCTAGAAATGCAGGGAATGCTAGGATTTCAGGTTATGGAGGTAGTAGCAGATCATCTTGTAGTTCTTATCCTGAGAAAGCAAAGTCATTGAATGACTTGAGTAGAGCTATGTCACACTATGACTTGGACTTAAAAAGAATATTTTAAATGTTCTGAGGAGACAGGATAAGGATGAGAAAGGTGATACCATAGCAGAGATAACTAATAGTTCAGATGATGGCAGACTAGGGTGATAGAAACAGAAGCGGTGGCAAATGGTTAGACTGGGATGTATTTCTGAGGATGATCCAACAGGATTTTACTCACATGCTCAAATTTGGAGAGAAAGAAGACTCCAAGAAAGGATGACTCCCAGCTGGTTTTGGTAGGATGTTTCCTTTTACTGAGTTGTGGGAAACTGAGACCAGATTTGTGGGAGTGGAAAGTATTTAGTTCTAAATCTATAACATGTAAATAGAGTTGTTAAGTGGACATCTGAATGTGAAGTTTAGAACTGAGACAGAAGTTGAGTAACCTACCCAAGCTTATACCTTAATAGTTGACTATGGTCACACTAAATATTAATGGGGACTAAGGAGGCAGGTAATATTTGAACATCCAGACAGTCTGATCACTGTCTTGCTTCTAAATAAACATCCTCAATCAGAAGTCCACACTTTTCGTAATGTGATATTGTATGTTGATGGGCACATCTTATGGGACAGCCTATCTAGCTAATCTGTATCTTATATAGCTATCCCCATTCCTGCATCCCTCTTGGTCTGTTCTTTTTATTGCAGATTTGCTGTTCAAGTCAGTTTACCTTCTGAAAATGTGTATGATAAAATACTGTTAATTCATGAAAAGAAAATTGTTACAAAAAAATGATAATTCCTCCTTCTCTTACTCTTGGACCCTGGCTCACTTTACTGTATTTGCAGAGCAGAACAGAAACAGTAATAGGACATTACTACACACCTATTAGAATGACCTAAATCTAAAACAGACATCAAATGCTGATGAGGATGTGAACGAAACAACTCTCATTCATTGCTGGTGGGAATACCAAATGGTATAGCCACTCTGGAGGACACTTGGTGGCTTCTTACAAAACCAAATATACTTTTGCCATATAATCCAGCAGGCACACTCCTTGGCATTTACTTAATGAAAAACTTATGCCCACACAAAAACCCTGCTCATGGATGTTTACAGCAGTTTTATTCAAAATTGCCAAAACATGGAAGCAGTAAGATGTCTTTCAGTGGATGAGTGTATAAACTGGTAATCCAGACAAAATAGCACTAAAAATGGAGAAACTGAAGAATTTCCCAGGAATTCCTTTTTTAGGCTTAATAATTTAAGTCTAGTTCTTACTTTGGGCTAAAAGTATAAGACAACAGAGAGTTTATAAAAAGTATTAAGAACAGCAAAAAAATTTTTTGGGGGTTATCGTGAATGCTGGTTTTATTATCACACATACATTTTAAGAGAGTGTGAGTAGTGCTGTTACTGGTGTGTGAATATTCATATATAAGATATTTAAAAACAATGACTTTCTTATATATTCCTATAACAGTGATTGAAGCCCTATTTATCTAGAGCTCTTTTACCCCAGAATAGAGTACCAGAGCTAATAGGGACTCCAGAGTTCTTCCTTATCATAGATGAAAGGTCTGAAGAAGGCAGTAACAAGGCTGGAGGGCAGGTCCAGACTCCCTAAGCCACAGATCTGTTATGTTGTGGGATTAGAGTCTGCTTCCGGCTAGACGCAGAGTCTGCTGTGGGGCCTCATTCCCTTTTAGTCTTTAACAGGCATAATGTCAGTTCTGAAAATCATCACCACCTCCCCCCTCCTAAAATATTGCAGATCTTATATTCTGTGTTCCATTCCACAGCTGTTCTAAGTGGATAAATTTTGCTAAAAGCAGTACCGAGTCACTTCGCACACTGTCTCTGCCCCAGTCATGTGAACATCCCCCTCGAGTGTCCCAGTCTGGGGTTCTAGACAGCCTGCTCTCCCAAACCATCTAATTCATTATGTCACAAGTATTCATTCAGAGGCTCAACTTCGTTTCAGTCCATCAAGAGTTTATGTTCTATGAGAGAGTTTGAGATAGACTTCTTCCCTATTGCACTTAATGTGAAAAAGTGCCAGTGGAAATAAAAGAGCTCATACATCTAAATGATTTAAATTGAGTAAAATAAAATTTTCCACTCTTTTGAATTAGGCCATTAAAACTATAGCTTAGTTGAAGTACAGTATTAATGAGCAATATCACAAGGAGAGTATTAATTTTGCATTTCCTGACATAAAAATTTAAAACATGCAATTTTAGCTTTGCTTTAGGTAATATTTTGTATTCCCGTGACTTTTATTTGGGGACACCAGGAATTAGGATAAAAAATAGGATAAGTTCAAAGTCTGATGTACAGAGCTGTTAGAGATAAAACACTACCCTCTCATGTTGGAGGTGTATTGTGGGCTTAAATCAGATCTGGGGTCACGTGCATTTCACACCATCAAAGCATTTAATGGTGAAAATGTAAATGAAAAAAGCCTTTTATACCTATTGGTTTAATATGTTCAAAATTTTAAAATTTAATGAAGTGTGTTTTGCTAAGAGATGGCAAGGCTACAGATTGTGGTGGCATCCTCAATTGCTTTGAGGATGTCACCTACTGGCTGGGTGGACAGTCTATTCACATGCCAGTGTTAATGGGGTCTTAGTGTTGGTGTCATGCTACTGGGATGGCATATGATCTCCTGATCCTGGTAAGTCCTGTGTAAAACCCTAGGTGGTCTAGGCTCTGCAGAGTTGGGGAGAATCCCTTAGGCTGTGGGAGACTGCTCACTACTTCTCCCTCTGACCAGTAGAGGCCCTTTGAAAAGTCTCTAGATTTTCCTTTTACTTTAGATACCTACTAATCATTTCAAATCAGAGGTGTAGGATTATACACCAGAGGCCTTTCCAGCCACCAGGAGCCTAGTCCAGCAATTGCTATCTTGGAACAATGACCGTATCCTTTAATCACGCAGTCCAATTAGCCACACACAAATTATGAAGTCAATGTACCCAAAGTAATTTACCTGTAAAAAAATTTAAAACCTCCCACATGAGTTTGCAATCAAGCAAAATTTTACTCTTTAAAATTGAAAGTTGGACACAGGACAGTATAAGGCAGAGATCTTTCAACTTTGAGTGCTACCTGAGAGATTCTGAAGTATTAGCCAACATTCTGAGTAAGTTGTGAATGAGAGAGGAACACAGAGGGTAAATTGGTAGTTTAATTGCATCATGTTCCCTAACAAGAGATGGCAAATATTGTATCTGATAAAAAATAGATGTCTTATTTCCATTGTTATCTAGTCTTGCGATGAGAGATTGCCTGTCATAGCCTGCAGCACTGTCAGTCACAAAGGAGCGAAGTTAACCCTCCTTTTCCTGATCTTCACAGCACCCAGCTTCTCAGAGTAAAAATTTAACCAAGAGACTGTGCTGCAGAGACTGATGCCTGTTTATTTTCCTTTCAGTTCACTTATTGCTTGCCATGTATGCATTGCCTAGGATTTAAAGATAACTAAGAACTCTCCCACATTCTAAACTTAAAAATAATTCTGTTGATTAAGTTTATTTTGTTGAAGTAACATTACATTGTAACATAATAGAAGTTTAAGATGTGCATCCTTGAGACTAGTACATTAAGTTCATTTGCTAAAATTCCAATTCTCCTATTTTTTTTTAAATCAAAAAAAAATTCTGTTGACTTTCTTATGCTTCCCTACTAGGTTTATATAATTTCAGAGATTGGGAGTTCTTAGAGTCAAATCCAAACTTCATTTTACAAATGTGATATAACAGTTAAAATGATGTGTTTAAGATTATACAGGTAGTAATTAGAAAAATTCGGGATTAAGTTCTAGAGTACCTGACTCCATGACCTGTGCTATATTACAACTATGAACCAAATTGGATACAGATGAAATCACAACTTCTGGGATCTGTATTTATAGACAACTCTGAATATAGAGAAGGATTCTGCAAGGTTCCACTGAGGGTGGCATGGTAGCATCAGGGAAATCTTTGAACAGCAGAGAGGAAAACGATTTTCTCATACTGGTAACAGCTTGACTGTTTTATCAGAGGAGGGAGCCATGTTCAGGGACAAGTTTCTGGCATGGAAGGAGAGGGAAGGAGCAGGTATAGTTCTTGAGTTCTGGAACCCACGTTAACCTTGGAACAGAAGTGCAAGAATCTTGGAGTAAAAGCCAACTTCTCACAGGACTGAATCTCAAATAGTGACCAGGGACTGGCTATTCCAGAAGCTGCTCTGAGGTAAGTGTTGTTTGTGTAAAGTATCTACCTACTAAATACACACATGTGTGCACACAGACACTTTAATGATTGCATATTTATTAACTGGATTTTATCAGTTTGGCTAAGACTGAGAACTGTATTTCTTAAAATCCTTTGTCTATATAGTTCTAATTTAGAGTTGATCGTAAGAGGAACTTGGGTGATATTTGGAAAGAAATGAAGCGGAAGCCAATATGTTAGAAGGTCATCACGGTCAGCTGGTGTGACCATTAGGCCAGAGGTACCCTATGGGCCCAGACTTTCTCTTCAGTTTTGAATCCAGGTTGTCATGACTCCTGCCAACATTGACCAACAGGGGTCCTGGGCTAGGATGCACAGAGGTGACAGCTGTGTTGAGCCAGTTCCCTCCCAGAAGTGATGGTTTTCATGGTCCTTTCCCTTCAATCTCTAATTCTGATGGCCAGACTTGCTTCTATGTCCCTTCAACTCTGCCTCCATCACCTTTCCTCTCTGGTATGGATGTTGATAGTTGGAGAGGCTATAAATATATGACCAAGGGGCTATATGGAAGCTTTCTACAATTGCTACTCAATGTTGCTGAGTTTAAAACAACTCTAAAAATAAAATCTATATATATAAAATTAAATAACTGTCCATTATATGGATTTTAAAGGTATAAAATAGATGTCAGAGAATTACTATCAATTTCTTGGGTTAGTTCCATTGCTTTTTTTTTTTTAATATTTGCAATAACTTTTGATATTGGTGTTTTGGGTTGTTGCTTTTTTATTTTTTATAAATTGGGGTCACATAGAATATTTTTAACATTCCTTCTTTTTCATTACTATAACTATTTTAATATCCTTAAATCTACTTTAAAACCATGCTTGATCATATGACATGGCATAATTCACTTAATTCCCTTTGTTGGACATTTGGGCTATTTCCTCTTACTCTTTCACTACTATAAATAATGATATAATAAACATCCTTTCCCATAAATATGTGTGCTTTTTTGTCATATCCTTGGGATAAATCCTGGGAAATGAAATTTCTAGGATATGCATTTCTAAAGACTATTCACATGTTGTCTTTCAGAAAGGTTGTGTCCTTTCAGCATTAGTGTGCAAGTATCTGTTTTTAGCCCATTTTATATTCAAAATAGCTAAGGTTGGAGGAATATACTGCTGCTGATGGCATGAAACATTGGGAAATGAAAGCAAGAATATTATCTCCCAAATGCTAATCTCCAAAAACAAGTCAGGCATACTAAAATTATTTATAGCTCTACCTATATAATGTATAAGATATCTATGAAGTTAATATATTTTATATATCTAACATCTATTCTTATAACAATGCTTTCATAGGGGTCCTTAAGTAGAGGGTGTCATAAGATTGTCCATAAGTTGACGGGTGGAGAGAAGGATAAGAAAGGGGAGTGTTAATTGGTCTGAAAAATCTGGAGTATCACAAACATCTGACTTCACATTTTAGACAGCAGAGATATCATGTTAAGGAGTCCCTGTGTACGTTCAGCTTGGGAAGAGGAGAATAGAGTAAGATATCATATAGTCCTTAGGCATCTGAAAGGTTTCACATGGTTGTGAAATTGGAAGTGACTTACCAGATTGTAGATCTAAGGCCTGCAGAGACATCATGTGGAGGTAGATTGATTTAAACTCAGAGGGCTTTCTGACAAATAGAGCAATTCCTGAGTGGACTCCTTGTATGACTTGGAGGTTCTCATCATGAGGCAGTTTAATATGGAGGAAAGATTTCTGGGGGTTCTGGTTGGCACAGAGAATGGACTGATTGGCCAATTGAATCTATAGGGTACCTTAAAGAGGACTGAAACACTAGGAGGAAAAGTACAGTAGGTTCTTTAAGCAAATGAACTTTGCCTCAAAGCTTAAAAAGTTGGATTATGCATATATGAGAATTTTTGAGACTAATATTAACTTAATTACATCAGCTAGCATTTACTTTATTACTGTTGAGACATTGTTTTAAATTTCCTATGAGAAGTGTCTCATACTTTCATAACTCTTGGGATGATATGGTAACTATAGAAGACTAAATGTTAAAGCTCCCAAAAATGTCCATGTACTAATCTCCAAAATGTGTGATTAGATGTGATTGAGGTAAGGATCTTGCAGGGGAAATTAAGCTGGGCTATCTGGGTGGACCCATGTAATCCTAGGTGTCCTATAAACAGAAGAGCAAGGTGGAAGTATCACTGTCTACTTAGAAGATGGGACAACAAAGAGATCAGTTGGAAAGACCATCCAGACAAGACATCCAGCAGATTCCAAAAACTGGAAATAGTAAGGAAATGGTTTCCCCTTTAATTCCTCCAAAAGAAATCTGGCCCCCTGACTTAGCCCTGTTACTTTTTTCTGACTTCTCACCTTGAGAACTGCAAGATAATGAATTTGTGCTGTTTTAAATCACTGAGTGTCTGGTAATTTGTTGTGGCAGCAATGGGAAAATAAAATGAGTGATCACTGTTACCTTCCCATTTTCAGATGATGAAATTGAGGGATAAGGAACTTCCTCAGGACCTTGCAGGTAACAAGTAGTAGTAAACTGTCCTGCTCTCAAAGCCTGTGCATTGAAATGAAAACATCTCTTTATGTCTTCCATATGCTGAACATTCTCAATGCCTCAACAACAAAACCCATATAAGCTCTCTTGAATTCATTTTATAGTCAGATAAAGAACACAAATGTAGGATTTTTTACAGGTCAATCCCAGATTAACCAAGCCCAGCATTTTCTTTCTTTGTGGAATATAACACAAATCAACATAGATCTGCTTAATCCACTTATGGATATCAAATTCATGGATTTGAAAAAAACTACATTACTCTTGCTAAATTAAATAGAAGTTTCTTGTTATACTTAAATGTACCTTTTTCAAATTCATTGTGTATCTCATATGCTAGGATTTAATGCACAGGTCAGTCTTGAGTTTATCCAGTATGTACAGACTGAAGGTCCTAATATTTACATCTTTATATAGTATCCTCCCATTTGATTCAGTCCTACTCTTGAGCTAGTTCTAGCTCTTTTTATAAAAAACATAATGGGAAAAGTAAAACCAAGTGGAATGATGTCTTTCCTAAGTTATGTTGGAATTCACTGAGAACTCCTAGAAAAAAGTCCAAGGCTTCTTGATTCTTGGTTAATTTCCCAATGACCAGTCACAAATGTCCTACTATAAAAATGTTCTTTTGCTTTAATTGTTTGGCAATATGCTACTAGAGGAATCCAAGTCAAAATTCCAAATGTGAATCATCTCAGTATTCAATGATAGAACAACAAGATCTGAAATGAATGAAATCCACTTTTCGAAACTGTGGTAGAACTCTGATGAAGAGTGTTGTTGCTGGTGAAGAAAGTCAGTGTAATTACTTGTCTGCTAGGAAAATTCAAGGAAAGAGTGAAGACATTAATTATTTTTCTGTTGTTCAAAGTAGTGTTTTAGTTATGCTGTAACTGGATCCCAATTCATTTGTGAGGAAATATATTATTCATTTCAATTTTTCAATGTCTGGGTATTATTGCCTTTTCTTTGCTGACAGGAGAAGATCCTACAAATGAACTGTCCAGTGAGGATGAGAAGTACAGTGTGGTTGCTGACAGGTTTTTTAAAGAAAATCTATTATTGTCAGACATTCTGATTTCTGTCATCCTAATGGGTGTGAAATGATATCTAATTACTGTTTTGATTTGCCTTGATCTATTTACTAATGAAGTCTCTTTTCTAGCTATTGTGAATCATTTGTATATCTTGGAGAAAGATCTATTCAGATCTGTTCCACATTGCTACATCGTCTTGTCCTATTATTGACTTGTAAGAATTCTTTATATAATCTAGATTTAAATACTTTATCAAATGTATGTGTCAGATACCATGTTAGATCTTGGGGAAATGGAATGAATAAAACACATGTTTTGTCTATATTAGATAGGTTCTTTTGGTCATGAGTGGTCAAAAACCCAACCCAAAGTAACTTGAGAAAAACGTCAAGTAGTTCACGTAGTTTAAGAGTTCATGACCCTCCCCTGGTGGCGCAGTGGGTTGAGAAACGCATTATGAAGCAAAATGCAGCCACTGCAGCACAAGTTCCATCCCTGCCGCCAGCCAGAGAGGTGACCCACAGGACTCAGCAGACCTCTCCTACCTCACCCGCTGCTCCCTTCAGCAGTGTGTTTCGGTCCATCTGCCTGTTCTGCTCCCCACTCTGTCTCGGTGGATCCTCTCAACGCCTGCACTTCTGGCCTGTACCCCAGTTCTTATATGAATAAATCTTTTAAAAAAAAGTTTAGGGTATTAATTAACTAATGTTCAGGTCTTGCCACCAAGTTCCAGATTCTATACTGTAGAAAATATTTCTTTAGCAGGAAATGAGAGGACTGTTGTCATAGTATATTGGACACAAGATTTCTATTCTACTCTTTGAAGAGCATACATTCTAATGGATATTAGTAACCTGTCATTTTTCTACCCGATTAAAAGGAACTGTAAAGCATACGAAAGAGCAAGAGGAAAGAAGGGTTATGGTGCTAACAATTTAGAGATTTGTTAGTAGATTACAACCTTCTAATTTTACACTCTTCCAAAGTGAACACTTAAAGTCATGATGATATTTGGTTTTAATCATTCACCAAAATCATGTCCAAGTAATCATTGTCTAGTCCCTAGGAATAAGCAATTTTTTGCCTACTGTCTCCCACCAGCCTGTTTTTTTCTGTAAAAAAGTCACATTTTATACCTCCCCCCACACTTCAGCCTCTTGCTCCCCTCCAGCTTTTAGTCACCCTGCATGCTTAAATTTTGTAGAGCAGAATTTTCAAATTAGAGTGCATTGTTTGTTCTGTTTTAATTCTTAAGCACATTTTGGGAGACAGGCTGTACAAAAGATCTGATGTGCCTCAGAGCTGTAATATATTATCAGGTTTGAAATGTTAATAAGAGTCTATGGAAAGAATAGTTAAAATAGTGAAGTAGAAAAAAAAAAAAAGAGCAAATTTTGAAGAGATGTGAAAGGTGCTCCAAAAATGGTTGTGGTTTAATAATACTGAGGCAGTCCATTATGGAAAAGAAAGAAGGATTTGAGATTCAGCTGGGGGAGGCCAGAGACAACGCTAGTACCTATAATCAAAAACCTCATAGGGCTGTTAAACTAGCCCTGTAGAAAAGTGTCAGTGGCCTAAAAACAATAGAAGCTCAAATGTGTGAAATGCAACCACTCTCCTCAATGAGGTCTTCACCTCAAAGTGGAGAAGGAGACTGGAAACATTAAACATGTCAAGGCACAGATTGGAACTCCTTTTAAGGTTAGCATAAACTGTTTTTTGACCACCTGACCCTTGTTGAGCGCTTTATAGGTCTTGGCAGCAAATTTCAAAGTGTGGCTCATTAGAAGGAATGGAATGTTGGGATTTACTGGATAATACTGAGAAATCTCTCCAGGGGAAACTTTTGCCCAGAAGACAGTACTTTGATAAAAATAAAAATATTAACTTTCCCCAGCATCTTCCTTCATGACAATATTATTATCTTGATTTAAGTTGTGCCTATTTCTTTCTAGGAGTTCAACCTGAGTTTTATGTGGAATGTTATTTCTGTTTATCATCACAAATTCCCTTTGCGGGAAGTAAAGGGGTATGCGTTACTATTCCTATTGTAAAGTTGGGGAAACAGAAGCTCAGAGGCTTAAATACCATGGTTTTACTATGCCAGTGATAGCTTATTGCAAGCCCAAATTATCCTCATTGATCTAAAGTTGCTATCTGAGCCCTCCCCAAACTATATTATCATTCTTTAGAAATTGTCCCCTTCATTTATAGAAGTCAGAACTATCTCCTGCTTTAGGTGCCAGGAAGGAGAAATCCATGATTTTAGTTTTAACAGGTGGAAATGCTATATTCTTATCTAGTTTTCCAAATGCTTATCTATGATTTTGGTCTGATTAACAGCTTCCCTTTTCATTTATTATTTTTTTAATTACAGTTTCAGGTTCATAGCTTAAGCATAGATGATCAAGTTGTAGACGCCTGAGAAGGAGGTAAAGATTTTTCACATATCCCTTACCTTCACACATGCAGAACTCACTGCCATCAGTCCCCCTCCAGAGTGGTACATTTGTTACAATCAATGAAGCTACACTGACATATCGTCACCAAAGTCCATGGGTTACCTTAGGTTTCACTCTTGGTGTTGTATATTCTATGGTTTGGACAAATGTACAATGACATGTATCATAATTATTACATTTTCTCCCTAGAATATTCTCTTTCATCTCCATTTCTCCAACCCCTAACCTCTGATCTAAGTATACTTTTTATAAGATTTAAGAATATCTTTAAGGGCCTCCCCTGGTGGCGCAGTGGGTTAAGCAACGCACTACGAAACAAACTGCAGCCACTGCAGCACGAGTTCGATCCCTGCTGCCGGCCAGGGGGGG
>JAGFMF010011501.1:4514266-4613204 GCA_019455555.1 Galemys pyrenaicus
TCCCTGGCCGGCAGCAGGGATCGAACTCATGCTGCAAGTGGCTGCGGTTTGCTTCATAGTGCGCTGCTTAACCCACTGCGCCACCAGGGGAGGCCCTAAGTAGATTACTCTTACATTATCTTATTTTTAGGTTGAGAAAGAGAAGGTAGATAGAAGCGATAAGGGGAGCTATATGAAGTTCTCAAATAGTAGCTGATGGGAGAAATTTATCGTATTTATTGAAATACAATTCCACAGAGAGCAACTGACTAAGAAGGGCTGGTGGGGCTATGACTGGAAATGAGGATATGGCAAGCTTAAAAAGAAAATTGTTCCTAAAAATTTCCAAACAGGCACAGCAAGTCTATTTGACTTAAAGTCAGTTGAGTATTGCCACTAAGACTCAGGCAAAGATGTTAAAACAAAGCTTTGAAAGGAGGATTATATATAACTAGATATAACTACAGCCCCATTCTGGTCCGGTGCTTTCAGCTGCAACTCAAAGTTATTTAACCTCCTTGTGATTTGAGTTTTTTCACCTGTGAAGTGGAGGTGATAACAGAACCTATACTAGAAGACTGGGATTCTCTAGAACCATGGGATTCTCCATGGTCTAACCCATGAGAACCACTTAGCACAGTACCTGACACAGTAAATACTCTAAAATGCTAACTTTTACTATTGTTTCAATGTGGGATGATGAAGCCATAAATCCTGACACCAACAAAATACAATGCATATGGTGGTGTTTGCAATTCTGAAAATATACTGAAAACATTGAGTTGTAGACTATATGTAAGAATTTTAAGGCATGTGAATAGTATCTCAAAGACATTAGAGGGGGGAAAAGCAGTAAGAAATAAGTTCCTTTTTCTATTAAGCGTTTTCTTCTGAGTCTATGTGAATATAGTGAAATGGTAAAATTCTATTTCTTCATAGAACAAGTATAATTTTCCCATATCTAAGTGTGAATGTTTCCTTTAGCTATTAGGGATACCCGAGACTGAATTATTTTGAACCACCAAGTATTTGAAATTGTAGAAAGAAAATAACAGAAGTGTGGAAATAAATGGAGGAATTTAGGAGAGAGAACCAACAGGCTGCTTAGGGTTTGCTGTAGCAGGGGACTTGCACTGTTATTTGCATTTTATAGGAGATTCAAAGACAGGCAAGAGGGTGGGAAAGTTTTACAGTGAAAAGAAGATGGGCTGAGGTCTTCTCTGATAGTCCATCTCCATTTCTCAGGCCAAAACCTAACTGGAGCTGGGGCAGCTTTGTAATTGGTTTGTGGAGCAATTTTGACTTTCTCTTGGTTGACCCCAAAGTGGGAGGTGAAAGGAATGAGAAATAGGAAAGTTGGCAGTCATTAAGCAGTTTTAACTATTCTGAACCAGTGCTGAGAAGTTAAGGTTTAACTTCCTGAACTTAGGGCTGCAGAGGTTATGGGTCAAAGTTCTATTGGGGTGGGTGGTCTAGCCACTTATTTGACCAAGGATGCCTACTAAAAGTGATGGAATGCTTTGCCAGAATTTAAAAATCTTAATGGATTTGTATAGCACCAAAGAATGACTTAAAGTGTTATGAAAGGTGTAGGTAGAAAAGGGGGAGTAAAGTAGGGAGAGAGAGAGATGCATTTTTTAAGTAAAAAAACAAAGTGGCAACTGAAGTTTGAAAGTGAGTACAAGCACATTATTGCAAAGTAAGAACCTGAGCTGCTCTGGGCCTAAGTGCCCAAACTTTTCCAGCTGCCTTCAAATTACCCCAGGTGGCCACAATGCTACCTTCTTTCTATTCTCTCAGACTCACTAGCTAATGCTCACAGAAACCTCTAGAAGCTTGAACCAGGAAATAGGCTTAGTGTTCTTTGAGGATGAGGCTGTGAAATTTACTCAGAGTACATTTTGCAGTTCATGCTCAAGAGAACCCCTACAGAGATGTGACACTTTTTAAAAAAAGATGCTTCAGGGTACTCCTCTCACTAGATTGTGAAATTCAACTTAAAACATGTGGGTCAATAGCTCAACAGGGTATTCTTGGAGAAAAGACCTCAGTGATTAGAAAAGAAAAAAAAAAAAATCACCAAAAGGAAGTCCTCCTGGTTCTCCATTTTATGAGAAAACTGAGAATGTCACTGAAGTTCTGCAAGAGAATAGGAGACACATTCTAGAAGCCATAAGGTGGAGTGGAATGTAATGAATGTAATCAGTGTGGAAAAATCTCCATCCATTTTCCAAATTATAGTAAAGAATTTTTATTGATGTAAAATGCTGTAAATTCAGTAAGTGTGGATCATGTACTCAGAATCATGTCAGATTCTGGACATAGGGTTTGGACACAAACCCTATCAGTGCAAGGAATGTGGACAAGTCTGACATTTTCTCATTTTTAAGGATTTCTCTAAGTACTCATAGTGGAGAGTAAGCCTATAAATGCAAGAGTGGGGTACAGCCTTCTGTGTCCCTCACTCTTTGGGGAACATGTCAGAAGAGCAGTCACTATATATGCAGAGAAATAACTAGTCATACTTCATATGCAGTATTCACATCTTGGAATGATTCCTTCCCTTAACTTTGGTCTGATATGATGATTTGCTTTTAGTCAATAGAATATGGCATAGATGATAGGATATGACTGCTATGATTTGACATCTTAGTCTGTTCAGGTTGCTATAACAAATTACCAGAGCAGGTAGCTGATTGTTCTACAACCACCCCAGACCAAGTAGGTTCATCATTGGTTCTGACAACTTAAAAGTGAGTCTTCGAGCCCTTGGCATCATCCCCACAGGTTAGGGGAAAACAAGGCAGCAGGAATAGCCAACTTGGGCCCCCTCTGCAATTCTCTATGCTCTTTCTTAGCCATTCACCACTCCAGTCTTCAGCCACATTCTACCCGCACAGTCCTCTGCAACTCTGCCTGTGTAGCCTCAGCCTCCAGGCTCAGGCGCTCCCACTTAAACTTTCCCATACCATGCTCCAGGTGTCCCCCATCAGGTAGGCATACCCCGAGTCCACACTCCCAAGCCCCTCCTGCATTCAAGGCCATAGGTGATAGCGACAGAGGCCAATGGCACAAATTGCCAGATTGCCTGAGCAACCTTCATTTACCCTACACTGAAACCGTAGAAATTTGTTTCTCAGTTCTGGGGCTGGAAGTCCTAGGTCAGGGTGGCCCCATGGTTGGGAGAGAGCTCTCTTCCAGATCTCAGATGTCTTCCTATATCCTCACATGGCAAAAAGGGGGAAGTTGGGGCTAGGGATCTCTTACAAACCTTTTTGATAAGGCATTGCTCTCATTCATGAGGGATTTGCCTTCACATATGAAACACTGCCTGAGGGCCCACCTTCTAGATCCATCACCTTGGAGGGTTAGGATTTCAACATATAAATTTAGGAGAACAAAAACATTTAGCTCTAGCATTGGGCAACAAAAGGTGGACTTCTGGTTTGGTAGCAGATTCTCTCCCTTGCTTGCTTTAACAAAATAAACTTGCAAAACTAAAGGCCCTCAGTCCAATAGTTTGCAAGAAATGGAAGCTGCCAACAAGCATGTATGTTTGTAAGCAGGTACTCCCTCAGCTGAGCCTGCAGATGAGACTCCAACCCTGGCTGATTCCTTGATTGCTGCTGTGAAGACCCTGAACAAACACCCTAGTAAATCCTCTGACTCCCGAGTCACAGAAAGTGTGAAAAAACTTATTTAGCTGTTAAACTTATTGTTTACATTACACAGTAATAGATAATAGATTGTTCCTCATTCAGCATGTAAGAGCTCAGAGTGGAAAGTTTATGAATGAAAAGTTGTCAGAAAATCTTCAGTGAGTTTTCAAAATCTACGCTACATACGAGACCGTACACTGGCGAGAAACCAGTAAAGTGTAAAGAACTTGGGCAATGTCCCATATGCCTTTAGACAGGTGAGAACTCAAACTAATGACAACACAGGAAGACAAGGAATGTAAAAAATGTTCATTAACGCTTATCTTATTGGACATGTGAGAAGATACCTATAGATAAACCATATGTATATAGGGAATTTGAAACTGCAAGAGGCAAGCAAGATATTTTCCTGCTACCCTCTTAGGTGCTCTAGCATGGACTCTAAACTGGACTGACAAAGGACTAATTAACAAGAGAAAAAACAAATTAGCATGTGCATTGCACTTATACATGAAAACTCAGTAATTCAAAAGATGTTAGAACTTGAGCTTATATAGCACTTTAACAAAGGAACAATAGATTTTTAGAGTGGTGATAAGAAAACAAATTTGAGTTGCTAGGTGTAGAAAGTTGTTAAAAGCCAAATATAGGGGGAACTAGTGGAAAATAAGGACTAGTTATTAAAGTGTTGTGTAGATTCCTTTGGTGTTGTCTCCTGGCTAATAGGGCCTAATGTCATCTCCAGTGAATAACTTATCTTTCCTGGTAGAGAGGGGAGAGGTCATACGTTTTGCAAATTTATATTCCATTTTTAGGCATATGCACGAAGGGCAGAAAACTTTATCTGCTTCTTTTCAAGTTTATTTTGCTCAAAATAATCCTTATGGCAAAGTGGCATGTTTTAGGGTGGCATAATCAGCTGCCCTACAAGACTGTTGGGAGCTTTGTGGGTAAAGTCTGAAAACTGGTCACCACACAGAGGATAAGAGACTAAATGAAGGGGCAGGTCACAATCGGTTGGTAGGTGACAGGTTAAATAATTAAGGGAACATATACAAGTCTGGTTTGGGGCATTAAAGCTGTTTGCTAGACTCTTAAGAGTTTGCATGGAGGCCTTGACTGGATTCAGTCAGCTATATGATCTAGATGACCTAAAGAGCACATTGTTCTCTCAGTTCTGTTCTTGGAAATGGCTCCTTCTGTGGAAACTGGGCTGAATGTACCTTCCCAGGACAGGCGAGAGTGAGAAACCTCGGGTTGTCTGACCGGTGACCACGTCTTATAGATGCTGGAGGAGGTCATCAAGAATTCTTTATCATATCTTAGGTAACACAGGAGGTCTTCCAGTATGGAGAGACCCTATAAATGTGAACAGTGGAGGAAAGCCTTTCACTGTCCCTTATCCCTAGAAAACTTCTAGAGAGAAAGCATGGGAAAACACTTGTTACATAACAAAATACCAAGAGAAATCTTATAAAAGAAAATCCTTTTTCAATAGGATCTCTTTTATTCAATAACTCACTGTTGAAAATGAGCCACTAACTTATTTTTAGTATTTTGATTAATATTAAGATAATAAATATCCCTTTAAGAACCTTGCCAGCTGTAACATAGGTTTTGATAGGTAGTATTTTAATTATGTTTGGGTTATGCCGAAATTATATTCTGCCCTCTTCTATTTCTACTTGAAAGTCTGATCTGAAATGATTTGTCTTATCTCATTTTTACATTTTAATTTTTTCATGTTATTAAAGAGTTGTATATAGCTTAAATTTTATGTGGGACTATAAATTAAATTCAATTGGCATCCTCCATTATTAATATTTTGGACTGTTTGTAGTCTTTTTTCTATGGAAAAAGGGTTTAAGTGGGGGAGGAGTGAATACAGGGAGAGTTCATTGAAAGGGAGAGAAAGTCTTTTATGAGTGAAATAAATTATCCCTTGTAGATGATGGTAGTAAATGGTTATAGAGGGCAGAGACTGAATATGTACAATGAGACAGACTACGTTCCTAGAATGCTAAAAAAAAAAAAAAAAAAAAAAAAAAAAAAAAAAAAAAAAAAAAAGCCCNAAAAAAAAAAAAAAAAAAAAAAAAAAAAAAAAAAAAAAAAAAAAAAAAAAAAAACAGCCCATGGGTTTTTAGTTATGTATCACCTTGTGAAAGCAGTTTCAAATTTTTTACTTTAAGGCCCAGGATGGAAATACCATATCATTTTTCTTTCCTGTCATTGTAGTTCCTGTATCAGGATAAACAATTTACCCTTGCTTAGCCCTTCAGAAACCATATTTGGTTTAGGAAAGTCCCAATCCGAAGTGTTGGAAATGCCTGCTGTTCCTCCTCAGCCAGTTTAGGGTCTCATTTTAGATGCACAGTCCTCTCTATGCTTTATAATTTAAAATAGATTATTTTCTTTTCCAATTATAATAATGACAGAAAAATGCTGGTCTGTTGGCAGTTACTATAGTAACCAGGAACAACTTACTTCTTTTAAATGGGAATGGACATTTAACTCTAAGTTTTTGCTTTGTTTGGTGAAACTAAAATGCAGTCACATGCTTTGTTATAGAACACACTTCTCAGTAGTAGAGACCATGCGTTGTGTTTCTGCGAATGTGTGAAATTTGTGTATGCATATGGATGCATAAATATTAATACAAATCTATGAGACACTAATCATGACTCATTTTTTAAACTAAATTCCTCTCTGAGACATGTGAAATTAATTGAAATGCAAACACTATCCAAGAGATAGATTTAACACATGGCTTCTCTTTTTTATGGCCTTTTTTTTTAAACTTATAAGAAACTGTTCCTTCCCTTAAAGGACTAAAGGATGCTTGATAGCTTTGAATCATCCAAATGCATTTCTTTCAGAGAAAAAGAATGAACTGCCACTAGTGAGATGACTGCCAATATTTACATTGTTCAAGGCAGTCTGCAAAGCAGAGCAAAGATAGAGGTGGGTGGGAAGTAGTATTTTTAATCAGGAATAAATAATTAAGAGACAACCTGAAATGTAAGGTAAACCTAACTTGGCGTATGTCCAAACTGAACCTGTAGACAAACAGGTTGGATTCGGTAAGATAATTTGGTTCTTGGAAAACACTTTGAAATAGACAGCTTTATAATGTAGAATGATTGAGAGACTTTGAAATTCCAGGCAAATTCATTAAAATATTCCTGCTCTAAAAATAATATTCTTGCTCCTATCTAGTGCAGTATTTTAAGGAGTGCTGACTCCATAAATTCTGACTTTTATCAACAGCTCTTCAATAATGTTCAGAAAATAAACTTCACAGGAAAACCTCGGGTGTTCAATTAGTGTTAAACGTTTTAGGGCAGAAACTGAGATAATGAAATTATGAGGACAACGGCAGCTTAACGTTTTGTGGCTCACCAGAGATTTATGCATTCCAATATAACCTCAAGCTACGCATATGGCATAATAAAAAAGAATGGATTCCTGACAGGGGAACATGGGGCAGGGAATTTGACTGTACTTGTCTTAATACTAGTTCTTTGTCTTAACGGGAAGACTTAAAACGCTGCCCCCTTTTTGCTCTGAGTACAAATTCCGGCTTTACTTCCTCCTGTATCTCCCACCATTACTCAAATAACATTTGAATGGAATATAGCTTCTTTCACAGAAATCATTTCCTCTTTAGTGCAAATTGCATTAGACTCACAGGGGGTTCTGTGGGAATTGCTGGTCTAAAAGTCAGCGGAGAAATGCCTGGCCTTTTCCCAACCTCTGTATTAAACAAGAGAAAACCATCACCCTCACACAAGTTTTCCAGAATTTCAGTGGGAGGTGAAAGTAGGAATCAATCGTGGTAGTTTCTATGCCAGGGGCATCTGGCTGTCCCCTTGCCCTGCTTGCTGGCCCTGGCAGGAGAGCATTCTTTTTGAGGGGGGAGGGGTTCTGTACGAAGGGCCCCTGTGGATCTTTCAGGATTTCTCTCAAGGCTCATTAACTTGGAGGGCTACTAGAAAAACTGGAAAGCCTTCTGAAATAATTTCCATGTCTGAGGATCAGGGCTTCCCCTGTAGTCTGTAGAAATTAAAGGATTGAATACAGAGAGCATCACTGGGCTCTTTCTTAGAATTCTCAAACAATATAACCGATTCTAAAAAAATTTGGAAACACTGGGTAGTTTTTCTTTTGCCAGCTGAAGCTTGCTCTTCCAACATTAGGAGCTGTGCTGATAAAGTAGTGCATTGCCTTGGTTTCAGAAGATTACTCTTAGATAGAAATCATTTGCTTTCAACGACCTTGTTGAGGTTGACACTCTTTTGGATAATATTTTCTCTTCCAGGTAACGTACCTATTCATACACTGACATGCACATAGCCCATCATCCCAATACCAGCTCTGACAGCAATGAAGGAATGAAGGTTTATCAAAGACATTCTCTGAAATTCTACATGGAATGGAATGTAAGATTTTAGAGCCAGAAGACTTGGCTCTGGATCTGACCCATGACTTGATCTCATAAATGCTATTTAATTCTTCTGAGCCTCAGTTTCCTCCTCTTTAAATGATGATATCTGCTCCACCAGACTGTTGTGAGGATTCAGTCTCAATCACCAAGGCTTATACACAGTATAAGCTCAATATTGGTCTTATTTTTTGAAACTCAGTTGAGTGTGTGTTATGTTCTAAAGAACTAGTAGTTGGCAATTGCCACTGGTCATGTGCACATTTGTGAAACCTTTCTCCTGCCAGAGCAGTGACGGTGGTATGTCTTTCTCCTGCCCTCCCATATTCTTTTTCTTCCCAAGATGATGCATCTACTTCCAGTGCAAGCTTTTGGGAAATACGGGAAGATTCATAGACTTGATTATAGACTTGAAAATAAATTTAGAGGGATATATTGCATATGGAAATGAAGATTAGTACTAATGGCTGCCATTTACAGATTCCTTGCTATATATTAGGCATTAAATTTCACTTGTTTCACAACAGTGAGGTGAGAGTTCTTATTGTTATTCCTATTCTACAGATAGAGAAACTGGGGTACAAAGATTACCATGCAGCTCATGAAAAAAAGTGACTCAAATTCAGGTCTGTATGAGAGCAAAACCCATACTCTCAAATTGTGACATAATATTGCCTAGTAGTAATCTAGGTAACTGTCCATTCTCTGAAATATCTTCAAGGATGAGACAGCCTTAGCATCATCTTTATAATCAAGTCTTTATGTAGATGTGATTTTTAACCTTTGCTTTGTTAAGCCATGCACTTAAATTGAAATAGAGAAAACTTGTGTACTCTGAATCCCAGCAACCATTCACAGTGATGCTAATTTGAATTCACCCGTTAGTTTTCTCTTTTTAACTAGTGAAGTGCTCCCTGATACTTCAGTTATAATATGGAGGGGAATGCAGAGAGCAGGAAAGGGAAAACTGAAAGGAAAGGAAATCAAACTAGTTTCCCATCAACGAAAGTCCCACTAGAGTAATATTAACTTAATAAAGCAGGAGGTCTGGAATCACTGTAGATCACATCTAGAGTATTCTATCAGGACCAAGCTTGCTGGGTATTTATACCTACAGGCCGTCAGTCATTGGTTAAGGGCTGCCTCTATATGGACAAAAGTCCCCAAGCACTTCATACTGTCCTTGTAAACAAAGCAGGCTCCTTTAGCCCAAGAGCAGTCACTACAGAGGCATGCGGGTATGGGCAGCTGGGAGCTGGTCTGTTTGCTTAAAATGGAAGGAAACCTGAGGGGCATGGCCAGTGCCTGCCAAGCTCACTAATGCTAGAGAGTAAAAAGATCTTTCCCTGGGATGAGCATCATATTTACTTTCTTTCCTCTCAAGCAAGGAGAAAGAGCCCTTCCTTGATTAGATATACAGTAGAATAGGGCTGAAAGACCATAGGTTTTGGTAGAGCTCTTGGGTCACATTCTGGCACTCCCAAGCGATGCAGTCTCGGGCAGGTTGCTTTAAACCTCATTCAACCTGTTAATTGGCAAACATAGCGCAGGCAAGTTGTAAGGATTAGTTGAGATAATGTGAGCAAGCTGGCCAGCAGAGAGCCCAGCATGTAGCAAATGCATAGAAAATGGTAGCTGCAATGCTATTTCCTCATTTCCTCTCCCAGGCTACCACCAGGGCAAGCAGAGAAGATGCTTTCTTTAAATAATTGCCAACACTATAAAGTGAGGGACACTGTGATTAAGAGTCAGCTTCTGAGTGTCCGTGTCAGAAATACATTACCCTAGACTGAAACAGAAAGTAACTCAAACATACATGTGTAAATATCTCTCTTGAGTTGCATCAGGATTGATCACTGAGCTCAGGATCAAAGCATTTCCAAAAGGTCACTTGTATTCCTCAGTGCTTATAGGAAGTTTATATTTCCAGGTGGAAAAATTCAATGACTTGGGGCTGCAGACTTGTAAAGATTCCTGTCATTAGCTAAGTAGCTGCACGCTGCCACATGCTAGGGTCTGCAATAATGGAGGTCTACACTCGTTCTCCTCCAACCAGGAGCTGATTTTTCTTTCACTTGATAGAGCACGGCTGTCAAAGACTGTTCACGAAGTGTTTTCTAATTTGAAAATAACAGCATGACCCTGTAATTGTTGGTAGCTTTATCCGTTAGCATCGTGTAGAGAAAGCACAAGTGAAAACGTTTCTTCAAAATTGCTTGCCATGCTTATTTAAATGAGAGGGAAAAGCTATTGCCATTTTCAGTGGTTGTTCCCCACTGAATCATTTTTTTAAAAGACATTTATGCATATAAGAGCTGGGGTACAGGCCAGAGTCCCGGGCAGTGAGAGGAGTCACCAGAGACAGAGTGGGGAGCCAACAGGCAGATAGACTGAAACACACTGCTGAAGGGAGCAGCGGGTGAGGCAAGAGAGGACTGCTACGTTACGTGGGGCCCCTCGCTGGCCGGCAGCAGAGATCGAACTTGTGCTGCAGTGGCTGCGATTTGCTTCATAGTGTGTTGCTTAACCCACTGCACCACCAGGGAGGCCCTGGATCAAATCTTGAACAAGAGATCCCACTTATTCTGGAATAGGTAAGAAAGACTGGCAACTGACACCTCTGCTTGATCAAATCCAGCGTGTTTGGATTTGCTGCCTTTGCTTTTTGTACATGTGGTAAATGCATAACCTTTCACTGTATAGATTACACACACCCTCTTTCCTCTGTGCATTCATTTTTGTCCATTTTATTTTATATGCAGATTTTCCCATGCATTTAATACATGAGCACATGCACATGTATAAATGAGTCCTGCAAAGCAATCTTGCTTCTATTATTTCCTCCAAGTACAGGGTAATCAGAATAGCCCCATGCTCTCATCTCACAAGTTGCCAAAATTATGCTCACTGTGGGGTCTCAGAATCTTCCTCCCTGTGCACATGTTCCTCTCATTGATGCTAATGAAAGTTATACAAGTGTGTTATAGGGAGAACAAGCCCTGTGAATGCTCTCTCCCACATATGAACTGAAGGGCTAGACAGAAAAACAAAATATCACTTTACTGTTTATTTTTATCACACCAGTTTTTATTAACCAGATCTCCTATGACGAGGTCCAGGCATCTCACCAGCATGATTATGCTGATGGAGAACATGTGTAGCTAATCTCTGTATGCTCTGATCCATAGGCCCGGGCTGGCTGGGGAAGCTGGTGTACGGGCAAGGCTTCTAAACTTTCCAATCACAATGCATGTGAAGTTGTAAAAAAGCAGTTTTCGATTATTTGGTCCACCCTGGGATTTGCTCTATAACTGATGAAGATCATAGAAACTTTGCCATTTTCCAGCCCAAAGGCCTCTATCTGCCTGCAAAAAGCTCCTGATTCATGCACATCCTGAGAACTGTTTCCAGAAGAAAACTAGAACACTTTTCTGTGATTGAATTTTTTTAAAAATATAAAACTTACATTCACTCTTCCTCCTCTCTCTCCCTTTACCCCAAAGTTGAAGCGACTCTGAAGCCAGATTTTTGTAGTAGAAAATTGGATCTTCAGCATGGTCTCAAGTGGGTAGATTATTAGATCATTCAACCAATTAAAGAAAATCAATAACTTCTTGATCTACCTCTAAGTCCCTAAACACTTACATCTCATAATTCTACTATTATTCAAGCTACTAAGGACACTTTATATATTGCTTTTTGAAGAAGGCCCTTGAACAGCTATACATAATATGGAAAAAGCTCCCTTTATAGTCAGGTGGGAGTTATTTGTTTTTCCTTCTCAATGTATGATTAAATATGATTACAGATATTGTGTTGTAATAAGGTAACCTTGGAAATTTGCCCTTGGGGGAACCATGGCTGATGGATTCATTAGTTTAAAGTTGGGAAATGGATGCAGCTGCTAAGCTGAAGTCAATGAGTGGAAAACAGGAACAGCGGGCAGGTGCTGGGCTCTGTGGCAAGCTTGCATTTGTAGCTGAGCTGGGAGCCATTGGTGTAGCCGCTTCTTAAGAAAACTAAGAACAGTCAGAAGCCTGAAGGACTGAAGCAGTCAACAGTTTAAGAACAAGCCCAAGAACCAGTGCTCTCTGGACACAGGAGGACACAGGTTGAGGGTGAGCTAGGTGTCTACCAATAGTGCAGAAAACATTGATCGATGCTTTACTTCTATAAAGAAGGCAGATTGTTCTGTGTTAAGGCTCCTTGGCCAGTTGTTTTACATTAGCTTATTCACTTCTTAAAATAACTGTCAGGTAGGTATGTTTTTTTTTTTTTAAGATTTATGCATACAAGCACTGGGGTACAGGCCAAAGGTGCAGAGGGTGAGAGAATCCATCAGACAGAGTGGGGAACAGAACAGGCAGGTCAACTGAAATACATTGCTGAGGAGAGAAGTGGACGAGGCAGGAGTGGTCTGCTGTGCCATGTGGGTCACCTCCCCAGCTGGCGGCAGGGATCGAACTCGTACTGCAGTGGCTGTGGTTTGCTTCATAGTGCATTTCTTAACCCACTGCACCACCAGGGAGGGCCCAGGTAGGTACGATTTTTTAGCACACCTTTTTTACAAGGGAAAAAACGAGGCAAGAAGGTGAAAAGTAGCTGCCTGCGGCCATGGAACTGTCACCTGCATTCGACTGAGTTCAAATTAAGCAGGTTGATTTCAGTATTATTCTTTTTCCTCTTTGCTGTAAGAGTTCGTTGATTCAAAATAAAATGAGGAAATATAGAAACTCGATCCTACAGAAACTCAGAAATAAAGCCTACGTAGCCACTTGGACTACATCAAGCAGGGAGAGTGCAACTTTGTGCATCTAGGAATCATTTGCCTTACACATAGGTGAGTTGAAAGGTAAGCAGCTGTGATATACTAAGGTATGTGGAACCTGGGGATGGTCAGGCTCCTTCACTCGTTGATTCTCCCTGCAGAGCACCTAGCATTAGGCGTTCTCACTTAAATACTTCATGTAACTTTAGGAAGCTATTATGGTCTTGTAACTAAGAAGTGATAGACTCAGACGCCAAGAGATCACGGTGATAGCTAGAGAGGATTTGAAAACAGAGGAAGAAAGTATTTTGAGAACTAGAGTCGATAGGCAAGTATGAAGTTGTAGGAAGCGGCACAGAGCCCATAAGTGGGTCCCAGAAAGGAAGTCACCCCCCACCCCCTCCTTTGAGAGCAGGGGGCCAAGGCAGAGAGAAGCTCAGTAGATTCAAACTACAGGTTGTTGCAAGCCCTGAACTCTTTGAGCGCTCTTCTTCCTCAGGCTAGATTCTCTCACCAGGTATTTTCACGTTTGTTGTGCAACCTTCCCGGGTTGGGTAGGTTCACTGTTGCTTCTAGCTGCCTAAAAAAGAATTTTGGTGCCTTCGGTATCACTTTCTCAGGTCTTCAACAGCGAGCAAGAGAAACGCGCGCGCAGGGAGACAGCCTCCCTATACCGGAGAGTGACGCCGCCCTTTTATTCCCTCCCTTGTAGGAGCAGGTGGGCGTGCCTACACTCGCTCACGCCCGTGCTCGGGCCCAAGTGTTCATGATCATGGGAGGGGGAGCAGTACCACAGGTGCCGTTCGTAGAGGCCCATGGTGGGAGGGTGGAAAAAAAGGCCTGATTATAACTTCTACCCTACAATGTTTCATGACTTAATGCAATCCCTCTACCAACATCTGCAAGATTTTTCTTTCTATTCTTGATCTCTCTCTTGCCTCTACGATGTCAACATATGCAACATATGTAGTACACAATACCTTACAGGTATCTCAAAGATTTCCACATCCACACCAGACGTTTGGTTCCAAATCTCTACCCCAAACCTATTCCTCACCAGGTTTTCCCACTTTCAGTAAATAGCAACAACATTCGCCCTACTGCTCCTATAATTGACAGTGTCTAATTCTTTTCTTTCTGCTTTTCAGTATCCATCCTACACATTCTGTAAGCCCTGTCAGATGTCTACATAATTCTACATAATGGTTCCTAAATTCATCAGCATTTGCAATCATCTAGGGGAACATCAAAAATTAACAGTTTTCTCCTGTCTTCAGTTATGATTGATTTGTGGTCTGACATGTGGCCTAGGCTTTGGAAATTCAAAATTATCCATATCCCAGGTGATTACAATATACACACAAGTTTGGGAACCTTGTCTCGTGTGTGAGTGTATTCACACACAACTCCTAATTGTTTTTTGAATTTTATCACCTTTTTCTTCCATCATTCACTTTATGCATAGTAGCTAGAGTGAGCCACAAAAAATGTAGGCATATCAAGTCACCTAAAAGACCCCAGTGGCTTTTTAAGTAGAATAAAATCAAACCCTTCACTGGGTTTTCAGGAGTCTATGAAGTCTAATCCTCTGACCATATTTCTTTGCACCCTCTCTTATTTGTGTTGTGCTCTAGACACACCTGCCTTCTCTCCAAGACATCTTACATGCCAAGCTCATACCCAACTCAGAACTTCTGTAGTTGTCTTTTCTGCCTAAAGCCTCTGTTCCCAAATTTGCACTACTGACCTCTTGTCATTAGATCCCAACTTGAATGGCATTTCCTTAGAGAAAACAAATAAAATAGTATCTTCCACTCCAGTCATTCTCTCTCACATTTTCTTCTCTTTCTTTATAGAATTGAGTTAATGTATTTGTTTACTCTGTGTGTATGTATATGTGTGTGTGCGAGAGCACATTTCTCACCCACTAGATCAGAAGTTTGAGGAAATTCTAACCCTTGTTTCTTTTGTTGCCTCCTATATTGTCACTGTCTAGGACAGCTACTGAACTGTAGTCATTGCATTATTAAATGTATATTGACTGCCTGCTTATCTCGACATCCAATAGCTTGTCCGCTTCCAGATGTGTGATTCAAACAATGCTATGAGTACCTCTGGGTGTTTGTGTTCACTAGTAAACGAAGTTGAGACTCAGAACTCAAAACTGGTTTCTATACACTCTTTCCATTTATTTCTCTTAAGAAATAGTTTAAAAGACCTCCCTGGTGGCACAAAGGGTTGAGCACCACACTGTGGGGCTTCCATAGCTACTGCAGCAGAAGTTTGATCTCCAGTCAGGGAGGGGACCCACATGGCACAGCAGACCTCTCCTGCCTCGCCTGCTGCTTCCCTCAGCAGTGTATTTCAGTCGATCTGCCTGTTCTACTCCCTACTCTGTCTCTGGTGAATCCTCTCATCCCCTGCACCTCTGGCCTGTACCCCAGTTCTTGTATGCATATAAATAAAATCTTTTAAAAAATAGACTTAAAAAAAAGAAATATTTTAAAATATGTTTTGGGCCTTAGGTGGATTGAGTCAAGGGACACAATCATAGAAAGTATTGGATAGGTTAGTCAGAATAGTTTAGTTTATGTCAGGGTAACAAACAGCACTGACATTTTCAGTGATTGCAGCAAAATGTGTATGTTTTTACTCATTTCTTCACTTATGAAGTCTGCTATGGATCTGGGCAACTCCCCAGAAAGCTGTCCTTCTTCATGTGTTGACTCAGTACTCAAGACTGCTTTATTCATGAGGCTACTCGGTGTGAACATGGTCACAAAGGAGAGGCTAGATAGTTGCACACCAGTTTATATGCCCAGTACAATTCGTTAGCATTGTTGCTCACATTTGACAGCCACAACATCACCTGATATTCCCAGAGGACAGGAGAAACTTAAAGCTTGCTGAGTAGTAGGAATGTCTGTGACAGCAAGTACAGATCAAGGTGAGGCAAAGAAAAGCAACAACTAGAAAGCACAAGCAACTAGAAAGTAATGTGAAAGTCTGGTAAAGGGCTACAGTCTAAACTTCTGGTCAATAGTAGGAATGCAGTGGTGAAAATGGATTTCCAAAAATAGATAAACATAACAACAGAAACATGAAGCTACAAAATAATTCAATTCATCATCCCACTCATTTCTCCATTATTTATTACATCCTTTTGGCAAGAAGTATTAAAGCACTAAGATCTTAAATGCTTTGTCCTTAGGAGAGCCAGTAAATAAGTCTTTGTGATGGGAAGGGATATGAAGCCTCCTGACTAAGAGATCATTTTGTTTCCATTGGGTTCCTATGCCAAGTATTAGTCACTAGTTATATTATATATAGCAGAAAAACAAAGCAAATGGACTCCTGTCAGACTTCTTTAAAAAGTCCTAGATCTTTTTGGCCCCCAAGTTGAATTATTACAATTTTTGTTATCAGGGTATCCCCTTGATGCATCAGCTGGTAATTCACAGTGCAGTTTAATGGCCTCCTAATTGGTGTGCCCTATACAGGTTGATATACCTGTGTTTGTAAACTGTATTTACTGTCATCTTACTTCTTGTGCAATTCTAACTTGGATCTTTCAACTCAATCAAGTAATTTTACAAGTTAATTTCTTCCTAGAGTTCAACTTAAATTTTCATTGAAAACACTAATCTGGAAAACTTAAGATGCACTTTAATCCAAATAGATGATTTTGGAGTCATGATTTTCAAAAAGAAGGCCACATTTTTCTGACCTTTATCATGGTCCATTGTAAATTTCTCTTTAGCTCACATAATGACAATATCAGAAAACTTTCAATTGGTGGCTTACTTTAGAGATATGATGTGTATAGCAGGGAATGGGAAGGGTGAGGGTCACAAAAGGGGAGGGGTGAGCACAACTGACTGTAGTGATGGATCATGGGTGCTATGGTGTGGGAGAACTATGGGTACCACACCTGAAGGAGAAACCAAATACTGTCCAAAAAATTAACAATGATATAAAAATAAATATATAAAAATAAAAGAAGCTAAAAAAAGAGCTAGACAAAATGATAAGAAAGTAATGATAGTGATAATTTCAAGAATACAAATCACTCTTTGGTAGCAATAGTATATATAGGAATGCCATCCAGTGAATTAATTCAGTCATTCACTCAGTGCTGCCATGAACAAGAGCACCATTACCAGAGCCCATCTTTATTCTAGGATTATGACCCTCATCCAGCAAGAAGTAGGTCACTGATCAACCATTATCTGTTCTGTAATTCTCAAAGGGCTAGGTTGCACCACGTTGTCGAGAATATTCTATTATATTTCAAAATCTATCTGACTATACCACAGATATTCAAATACTACAGTCTATAAATGCCCTATTTCCTATTGCAGTGAAATATGTCTCATTCATCCCAGTATCCACTGTGTCTAACACATTGTTCCCTAGAAGTCTATGGAGTGAATAAATGCCATTTTCTGATATAAAGACTCTTTGATATAAGGATTTAGTTCGGGAATATTAACAGTCATGTGTAGACTGATAGAGCAAGTTGATCAAAAGTGACTTTCCAAGTTTTTCTCAGTATATGTGATTGTTTGAGTGGGTCTATAAATATGTAGTATACATGTTTTCCTGTATTTCCTTTTAAGGTTTCTATTCAAGGGATGAAATATACTTATTCTGGTATGTGGTTTCAAACATAATTGGGTATAGGCACCCAGTACATTTTCTCCCCAAATAGATACATCTATAAATGTGCACAAATGAGTACTTTTAAAGTGTATCTTTGGTAAATATTCACATATTTATAATTTAGCTTATTTCAGAAAGATTATAAGGCTACCAGACAAGGTATGTGTATTTGTTATAACATTCAATTTAATTAAAAATAAATAGTTGAGAAAATCAGAATAATAGGAAAATAAAGACAGAAAAAAGAAAGATAACACCACCAAATAACTCCATGAAAATATGTCATGAGGCCTTACTTACTTGCCCCAAACTCTCAAATAGCAATGTAACTCAAGGTTCCCACCCTTTATATAGGTGCTCAGGCATGGCCCAACTATCCCTAGTAGCAAATACTAAAAGTAATTCATCATATAGGTCCTCCTAGAGAAAGAAACTGAATAATGCATTTCATAACATCTCCAGAAATGTCCTTATAGATACTGCAATCAGCTTCATAGACTTCTTCTGCTAATGTACCTCATTATAGGCTGATGAAGTCAATGTAAAAGCAATTTTACAGAGGGATAGTTTGATGAGGTCCAGGGACAGAGCTTTCTGCCAACTAGTTTAATATAAAGATGGGTTTTTAGAGATCAGAGTCATGGATGGACACTAGCACACCTCCATAAATTGTTTCTTTCAATTAAGCTTCATGTAACTATTGGCTGACACCAAGTTCAACATAACACATATTATTGCTAGGAGGATGCCATAGGAGCTATGGAATCAGGAAATCCTAGGAAACCTATCGGCTGTTGGATATCCTCCAGCATCAGGTAAAAGCTGTGACTCAAATATAGCTCTAACTTATTTGTGTGAAAGAAATTCAATATAGTAACCACTGAAAAACTTTAAAACTTTTCCTTGTTTAGAGACTTGCTTCAGTGCTAGGCAAATGCATTGAAAATTAAAGTTAATTACATTACTTATAAATTGATTAACTTACTTTAAGATATATTATTTCTCATTACTAATTCTGAGCTCAGAATTTCCTAACTAAAAGAATTTGGAATTAGTAGGCTTATAATAGAATTCCAAAGACTCATTAACAATTAACCATCTAATCTCTTAAGCAATGCTCTAGAATAAAACTGTTTTCTAATATTTTCATCAAATATGTAGTATTTAGAATATACTTTCGGACAGTTATGTGCATAAGTAACAGAGAAAAGAATTCTGGAGCATGTACCAGTGGTGTTCTGAGGGCCACATAAAGAATTCAGCAACTGAGGCTGGTCCATTGTGTCACTGGTGACTGGAGAAGCAGAAAGAGCAAATTGGCAGGGTCCATGACCATGTGGAGTGTTATTGGTGCTTATATTGGCCTTGCTGAATCTACACAAAGACTTTCTTTACTACTTAGGGTTTTAAAAATCTGTCAGATGGCACCACAGCAGGCTAATGTGGTGGCATGTTCTGAAGGCATTAATTTGTTTTTTCCCCCTGCTAAAGAGTAGGGGAAAGTGAATTTTAGTAATTAATAGGCACTTACCCTTCTTTCGTCATATTGTCAGCTTCAGTTGGTTTCTGTCTTGCCATTAACATGTCTAATGCATATGTCAAGCGGAAGCCTGACATGCTAGTGGCAAACAGAATATTATGTGAAGGCGGCAATGTGTTAAAACAATTGAGCGAACAAGCACTAAAGTTTGCTGCTCAGGCCATATGTTGCAGTGTTTAATTTCCCGTAGTGGAGAAACATGGTTGTCAGAGAAAAAGATGATGAATACATTTACTTTGGGCAACTTATTACAATGAAGAATGACTTTCCAGAAGAAGAGAACAGAAGAATTAGACTTGCATGGAGAGCATATGGGAGGCATTCAGACATCGGCAACGATTGCAGGACTGTGTGCTTTCAAACGAAAGACATTTAATCAATGCATGTGGCTGGTGTTGACATATGGAAGTGAGAAATGGGTTTTGATTTGGAAGACAGGAAGAAGGTTAACGGTAGTACAGGTGGTTACAGAATGATTGATATTTTGAGTAACTAACAGGGAAAGAATATGTAACTCTTTCAGTTGGGCAACAGACCTCAGAGAACAATGTAATTTAGAAAAATACAGAACATGATATGTTGCAGGACAGGTCACCTGGCTACAAGAAGAGATGACAGATAGAATAAGCTGATGATCAAATGGTACTACAAAGGGATGTGCTGGGGAAGGAGCCAGTTTAGAGGCTTAGAACTCTAATGGGACAAATCAGAAAAGGCTGAGACTAAGTATGCACCTTATTCACACCAGAGTGAAATGCAGGTTAATAATTTCCCAGGCTTGAGATGGTACAACTTTGAGTGCTCACCTAGAACAGACAAGGAACATAAGAGATTGAGTAGGAAGGAACCATCATCTGCTGAAAGCAAATCCTGCTGTGGGGTGTGAAACACAAGCTATCATTTGTCTATCTTTCCTCTATGGCAATGCTTTCTAGGTAGACTTGTGTATACCTCCAAAATAATAAAAATGGGAACTCAAACAGATAATGAGTGTGTAGTCACTTTCTTTTCTTGGATCAGAAACTACGTAGGAAAGTGCTCTTAAATTGTCTTTATCCAACTGGTATTTAATCCTATCCTTCCAGTAGTGAGAGTTTAGCTCATGAACTTGATGGAGCAACATATGATTTAGTATTTAATTCCCGCATTCGCCACTTGATTTTTACTTAGGGAGATACACTTGAAAAAATATTTCAGGAGAGGTGATTTTGATCACCAGTGATTATTACAAAGAATATATAATAAACAGCTCCTTACTCAAAATGCCATGAATACCCATGTCCCAGTACTACTGTTTTTGCAAAGACATTATATCAATCAGTGCTTTGTAACGGTTCATTGAAGGTGTGATTAGAGGAATGATTTAATAGTCAAAGGTAGCGCATCGCTCTTTTCTAACCTGAAAGCACTTGCTAGATATTTGAAGTGTTAATGGAACCAACAAAATCTTTTCTTAAAATCTTAACATTCTCAAGAGTCAAAGGAGTTAAGAGTTTACCTTCACATGTTTCAAGAATAAGACATTAAAATAAATGCTGATGATAAGCAGCTGCTTTACCTCTAGTCTCTAGAGCGGGAAGGTGGTGTGAGAAGGTCAGGAGAGGATGGCAGAGACTATTGAAAACGGAAGATAGGAAATTTGAAATAATGGTGTCCATCTCTAAGTTGGGGAGTGATCTGATTCTATATTTTGCTTATTTGTGCTCTTTAGTCTTTATATATATATATTTTTTTTTTTTAAAGATTAAGCCTTAATCAAGGCGGGCCTCGGAGTTGCAGATGGTATTGATTAAACTTAAGAGAGAAAGTCTAAATTGACCTAACATAAATTACCCTTGAAAGCAAAGAGTAAGAATGAGTGATTAGGGAAGGGGGCAGAAATGAAAATAATTAAAATTTAACTACCAGTTTTTTTTGCAGGGAAGTCTTTGCAGAGGTGAACAACAGTGCCTCAGTTTCCTAGATCTGAGGATGAAAAAAACAAATTTCCCTTCTCATCAAGTGCTGTGAAGCTCAGTTACTGCCTGAAATCAGTAAACTTGGAAATCTTCACACAAAAGGTGCTATGGATGTGAAATGAAATGTTAGCATTCAATATCACATAGGTCTCACTTTTTCATTCTTTTTCAAGTGTCTGCCACTTCTACTTTCAACATTACACCTTTTGCCCTGCCACTATGGGTCCTTGACTAATTCTCTAATGTCTAAAAATTGCACTTGCAGATAAAGTGACGATGGACACAGAGCTGCCATTACACCCCTTAAAATGACTTAAGTCATATTTTTAATCTGAAAATATGCTGTACTCTTGGGAGTCTGATAAGTGGTACAGAAAGTAGCAGGTCAAAACAATAACCTTTAAAGATATCAGAACCTGTATGATTTAAAAATAGACAGTATGAGCTTCATAATGACACTGATGGGTCATTTACATCATAAGAGGTGCAAGGATTCTATGCACATATAATTGAGGAAGGAAAAGAAAGTCAGCCTGGTCCTTGTAGGATCGGAGAGTCAGGGACTGGGGTGAAATGGCAAATGGCCTAAGAGAAATGAATGACCAAAAATACCAGATCTCATATATTTTCCCAACAAATTTAGTAACAAGTATTTTTATGTGAACTCTCCCAAAGCTTAAATGTTGAGAATTAAAAATAATCAAATCGCCATTTTGCCATCTTTGCTTTTTAAACTGTTCCATGCCACAATAATCTGCTTTTCAGATACAGGTTTGGCGTGCGTTCCTTCAGGAGCAAAAAATCTCTTCATTTATTGACGAGAGCTAAAATTCTCCCCACATGAGGAAGTGTGAAAATCCCGTTCAATGACCCTAATACCTAGAGACCCGCCATGTGCCAGGCAGTATCAGGCACACAGTGATACAGGCCCCACCGTCACACGGCTCACAGAATAGAAGACAAGATCAGACAACCTCACTAATGCCTGCAACATAAGGAGGAATGAGGCAAGTGCCAAACAGCAGCACAGACCAAGTGCCATGCAGCTCTGAAGAGGAGTAAGCACATGCAGTTGTGGATTCCAGGGAGAGATGTCAGGGAATGCATGGCTTGAAATGAGCCACGAGAGTAGATGGGGTTTTGACAGATGGAGATGCTGGAGGAGGCCATTACCCGCGACAGCTTGAGGGAGGGCATGGATGTGGGAGAGGCTGGGGCCTGTTTAGGGAAGCCTGCACAGCCGCTTGACTGGAGCGAAGTGTGGAGAAATTTGTGGAGACAAAAGGCTGAACAAAACAGGGAGCTCCGTATTGCGTAGAGCCGTGAAAGGCAGAATGGAGTGCATTCACTTGATAGTGTAAGCAGTGATGGAAAATGAAGGAGGCTGAACTAGATAGACTTGCAGCTTGTCAGGTCCTGCTACCTGAGCCTGGAGATACTGAAGACCTTCTGTCCACTGGTATTGCAGTTGTGTCTTGAGTTAACACACGCCCAAGGCTAACTATTAGAAGTCTATTCCCACCTGTGAGTGTGGCCTAAAATTAGGCTTACTTTTCTAAATTCGGTATCTATGAGGCACTCTGAGTGTCTATCTTCCTTAAACAGACTGGAGTGCTTAGTTCATGAGGAGGCATTTTCTTCCATATTTGTGATGGGTATTCAAGGATTGAATTTAGACTAAAACCCTAATGAACCTGCCTAGATGTCTAAGCAAACACCCTTGATACTTACTGAGTCTGTAAGGAATGGATTGTGTTGTCTTATCTCAGCAAGTTTCTGTATACCATCTCCAGTCTGTATGGACTACTAACAAAACAAAATTTTACCATCTAATTGGAATAACAAGGCATAGATATTCCCACTGCTGTGACCTCTGCCCCCTTGGAGCTGTAACTTAGCTGACTGACTACATTCTTTAGGGTCATATACCTTCTATTCACAGCTTACCCCTCTCCAGCTTGCTTTAAAAATGTAAATTAATTTAAATAAAATTAAACCACAAATACAATTCCTCAGTTGCTCTAGTCACATTTGAAGTCCTCAATGGTCAGAAGTGGTAATCAGCTACCATACTGGACAGAACAACTAGAGAACATTTCAATCGACACAGAAAGTTCTATTGGACAGTACTGAAAAGCACTGCTTTCTTTCATTTAACAGAGTGGGTTCAGCCCTGAAATTTGCTGATGTGATTATAGAAGTACACAGTTCAAACATGCACTCTATTAGCACACAGCTAATAGAGTTTTATCATCAGTTCTCATCTGCCCAAAATAGGGTAGAACAGAGGAATAAAGGACTGCAATTCAAGGCACTGGTATGAACATTCAGGAACAGAAATTGGCTTGAAAAATAAATCATGATGGAATGCAAACTAATAAAACTAAGAAGAAAAAAACAGAGAGGAAAGGGATGTAGTGATACACTGTATAATTCTAGAGCATTAATAAAAAGGCATCAATATAAATCACAGGAAATTATTATAACCCTGGATAAGTATAAGCAAGGGCCATATTTGGAATAGAGTTTCAAATTATATTGTATTATAAACAATAAAATATATTGTGGAACTCTACAAAGAGGTGCCATTGAGAGAAACCAAAAATGCCTCCAGCCTGTACACATCTTGTTTGCTCATAAAAATCAAGGATATTGAATTTTTGAACTCTGCACCAATTGAGATTTAATGTGCTTACACTCAAAATGATATCACAATGAAGTAAAATTTGTTGATATGGCTCCTAGGGTTCTTTCATGTAGACCCCAAAGAGAAGAGACCCTGGAGAGAAGGCAGATTCTATGAAGCAAAGATCTATGGGTCCTATTCCCCATGCATCCTCAGAGCTTAGTAGAACACCTATTATACAGCAAATTGTAAATAAATGAAGTCAAGAAGGACAAAGGAGTGGATAAAACTGCATGTAGCCCCAGGATAATTAAAAAGTTTTAACTTTTTGCTAAGATAGAAAATTATTAACTTTCTTAGATTCAGACAAGTATTCAATTATTTCTCATTTGATCAAAAAATATAATTATCAAAGCTATCATATAATTGCCTGGTTCTAAAAATATGTATGTAAATGAACAGTGAGAAATCTCATATCCTTAATTCCTGTGCCCATCTCTTTCTAGAAACTATTATAATAAGTTGTACTTTTTCTCGGTTTATGTATGTAATAGCAAAAATGAATGTAGTTTATTATTATTTCTTCATTTTATTATTTAAGTCTTGTCTTACGTACTCTTCTGCATTTTCCTTTTTTCCCCAAGCAATAAAATCTCAAGGATATTCCCATGCTACTCTAGAGTCAGCTCACTCTTTTTTTTCCTTCAAGTTTTATAGTATTCTGTTGTATGAACATATCATGATTTATTTAACTGGTTTACTTAAGTAATTTACTGGATTTAACAATTTAGGTCATTGCAATTTTTTGGTCTTACAAACAACACTGTGATGAATATTTTAAACATATGTCCCTTCATTCATTTGCAAGTGCATTTGTAACATAAATTTCCAGAAGTGAAATTACCGGGGCAAAAGATATATGCATTTGTAATTTTGATGGATTTTGCTAAATTGCTCTCCATATGGGGTTATGTTAACATATACTCCCACAAGCAATGTATGAGAGGGCATATTTCCTACAGCCTCACCAATGGTGTGTTGTATCTAACTTTTGGATTTTTGCCAACCCGATAGGAGAAAATGGTATCTCAATGTAGTTCTAATTTGCATATTTTTTATTATAAGTGAAGTCAAGCATATTTCCAAATGTTGCAGAGCCATTCATATTTCATTTTCTATGAACTATGGTTCTATCTTTTGTCCAGTTTTTCCCATCAGCATGTTGCGCATTTATTTCTATATTTGTAGGAACATTTTATCTGTTGAAGACATAACTCGTTACACATACATGAATTGCATATATTTTTTCTGGTTTTGTGGGGTTGTCTGTCTTTTGGCTTTACTTGTATGTGTATGTTTGTGTGTGTGTATGGGTGTGTATCACATAGAAATTTTATTTTTGTGTATTCAAATTTATCAACATTTCTATTTATAATTTCTGGGTTTTGAATCAGTTAAAAAAAAAAAAACTCTCCCATTCCGAGGATTAAAGTCTTACCAGGACCTTTTATGATGCTGTATTTCTAACATCTAAATCTCTGATCCATTTGGAATTTATCACAGCATACAGTGAGAGGTAAAGATCTCACTTTATTTTTTCCAGATGCCTACCCTTTTATCCCAACACCAACAGATGCGTTTATTAAATAATCCATCTTTCCCTCATGGATTTGAAGTGCCACTTTTAACATAGACCAATTCAGGACTGTTGATCATTGAGTTTAGTGCAGATTAAAGAACACCTGACTCAAACCTCTTACTTGCCTCTTATGAAATATGTTGGACCTGCCTTTATGGGGCAGAGAAGAACTTCCCCTGGGTCTTCTAGCCTTATCACAGGTCCCCCAAATGCTCTCCTATGACTCCAGGAACAATGTGGTAGAAAGATAGATTTTTACTCTGTTGGCTATGGATCCTGTAGTCAATGCTCTGGGCTCCAGATTATGCAAGAGTACTGATTACATATTCTTAAATAGATTACCAGGGCAGGCATTCCAGATGAGTAGAGAAAGCAAATTTTCTTGGGTGTGTAACCCTCAGATAAATCACTTCACCTGAATTTTTGTCTTTACCTGAAAAAAGAGTGAAAGGAAATTGTGTACTCCAAGTTCCCTGTAAGTGCTGACATGCTGTGAATGGTAAGCAGACACAGTCTGATGGGAGTACTGCAGGTAGATGACAAGAGGACTGGATTGCATTCCACACTGGTCACTGGCTCCATTACATAAATCGTGCCCACCAGTGAAGTCAGTTCCAGGGCTTTGTGTGTAAATCTGAGGCTGAAGCTGACCACTTGTCAAGAGGCTACAGAATAGGGGCATGGACACAGAAAGAGTTATGATGTAGCAAGAGACTTGCAAGACTATGAAGGAATGAGAGAAGCCATGTATACTCTCCCTCATTGTAATTTTTAAGCTTGTAATAATCCATCTACCTGCAAACTTTTGAACCTGTCCTATTGCCCTCCTAAAGCTTACATACTTTGACATTTCAAATATAGTATGAGCTCTTCTAATCTGAAAGTAAAGGATCTTGTTTATTGCAAGGACAAATTTCAAGATGACATGATCAAAGATGGTGGAAGGACCAAATGTTGGGAGTAGTTATTTACATCATCTTGGATAAAGAGCCCCTCGGGTACCATATCAAAGCTCAGTTTGTGACATTCAAAAACCCCAGCCAACTAGCAGCAGGAGGTATTGGATGGTCTGGCAAACATTCTTCTTTTTTTTTAATGTAGATTTTAAAAGCATCACACATTTAAATCATAGATCAGAATAACGTATCTAAAAATGGCTGGAAGGCAAACATATTTGAGTTTAAACAACATGCATTAAAAATACGAATAACCATCTTCCTGTATTAATCACATCAAATGATTTTGTTTTTCTACAGTATGCAGATGTCTCTCACTAAGCAAAGTAACACATTTCTATTTCAAGGCTATTAACAGTGGAGCAGCTGTACACTATCAGAGAATTTTTAGAAATCATAATGAAATTAAACAGCAGATAGAAAACAAAAAAAAAAGAAAATGCCTTCTTTAGAGTTATGCTTGGTTGATGATATTATCATCTTGAATATATATTTCAAGTATATGATACATTTCCATACGTGATGTTAGTCCAGTATGTTATAAACTACTGGAATGAAGCCTTGATGTTAAAAAATTTCCATATTAGGAAAGTAAAATTATTTTCTCTGAAGGAATAAGATAACCTTTTATTTATGTATTATGACTGTTGAATGCATAAAGTTGTTCTGTAGATAAAGCTGCAACTGAGAGTTAAGAGTGCACTATGAATTCTAATCACAGCATCAGTCAGTCAACCGCATTTGCTGAATAGCCATTGTCTACCAAACGTCATTTAGCATTCAACTACTGAAATGAACCATTTCTATTTTACTCATTACTTCCAATGGGGGGTGATGGGGTGGGGGTCGAGTATGTTTTGTTTGGTTTTGTTTTTGAGAGGGAGAATTTTGATTGTAGTTGTATTTAATTTTCCAGTTTTTAAAAAGGATTTATTTATGCATACAAGAGCTGGGGTGCTGGCTGGAGGTGTGTATGGGGCTGGGGAAGTTGAGGGGTGAGAGGACTCACCAGAGACAGAGTGGGGAGCAGAACAGGCAGATCGACTGAAATACACTGCTGAGGGGAGCAGCAGCAGGTGAGACAGGAGAGGTCTGCTGTGCCATGTGGGTCCCCTCCCTAGCCAGGGATTGAACTCATATTGCAGTGGCTGCAGACAGCTTCCCAGTGCTGCACCTTAACCCCCTTGTGCCACCAGGGTGGCCCCTACTTTTCCAGTATTTTAAAGTGACTTATTATCTAGGGAGCTCTTGTCCATTTAACCCATTTTCAGTTGTGCTTATTTTTCTCACCTCTGAATAACTCAGAATGGTTAAAAAAAAAGGGGGGCATCTGTGCTAATTTACCTTATGATTGGGGGAAAATATCTCAGAGGATAAGTTTTTATAGGATAAGTTCATATTCTGGTTTTAAAACTGTATTATAATGAGGAGAGTATATATTAGTAAAATAAAAATAAAAGCCCAACACCTCTCCCTCTCACTCCATATATGTATATATGTGTGTGTGTATGTGTAGACATAGATATATACTCACACACATCTATGTACATACCAGTGTATATATATGTGAGTATATAACTATGTACATATAGATATAACTGTCTATATCTAGATATAGTTTTAGCTATTTCTTAAGAGTTACACCACATATATAAAACCTCCCAAAGTAATAATAAATGTTGATTATTTTGACTTAAGAAAGTACTATTTTATGGGGAAGTCATTTTTTATCATATAGTAGTATCAAAATCTTCAGTTGGCTACAGAAAAGCAAGTCAATGAGTTTAACTTTTAGACATTGTAGATGGAAAAAAAAAAGACAAAAGGCAAAAAAAAGTCAGTTATATTGGTAACCATGAGGTTTCACGTTGTTTTTGTTGGAGAAATATTTTTAACTTCTTATTCATATTATGTGCCGCCATTATTTTCTTACAAAGCACAGCTCCAAACATCTTTGAAACTTTCTAACATACGATAGAATAATTTGTTATTGCTGGGTTCTTATGAAAGTTCAACTCCCATGGCAGGAATTTTGTTTTAGAAATAGAAATCTTCAGTTTTATGTACCTGACCTTCATCTAAAAATGCACTTATCACTCTTGTGACTTTCCAGTGTGTTTTGAGTATATACTAACTATATTTCACTGGAGTGGTGCACACTAATTTTACACAAAGTTAATATAAGATACAGGTAATGGAATTGGTGAGTTTCCCTTCTCTTGCAAGGTTGTAGTTAAGTTCATCAGCACAGTAACACCAACCAGAGAAGTCAGCTGACAGCCTCTTCCTCTGCACCTATACTTTCAGTGTCATTTTTACCCTTTTCTAAGGGTATCCAACTTATAAGCTAAATACATAACCAATACCCTGGCAGACAATGTCATTTATTTATTTAGGGGGTGCTGGAGCTGAAGATGGAACTAGAAGGAAGGAACACAAAACCACCATTTCAAACAGTGTCCTCCAAAGAAATCAAAATAGAATAATCTCCTTTAATGGAATCCAGACTTCCAAAAGTACACTAATTCTCCCAGATAAGGCTTTTTTATTTAAATAAAAACACTCAGGTTCCTGTCTTCTTTTCCTGCTTGATTCCACAAAACTTCTAAAGAAACAGACCAAGAGAGGGCCCCAATTATCTCCCGCACTCTCAGGGAGGCTTACTAAAGGCAAAACAGAATCTGTTCCACAGCAAATTCACTGCAACACATGGTCTATGAGAGAACTTTGATCATGTGCCTTAGATTCTTTTTTGTCTACCAGAAATAGTCTCTCTTCCTTTTTTCCTGCAGAGTCAACACACAATATTAAACAGCCTGTCTGCGGTATCTAATTAACAAACTGACTGCAGAAGATCACTTACAACATAAAATATTAAATCATCCTAAAAACTAATATTCTCCACACCTCATAAATTAAAATAAGCAAGAGCCTGAAATGAAATAAAACCCTGATGCATATCATTCTGGGCCTTTGCCCCCCAAAGAGGCTCTACTCCTTGAAGCATTTAACCATTTCAAAGAAAACATGCACACACACACACACACACACAATTTTCAAATGTTTTTACCCACAGTCTATACTTCATCATGGCAACTCTAACTTGAGACCTCAGCCTGTATTTCTCTTGATCTTATGCTTCACAAATCATTTTAAGTTCAAATATGGAGTCATCAGTTATGTCTCTTTTCATTATAATTGCAATGCAGTCTTGGAGCTTGGTTCTGTTCCCATTGGCTCAATGGTCATCATTTATCTGCTTTGTATATTTAGGGCATTATTTAACAGAAGCAGCAATCTGTTTGAAGAATGTAAGGGCCATTTGATATTAACACAGAGAATGATTAATCAAAGAGCTCTCGGTCCTAAAGCATCAAGAGAGAGCTGAGGTCATTAACAGGGCAAAACTGGGAAGCAAGCCTTGACTAAGAAAATGAGATGGGCCAATACTTTGAGGATTTGAAAAATAAATAAATAAGAAAGTCACAGTTGTTCATTTCCACAGCTTTCACTTGAAAGGACCACTACATTAAGAGATCTGAAGAAATATGATAGTCTTCCTAATGCTAAAAATAATTTCCTTCCAGTAAAATATAAAACTACTTGTATCCAGGGTAATAGCTGAGCCCACCAGTGTCTCTAACGATAATTATTTCTTAATACTGGAATGTTTAGATTATTTCATATTTTGAATGAGAAATATCAACAGATGCTGTACCAGGCATTGGAGATGCAGAACCAGGCTGGACTAATTAAAACCGTTACCCTAGTGAGACTTCTCTGGCGCTCCAAGGTAAGGGTTCCTCTGCCAAAGAGACAGAGGTTTAATGTAATTAGCCAGACATCATTCTAAATTAGTTCAATTTTCTACATTGTTTTGGCAGTCATATCCACCAAGCATTTGCCCCATCATATATCAGGGAAAGTGGGACTGAAGACCTCAAGAACAATAAGAAAAGCAATTATTATTTTAAATTTTAGTTTTTCCCAAAGTGTATCCAGAGACAAGACATATTTGTTTTCTACTGCTTCTGTGACAAATTACTCGAGCTTAGTGATTTAAAACAACAAAAATGTGTTATCTTATAGTTGCGTAGGTATGAAATCCTATCAGATTAAGGTGTCATCATGGTCGTTCTCTTATGGAAACTTTAGGAAGATTCCATTTCTTTATTTTTTCCAACTTCTAGAGGCTTCTCAAAATCCTTGGCTCATGACTCCCTTTCCCCAACTTCAAAGCTTAGCAAGATCAACCAGCTCCATATCACTGTGACTTCCAGTGATATGGAGTGGATTAGTCTTCCAGTTTCCTCTTTTACTTTTAAGACCCTTGTGATTAAATTAGGTCTCTCAGATAATCCAGGATTATCTCCTTACTTTTGGGGTCAGATGACTAGCAACAGAATTCCATTTGCAAGTTTAATTTCTTTTGCCATACAACATAATTCTCTCACTCCTAGCATGTAGCTTTCTCCATGGAGTTAGAAAAAGACAGTTGGAAGTAGATCTAATTTATGTGGTTCTCACAGTAGTCAATCCCAGAAGACAGAATCTAAATATTCAAAGTCATCAGTCCCTCAAGAATTACTTGAATCATAAGACTATCTTGAGCAAATCAATACCATTCTTAGGAAAGATAAGAGGCCACGATTGACTGGATCAAGTGCCATCAAGCATGGAATTGGCAGTTCCACTACAGTCACATGGGATAGAGGAGCAGTTGTCCAATGGAAGTGGTGTAATGTAAAGACAAACATCATCCATGTTTGCAAAGAATGGAAAGACTCTATAGAGGGCTCAGAAAGGCCAAGATCAAAGGCACATCTCCAGAGATATTAAACATTGGTGCCAGGAAGGAAGAAAACAAAAAACACCAGACATTTACCTTACCCACTCTGGGGCTGAAAACCCTGGGAGTCAGAAAGCAGGAGGTGGACCTTCCTTGAAGTGTTGTTTAAGCCTGGATCCTAGGCATTTCTAGAGAGAGCCTGTGCCAGAAAGTGGTATAGAAAGGAAAGACTTAAGGGCCTCCCTGGTGGCACAATGGGTTAAGCAACACACTAAGAAGCAAACTGCAGCCACCACAGCCATTGCAGCACCCTGGCCAGTGGCAGGGATATGACCCACATGGTGCAGCAGACCTCTCCTGCCTCACCCATTGCACCCCTCAGCAGTGTATTTCAACCGATCTGCCTGTTCTGCCTGTTCTGCTCCCCACTCTGTCTCTGGTGAATTCTCTCACCACCACCCCCCCCCCCACCTCTGGCCTGTACCCCAGTGCTTGTATGCATAAATAAATAAATAAATCTTTTAAAAAAAGAAAAGATAAGAAAGACTTGAGAAGAGCAAGAAGAAAATGAGTCATGGAAAAGGGTAGGGAGGAACTTAAACAAGTATCTATACACATCTCTTTCCCCCAACTCCACTTTACCTCAATCTCTCCATTCCTGTCTTTTCCTGATTACTCCTGACTTTCAGACCCTACAGGCCCATTGTCTCAGTCTTTCCCCTCTCCTCCCACTTTCCTCCAGGGATAGCTCCTTGGACTCAATCAGCCTGTTGGAGCGAGGAGCCAGCAGTAGCATAAAGTTTCCTTTCAGGAAGGCAGAGAAGAGAGGCTCTGAATGTGTGCACTCCAAGCCTTCTTGGCTCTGCTCTCATGCATCATCTTGTTTAATCCCAACGGCAGATTTAGGAGGTAGGGATGATTATCATCCGTCGATAGATGGGACAATTGAGGTTTAAACCAAAATCTATCTGATTCCAAAGTTGGTGCTCTTAAATAATACACTGCACTCTTTATCAGTGGTTCTCAGGTTTTGGCATGAATTAAAAGTCACCTGGGGATATTTGTTAAATGTGAGAATTCCAAGACCCTACCCCCAGAGAGTCTAGTTCAATTGTTTTGCAAAGCAGGTCAGGAATCTGCATGCTTAACCAGCATTCAGGTGACTTTAAGGCAGATGCTTCTTACGCAGGTCAGACACAGTACACACTTGGAGAGACATTGTTAATAAATCCTTCACTGGAACGGATGGTTTGGAAATGATGTAAGATTGAACAGTCACATGCTTGTGTGGGTTTAGATGTTTAAAATATAGCATGTGCTACTTACTTCCTACAGACTGTGTGTGCATCCTGCATAGTCATCTGTGATCCATATTGTTCTGTGCACCGTGCTCTAGTAAACACAATATTATTTAAAGCCTTTCACACTTTAAGAATCCAACCTCTTTGTTCAGAAATAATAGAGTAACGATTCAGAAATAATAGACAGACTTACCCCATGGTGTTTGGGTTTAGAAACCATTATAAAAAGTCATTTGAGGTCTCTGACAATGGCTTTAATTAAAAGTGCATCTTCTCTAGTGGAAATTTGTTGGGAGAAAAAAAAGAAATTTCAGCTAAATGATAACCTGCCCAGGTTAATAGCTCTGAAGAGCTTTGTCTCTAAGTTGAGATCCACTTGTAGAAATTCCTCATCTTTTGAAAGTAGTATAGGGTCACCCTCCCATAGAAGCACAGAGCAGTGATTCAATGGCCCAGAGTGCCTGGAGTTAGGGAGACAGGGAGTGAGATAAGAGGTGAAGATTGCTAGAGTAATGGGGGTCACTAGTTCTCCCCACTTCACAGTTTCATCTTCATTCAGCTTTCCTGGACTTTTGGTGGGAAAGCATGAGGGCTGCTTACTGGTCGGTCACTTTCCCTCACTCTTCGAGGTGGGGGGGTGTGAGGTTCTTTTTGACTTCTTTCCAAACTATACGTTAGGGAATCCTCACAAGTCCCCCAAAATGGTGCCATTAGTGGACTGTTTTGTGTAGAGACATTGGTGACTACTTGGGTTTTGAATCCTTGTCCTGACACTTGTCAACTAGGAACTTCGATAAATTTCTTCACTTGCTCCTCTTTAAACAGAAAATCACTCAAAGGATTTCTGTGAATTAATATATATAAGGTCTTTAACAGGGTGTCCCCAAAGAGAAAATGGCTCCATGAATGTTAGCTCTAATAAGATTAACTTATAACTTACACTAAAACTTCCTTATAGGGCCTCCCTGGTGGCACCACACTGTGGAGCTTCTGCAGCCACAACATCATGAGTTTGATCGCCGGCCAGGGAGGGGACCCACATGGTGCAGCAGACCTCTCCTGTCTTGCCTGCTGCTCCCCTCAGCAGTGTATTTCAGTACATCTGCTTGTTCTGCTCTGTCTCTGGTGAGTCCTCTCACTCCTGACCCCTGGCTTCTGGCCTGTACCCCATAGCTCTTGTATGTATACATAAAAATAAAATCTTAAAAAAAAAAAAAAAACCAACAACAAAAAAACTTCCTTACAACATTAAATGCCAAACAATGTCCATTTGCACAATTTTCCCTCCCAAATGTAGACCTATTTAGGCCCAATAGCGCATTCATCAGGCAGGCCCTGTCCTGGACAGCTTATATTCAAGGGAGGAAAATAGACATCAGTCAAATATTGAATACATTTTGATAAGATGTTATTCTCACAATTGATGAGGAAATAAAAGCTCAAAGAAGTTAGAGAACTTGGCAAAAAGTTCAGGTAATATGCAGCAAATCAGAAGTTGGAATGCAATTTTACAAAATCTGCATACCATTCACTAATATGTGGCTTCAGTAACAGAATTACCCCTGTTGCTTTTTAATCACCTTCCCTTTCTCCACCACCAACAAAGTGCCCAATGGTGCTCTTCACACTGAGTGTATAAGCATTTTCTAACTGACAGAAGGCTTAGATGATTGTGATTTGGAAAATGTTTTGAAAATACTGAGATAAAGAGAAACCTTTCATTTATGGAATTGTTTTCTTTGTTTGCTCAAACTCAAAACAAATAAACAAAAGTCAGAGATTGAGAAAGAGCATAGGTCTTAAAACATGTTATCAGGTATTTTTGTTATACCTCAGGAAGCAATAAATAAAATCTATAAATAAGTCCTTGATTCTGTGATGTACTTATTAGGAGGATGTCATATTATGAAAATATACCTGAATGTCCTAAAATAGCATAAATAGAAAAAAGGTTTGATACCATGGTTATAATAATCTTGGTGGGAGAAGAAATCAACAGCATGGTCATCCAAATAAAACACAGCTGCACAGCAAAATAAACTGCCATTAAGATGAAAACACACCTTAATGAGTAGGAGAAAATGTTTGAGCATCATATTTTGGACAGGGGGTCAACATCCAACTCTCCAAAGAACTCATACAACTCAACAAAAAGAAAACAAATAACCCAATCAAAAATTGGACAGAAGTTCTAAGTAGATACTTCCCTAAAGGAGATATACAGATGGCCAACAAGCACGTGAAAAAAAATGTTCATCTTCACTTATTGTCAAGGAAATGAAAATCAAAACCACAGTGAGACACCACCTTATATCCATGAGAATCACCTTTGTTAGAAAGAGCAGAAACAAGTATTGGCAAAGGTGTGGGAAAGTAGACTAGCTATGGAAAACAGCATGGAGATGTCTCAAAATATTATGACTAGCAACTCCTTTACAAGGTATCTATCCAAAAAATACAAAAACACCAATTCAAAGTGGATATACATACTTCTATGTTCGTTGCAGCACTATTTGCAAAAGCCAAGTTATGGGACATATAAATGCCCAATGACAGATGAGTGAATTAAAAAGATGTCTCTCTCACACACACACAAACACACACATATTATTTAACTATTAAAATACACTTGATCTTAGCCAAAAGGCCAAGAACCGATTAAAACTATTAAAATAAAGATTAAAAATCTTTCCATTTTTGACAGTATGGATGGAACTGGAAGGGATTATTCTAAGCACATAACATATTTTAATCATATGTGGAATAGAAAGAAACAAAACATGGGAACAAACAAAACTAAACCAAAACAAATGCTAGAAATATAACTGCAGCATTGAGACTAATAGAGGGGAAGGTAAGGACATGGGGAGCAAAGGGGTGAGAGGGTTCGAAGGTCTTTGGTGGAGGAATATTGATACTGGTGTTATTAGTGGTAGGTAACATACATCTGAAGATGTTGACCCCATAACCCTAAACCATATAAGGTGTTATAAACCAATGTTACCTCAATAAAAGAAATACAGTGAAAAGATGACTGTTCAATTTTTAAATTTCAGCCATGTAATTGCTTCTGTGAAGGAGAAAACTGTTGCATTAGCTAAACAAAATTAGGGAAGCTGATTTAAATATAAAAACAAATGTAAGTACAATAAAACATAAAAATAATTGAAGAATTCTTAACTACTCTGTTGGATTCAATCTCCTGCATCCAATCTTTTATAAGGAAGCTGGGGATTTCTCCTGTATGTTCCTAACCACAACAATATAATGATCAAAGCAAGTCAGCAAAAAGGAGGTGAGAAGAGAAAATAGGAGAAAGAATAGAATCTAGAAGAATGAACTAAGAAGACCTGAAAAGTGGGGATGAAGCCACTTCCATGCACACAGTTGTCCAGGGCCTTATGTTTTATTTTTCTGCTTTCAACTATTGTCACTGCAATAAAGAATTTAGCAAAGATACTAGTCAAATCTGAGATTACATTTTAAATACTAGTAATGAAAAACTATGTTCTTACGGCAGAACTGGTAAAAGGTCAGCTGGACGCGTGGGTGAATGCAACAGTTGTTTAAGGTGCCAGGACAGAGCTAATGACTTGTCTACTCAAAGGGTGGCCCAGGGCTTGCCAGGCTCATGCTTCACTCTACACTCCATTTGCATGACAAACAACACCTGTTAGGCTAAAATAGATCATTTTAATATCTTATAGATTTTTCTACGTAATAAACCTTTGGCATTGCCATGTGTGCTGATGATAACCCTTTTTAGAGAGGGTCATAATGTTCTAAGTCTCCCCAGTGTCTGTCAAGTATCCACAGTAAGTCACAATCAAAATGATATACTTTGAGATGATGTTTATTCAGCATGAATTGTGCGTATTTTTTGGTTATAGCAATTTTCCTATCTGGAAAGAAATTTCATTTGACATCTAAATCAGTAATCATATGTTTTAAGTTTTATCTGAATTTTTTTCTTATGTTGGGATTGTATTAGCTCCATAGTGGATCAGTCTTTCTCTGCTCTCTTTTCCTAAGAAAAGTTCCTGACCTGGGCTCTAGGGATAGGTTCGAGGGGTTTTGTGAACATCTATATTGTATCTATACCTACGCATATATTTTTTCTTTTTCTGAGAAGCCAGTTCATTAATTTCATCAGATTCTCAAAGAGCTATGGGAACAAAATAGAGTTAAGGAAACTGAATGTCCCGTGTCTCATTCTTACTTGTTTCCTAGTTCACTCTTGATCCTTAATAGCTCGGCAATATCTTTGATTATAGATTAGTGTAAATCTTTTCTAGATTCCTGATCACTACCACTGAGAAGACACACACACACACACACACAGACACACACATTATAAGCTGGAGTCATGGTAGAGTTTTGCAAACTTTAGAAAGCTACAAACCAAAATGCTGGAATCTTGGGTTCTCCCCTCATGACTGATTAAGAGTAATCAGTTGTTTTAAAACCAGACCTAAATCTGTTTTCTTGTTGTTTTAAAACCAGCCTTAAAGCTGCAGGGTTGAGTTCAACTGAGCTACTCAGCACAAACTAAACTCATGTTGAAGTCAAATATTCCTCCCAAGCACTTTTTCCTTTATGAAGAGCTGGATGGCATCGAGGTCCTGCTACTTTTCCACAAATCTCTAGGGGCCTCACTATCGCCTAGCCACAGAACAAGTTCAAATCCCCACTCTTTCCCAGGGTGCAGGGGTGGGGCCGAGCCCCCCTGAGAATTTCCCCGTTCTTCCTCCAGATGTCAGTAGAGGCCTACACATCTCCTTCTTCCCTGCCCCCCACATTGTCCATTCATAAAGTGGCGGGTGATTTGTGATTGCCTCACTGTGATTGTAGAAAGAAACAGCCATCTTTGCTTGTCTCTATACTAGATTTGTTTTTCTAATTTCTTTTTACTTGAAGGTTTACCAGCTGCTTTATTACCAGAGCGAGGCTTCCTTACAGTCTCTTTTCTTTTTCCTCTCCCCTCTGTTCCCCTCCTTTTTGTTCCTAGAGACAATCAGTGTCTCTGGTCCCAGCTGCCACTGCTGATTTTTCATTACAGTTTAATTTAAAACTGGGATTGGAATGGAAATGTCTTTTTGCCATTTGGGGTTTGCGAGGCCTGTGGTTTTATTGCCAAAGGCACAAATGTTAGTTACTACTGTTTTTCCAGAGTTTGCGGTGGTGGTGGTGGGGGGGTGACAGTGAAGAAGGGGGTGTTGGAGGACTGACCAGGCAGAAGAGGGAGGGGAATTAGAAGGGAACATCCCTCTCAAAGGCAACATTATTCTGCCTATTGTTTTGAAGAATATGAGAGGGGTCAGGAGGAGGAGAAAACAGTGTAAGTTTCTCTCAGAGGTATGTTTATGCAGGACAAGTTTCTGTCAACCCTGGGAGAAAGGCGACTGAGGGAGGTGCACGCACACAATTTGGAAGTGGAAGCTTTAGAGAAAATATTTCTTTTAATTAATAGTGATAGCTCCAAGTATTCACGTGACCACAGCTTTAAATGGGGACACTCTAGGAGAAAAAAAATATATACAGCTTCAAAGGGTGGAACAAACTATGTAGAGTCATTGGAAAGTAGACAGCAGGCCTCTTTCTCACTAGCTTCTGTGTCCTCTCTCCTTCTATACTTGGGGGCTCAAGTCCTAGGGTTTATTTATGAGTCTCCCTCCAGTCATGAAATCCAGACCAGCTACACAATGTTTCCTATAATCTCTCAGAAGACTCTTGGTGACTTACTGTTTTGATCAGATTAAAAACAAGTCTCTAAACTGATTAAATTTTTACCTATCTCACTGTAAATGGACATTCATATTTAAAAGTCATCTTGAAGGAGGAGGTAAAGAGAAGCAAAAGAGTTTGCATACCTTGATTTAGATATTTAGCACTGACATTGGAAGCTGTTTCCAGGTTGGGGGTATCTACGGAAGCCAGTATGTCTTATCTGTCATGCTAAAAACAATTACTGTCTCCCCTCCCAGCAAGAACCCCACTCTTCCTGGATACACCAGTTTCAGATGTCAAACTGAACGCTCCATTATCTCCGCAGATCACTGCCTCCTCACAGGGTGAACATTTCAGCCTCCTTTCCAGCTGGCCTCAGGCAGCTCTGGAATTCGTGAACTTGTCTGGGGATCCACAGCTCCTGTCACAGAGCAGTTCCATGACTTGGGCTGCCTTGTGGGGAGCAGTGTGCTCTTGGTTAAGATAGAGCACACTGCTTTGTGAGCTGACATTTCAGTCAGGTTTCCTCTCCTCACTTGCCCCCATCCACTCCTCTCCTGCTTGTCTGGTGGATTCTATTTCTACATTGGAGGGAGGAGGGATGTGGCTAGGAAGCTTAGCAATCGTTCTATAGACAAATTTCCAAGACCGTTGTGGTTGTCTTTACAATTCACAGGACATTCTAGTGGTTGGAATTTCCTCCCAGAGAATTCCACTAACAAAAGTGGAGATAGTTCTCATTTCTGCTCTTCAGAGTTCATGACACACAAAGGGAGAAAGAAAACAAAACAATGGAAACCGTTTGAACCCAACAGCTGCCCTGCCTCCACACTAGAAACGACAACAAAAACAACAACAAATCTTTCCCCCACTCTGTGCCTAATGTGGTTAACACTAAGGTTTCCACAGCCACCCAGCCCCGAAGCCATGTGTCCCTGAACTGCCTGACGAGACACTGAACAGTGCAAAGGAAATTCCTTTCCAGACCCAGGCTCCAAAGTGGAAGCTTCAGGGAGCTGACTAAGGAAAAGTTATTTGTGTCTAGGTGCACTCTTCCTGAGTGAAGAAAATTCCACAGCCACTGATTTTGTTTGATTAGTTCTTCTCTCTAGGAAAAATTTAATACCAAGCAATAGGTTTTTAGGGCTGGTCTACTTGTGTTATGAGGAAACAGGTTACATTTTAAAATGGCTTCCTGTTCCTAAATGCCCCACAATGAGGTCAGCTCATTGCAAAGCAAATTTTCTTTCCCTGTTCACTGAGATAAATGTAGGGGGAACTAGGAGTAAGCATTTGTTGTCTTTTTTGACAGGAAAATGGGTGTTTGATCTTATTTTGTGCTACAGGAATCTCATCCGAAATCTCTTGGAAAATCTCATAAACCTAGGTTAGTGGCCACATATGGGATCCATTAACTCCTCATTTCTGCTTGTTCTTAGCAAATTTTTGTGTGGTGACAACACATGAACTTTGGGGTGTTTTTGTTTTGCTTCACACCACAGAGAACACTGTTGACTTGCATTAATTTTGAGAAAATATTTAGCAAAAAGCAGGCCCTGGTTGGGATAAAACAAATATTGCAAGTAAAATGTGGTGGAACATTTGGTTTGTGAAGAAGCAGGGGGACATTTTTCTTCTTTGGATTTCAGGGAGATTCCAGAGTTGCCAATGGCAGAGGAAGAATTTGCCTCCCTTGATGAAATTGAGTAAGAAATGTGGGTTTTTTTCCCTATCTTGATCCACATCTCAATGAACATGCCAATATCCCCAAATTAAAAGGCATTAAATAATTACACCATACCAATATTTGGAACCAAAATTACTCGTGTATGATAAAAACCAGATTGGAGGATGTTAACTCAAAGAAGGAAAACAGGCTGAAAATTTTTGAAGAAAATTAGCTTTTATATTTCTGTTTTAAGTAATTAATATACACAACAATCAACGCTTTCACCCACAGCCAGCAACAGGGGACTTCAAACACTGCCTTTGAAGTGGGCCCCCAGTTGGGAGGACCCTACTGTTCAGGCCACTTTATAGTGGTAATATACTGTCTGGAAAAAACAGATGCCAAGAAATTGCACAGATTGTATCTCCGAGCATCTGAAACCCTAAAACTTCAGGGGGCCAAGGAAGGTCCCAGGCTTTTGATTTTTTTTTCTTAAAAAAAAATAAAAAGAGGCCTAAAGTATTAAATTGAAACAGGCACTTCATTTCTTTCCTTCATTTCTCCCCTCACCTCAGGAGACCTACATTAAATTCCACTTAGATCACAGCTAGACATGGGTTTGATGGTCTCAAGCCACCTTTTAACTGTACGTTCATCCCATAAATAGAAGATGAATAAAGACGTCAAACTTCATCCATATAATATTCTGGCACACGTGGCTCATTCTGTGAAAGGGGAGCCCAGATGAAGGTGGGCTACAGTAGATTCTAAAGGGTAGGGAAATGCAGCATGCTACGGTGAATTTACGTGTGTAAACAAGAGGGCGTTCATTACCAGCTGGGGTCTCATAGGGCTTGAGCTGTCCATGTGGTTCTGAACGGATACTTTCAGAAGGACAGCAACTGGGATGGTATGTATGTCGATGTGAATCACTTTCCTAAAGCCACTGAAGCCAAACTTTGTACTGAAATGGCTGTTTTCCAGGGAAAATGGAGTAAGGCCTCTTCATTAAGCCAAGTGTCCAAAGACCAGATTCAGTTCCTCATGTTCTGAGTACATCACATGGATTTGGAGATTATGCTATTAAGATTTATTTATTTATCTGTGTCCTAAATGGGGAGAGAACTAAATCTAACAATCAGAAAGGGAGGGATACGCTGCCAAGTATTGATAATTCCTTCCCTGGAATACTCACGGCTATTTTTAGTTTGTTAATGTAAAAGCCAGTGAGATGAAAAGGGAAGTGATCCGTTTCCAGAAGAAAAACCAGTCGAATCTTCATTAATAATTCCTTGTAGAATGCTCCATGGGCCTTTATCTGACAACCTGACAAGCTGAACTAAACAACAGAGACTGTAGGAATGTAAAAGACATAATCTTAACACCAAACCTTCTGAAGATTTGGCTGTCATTTTACATTAAAGGCAAGGGGTAAAAACCTCCATTCAGACAGAGAGAGCTTGCACATGATTATAGTGTTGGGACTCAGTGGAAGAACAGGCGGCGTCAGAATTAGCCAATGGTGATATTGAAGAATATGGTGCAACTAAGGCTTCTTTCCATGACTCACTTGGGATTTTCACGAGCAAAAGGTATGATGCAATTATGACGATATGAACTTAGCTATCCTAAGCCTACTGACAAATCTTCATGATCATTGCTTCCTGTGTAGCAAGTCCTTGTCTATTATATAAAAACAATGTTTTTATGCTTCTATCGTGAATTACCCTTTCAATGTCTTTTCACATTATAGGGCCTTATTAGTTTTCATAATGCTATGAGGCAGTCAAGATAAACATTACTGCCCTATTCTACACACAGGTAATTATTCAGGAATTTTAAGGGGACACATCTAAGGTTAACTCGCTGGTAAACATCTGCGCTAAGACCAGATCCAGGTTTCCTGCCTTTACACCTGTGTTCCCAATATATTTCCTTAATTTAAAACAAGTACAAGCATTATAACTTTGGGAACATGTCTATCAAAGGTCATGAGCTGTGAAAAGGATTGCTGTCAATGAGAAGAGAACAAAGGAAAGGAGCAAGGGTCTGTGGGACACATGGATGTTGTCACCCCTCTAAGTGGAAGCTTTGTCTGCCAACCATGTGGGCAAATCAAGGTGCAAAATGATCTGTTATTGTGATGTGGCTACTCTTCCCAAAATCAAAGGATAATTAATAATAAAATGTTAACTTACAAGGCACTTAGTTTATGTCAGGCTGTATTCTAATCTCTTTACTTTGATCGATTCATTTACTCCCTATGAAGTAGGGTTTATTATTATCTCCATCTCATAGATGAGAAACCCATGGCTTTATTTGATAGAGTTCTTAACTGGGAGCAATTCGCCAATAAGGAGGGTTAGGGCCATTACAGAAGTCTATTAGAGCCAGCTTATAAAATAGCCCACACACCCCAGGGGAGACAGAGAAAAGTGGGGAGAAGAGAAGAAGAGAGAGTGTATATGTGTAGGTGTAGGTGGGGGTGACTTGGGGAGACATCTCTCCTCATTCTCTCTCTCACTTTATCAATATTTCCTGAGCACACCCTGTCGTGTGCCCCTTTGTTAATAACCCTCCAGTGCACTCAGAGCAAAGGTTGGCTTGCAGCTTTCTCTCCTTCCTGCCGCCTGTCAGGAGAGGAAATCACAACTTTCAGAGGGACCTGACACAGGGGAACTGGATAGCACCAAAGGGTCAAGGGTAAGAATGCAGGCACAGTGAGAAATCCCAGATAGTGTCCAGCCGGTACAAGGCAGGAAAGGCCCGCTCACATATGCTTCTCCTGTTTGCTATCTCTGGTTCCTGCAGGAAAGAAAACGACAGCAGATTTGTGTGAGTGTGTGTGTGCACAGATGTCCACACTGCTGAGGCTTTAGGGGGTGCAATCCTAGTTTGTGGGTGTGCATAGTCTGTGGGTTTGTAACCTGTGTACAGACAAGCTAGGGCACTGAACTGAGATTATATGATACAGGTTAAATAACACTAATTTAATGTATAATTCAACACTGCATCCTGTGGATCTAATAACATAAATGAAAAATCACACATCGTGTAAAGTCACAATGAAAATGCTCCATGCAAAAAGCACTTGATGAAATCTTCCTGTAAATTCACTGAGAATCCCCTTCCAGGCATCTCATTGCAGACTGGGCGGCTGACACTGTTAAGGATGGGATGCGAGGTGCTCTCCTCCTCCATCTATCTTGGCTGCTGCTTCTCTGTCTGCCAGGAGGATTTGATCTTTGATGAGAACATGCCTTCCCCATAAAGGTCAGTATGTCCTCTCAGTCTGCTGTGCTCTGGGTTAAGCTTGCCCACATTAGAAAGATGATCTGATATAGCAAACAACGCAACAGTGCAGGAGGTCATGGGTTAAAGGGCTGAGCATCGATTGTTTGGCTGGTGATATTTCTAATTCCCTTTAACTTTCATTAAGAATTATGTGTGTGGAGCAGGAGAAGTCACTCTTATTAACTGAGTCTTTCTCTCCTGATGGTGTTGAACACGGCTGTTTATTAATGAAGCTGCATGTTCCCAAAGCAGGTAATGGTAAAGAGCATAGAATTTTAAACCTAGAATGGGTTTTAGAGATCATTTAGTCTAACTTCTCTCCCTTTAAAGGGAGGAAACGGTTCCTTCGAGGCTTATCACTGAATTGAGGAAGGTCATTTAGTTAGTGGCAGACAGGGCTACACCCCTCATTCTTACTCCCCCCCACTCCATGCCACTCTGACAAATTAACGAGTATTAAATAGCTCCTAACACCTCAGCAGCCAGAGTGGGATGTTAAGTCTGCATTACCTCATGAGCCTATGGAATTCGAGGCATATTTAGTGGCCAGAGGCTATGGGCAAGATCTCCCTTAAAAATGTAAATTGCTATCTACTAAATAAAATGAGTGTGTTTGAGGAAGTTAGTTCAGCTGGAGCTAATAGGCAATAGTGTTAATTAGTCCAGGGGCATGGGTCCAATTTCCATAAGGGCCAATTAGCTTCACACAATGGGGGAAAAAAAGTCTGTTTCCTAGACTTGGACTGTACCCCAAACTCAGCCAGGCAAGTCCCAGGGGAAACCAGGTGAGGGAGTGAGGATGACACAGCACAAACTCCTCTCCCCTGCTGGAAAAAACAAACAAACAAAAAATAAACCAAAAAACTCCAGGCATTCTCAGTGGGATCACCTTACTACATTCAGGGCAGATGTTTTATAAAAAATTTTATTAATGGTGAAAGATGGGGATTCCTTGGAGCACATCTTCACTTCTACTCTCTTCACGTCTTTGCATAATGGTAGCAATAGGGACTTTTATTCCAGTTTTGCAGATTAGCAACTAAAACACTGAGAAAGAAAATGATTTTTTTCTTACCCAATATGTGAGAGAACCTCAGATTCAAGCCTTAAATCTAGGTCTTCTGGACTTTCCACTACAGGAGATGCCACAGCATCTGGCAAACACAGAGCTGCTGCTTTGCTGGTACAAAGAGAAAAATGAAGGCACTTTGAGTTGCCTTCATGTGCTAGGTCGTTGCTCAGCTGGAAAGCCAGCTTCTTTCCATGATTGGGCCAAAGATAAAAAAGAAACATGTGGTAGCAATTCAACAGCAGTTTTCTTTGGCAAAATATAAACAGGCACAAATGAGAGGTCTCCTGTCGTCCTGCCTGAAAGGCCCAGCCCCATTTCACAAGTCACAACCTAAGACACACTGATGAGGACAGAGGGAAGGAAAGCATGGCCACAGCTGAGAAAAGAAACTTGAAAACAAACAACTAAAAGCATATGACATAACTCTTCCATGTCAAAATGGTCCTGTCACTCTTTTATTATCTTTTTCAGGCTATCCTGTTTGTGCTGGGGTGACTGAGTTATCCACAGAGACTCTGTCCTTTATAGAAATAAGAAATGGCCCATATCAAACATAGGCAGTCAAAAGAGGCATTGGGGGCTACAGTCAAGCCATGAACCATAAGCTTCCATCCCTAAAAGAGACACAGCCAACATATCGCACACTGTTCCCACAAATAAAGTAGATTTGAACCCTCAGAATAGAGGTGATACCTCATTTTTACTATCTTCTTTGGATAATTTAAACAAACCAGGCGTTGATCAGAAAGACTTTTACATACTACTACACTGGTCAGCAGTATTTACATTAAATTCTATTTCATCCAAGAATTCCTGTGCAAGAGGTAGAGCATTTTGGCAACTTCTCTTTTACTATTACCTGAGGTATTTTATTAAGTCTTATGGTTTCCTGAGACTCCTATGCATGCCCAAGAGCGGCCAACACAAGCAGTAACAGCTTCACAATGAACAGGGTAGGGCAAGCCCCTCTCCCTTTTCCTGGTGTCTCACATCCTTCTAGGTAAGATTATGTAAGCTAGCAAGTTTCTCTGTGTCCACGGCAGATGTGATCTCATGAGGTTGTTCTGTGCTAGACTGATTAAGTTGGGAATTATAATCAATAATCTATTGACAATCAAGTTATTGTTTGATCTGAGCTAAAGTGTTAACAGGAAGGTAAAGTTTTTGAAACTAGTCTAATCGGAATTTTAGCTCTCTAGTCTCTTTTCCTCATTTCTAACTACAGGAACTTCACTCCCTCCAAAGGAGGCCCGTTCCGGTTTGGACCAGTTCTAATTGTTGTTTCTTAAAATAAGGAGATGTCTGTTTCCCATGTGACTTGAACCTGGCTCTGGTTCTGCCCTTTAGAACGAGAAAGAACAAGTTCGGTCTGTCTCCAACCTTATAGCCAATTATGTATTAAAACCCAGCTATCTTTAATTTATAACTTTATTCATTAGTTCTTTCACTTTACATTTTATAATGTCTATTGTGTCATGTGAAAGGTAAAAGGACATGAATCCTCACCATAGGGATTTTCAGTCCATTTATTTTCATTTCTCTTCTTCAATCTAAAATCACTCAGTGCTATCAACTTTTCATAAACCAGACACCCCCACAATCTGGAATTCCATTTCTAGTGTAGGGCCTTGGGTGCACCAGATCTCATCTGGATCTCCTCCTCTGGACTTCACAATGAAAATACTGCTCAGAGGAATTACTAAGGAGACAGTAAAATAGTAGGTCCTAGTATAGCCTCCACTAACCCAAAAGGTGTTGTTAATTGTGTAGTGGTCACGAGCAACTGTGGCTCATTGATTCTTACAGTTGGCATGTGGTAGATGGGACATCAGAGCAAAGGTTGCCTCCTCAAAAGCCTCCAGATTGAGGGGGGCTCTTTTAAAGGGTGGCAGCTGTTATTGAAAACTGTGCTGAGCATGTGCCTTGTCCATGGCAGAAAAGACCATTTTCTGCCTGATGACATAGCAAACAGGTCTTAGTAATAGCTTTATCTGGATACTCCACTACTCATATAAAACATAGCAAAGCTAATTGACAGTCCACATGAAATGTACTTTGTGTTGTAAAATCTCTGAAAGGATTTGAAAAATCATTTGCTTTTGAAATAAATTTTTTTATCTAAGAATAACTCATTTATGATTGGCAATGATTTCTTGGCAAACATCATGTATGCTCAGGAATTCTTCTAAAATGAGAGAATCTAACCAACAAATTGTTTTCAAATGTAATGAAATTTTTATGAACAGTAAATAGCACAAATAATGAAACTGACGTTGTGTTACATTTTGTAGATGTTTAGTTAAACATTTATTAATTTCTATTTATCAATTTTGTAGTTTGGGAACATTAAGGCTTTGGAAGTCTTAAAACATTTTTATTGGTCTTTGAAAGAACAAGGCTGTAAGTGTTGTGTTTGTTGGTGACTGAATAATATGGGTCTTTTGCATTCTTTGATGGAAATAGAAGAGTCAATATGGCTCTGTGTGTGTGTGTGTGTGTGTGTGTGGCATATGATGATGTAGGGTAAATGAAGTAGTCAGATTTTTCTACCTTCCCATCACTAAACTCTACAGCTGCCATCTCTGGCCTATGCAAATAGGTTTGGGAGGTATGGGGATGGACACGTGCACCTGTAATTATGGATATCTGGGCACAGAGAGGAGGGGGCATGCATATATGTAACTACACACACCTGGGCCTAGAGGGCAAGGCGAAAAGGGTGGCATCACTATGAGGCTAGGGGGCGCTCAAGTTGCTGTCCCCCTGCCTGGTCTGTCTCCTTGATTCAGTATTCAAAGCCTGTAAAGCCACTGAAAGCTCCAAAATTCTCTTCAGTTCTGCAAGAAATGATGATGAACCTACCTAAGCTGGGGTGGTTGCAAAACAGATAGCAATTGCTTCTTCTGGAGACCACATTATGAGCCAGTGTGGTTTGTTTTAGTTGTCTTCTGCCTGGCTATGTGTTGGAAAACAGTGAAAGTCTACCCAGGACACAACTTTTGAATGTCTTTCCACTTTCCTTGTTCACCTTCATCTTTTTCCTTCTAGTGCAGTACCTCTTCCTCTGAGCCCTGCTTGAGGCTGCTTTACTTCCAGTCATAGGTGAAAAGTCACACTGATGCATTTAGCTTCATGGCAGCTGCCCAGAGGCTGGAGAATGCAACCTGGGAGTAAGGGGGAGTTCATTTGTTCTTGATCAATATGAAAAGGAAGACAGCGGAGAAACTCCCCATCCTTTCTCCCTCTTTGCCTCCCTTCTGGAGAAGTCCTGTTGGCCAAGCACACACGCCCGCGGTGCTTCTGTGTGAGGTGTATAGCTGCCCCAACCTCACGCAAGCAGCCCCTCGTGTGGATCTGCATGTTTCTTCATCTCGCGTCCCCTTTCCCTTTCCTCCCCACACCTGGGTTTGTCCTTTTGTTGCTCTGGCTGTTTATTTGTGGAATTTATACCAAGTCATTTCTCTGCTCTTTAAACTGTATCCTAGTTGGCTTTCTAGCTCCTGCTGGCTGTCTTGTATTTTCTGGTTGGTTTTCATTCCCAGCTCATCGTTAGATACCACTTTTTTTATGGTAGGCCTAGAATAGATTCCTATTAAAAAAGCATCAAATACTGCCAAGGTCGGTCTCCCTCACCTGTCAGTAAGATTTCTGAACCCAATTCTAGGATCTCTTGTTTACCTCTGTTCAATCGAATTATTTTAGTCGCTCATTATTGCTCTCACCTGTCAAAAACATTTAGCATCCTGTTCAGGTCATTTTCCACATTCTCCACAGTTTTGTGTCATCCATAAACTTGACAGGACCATTTTATTTTTTGCCTTCTTCCACAGATATTATCCAGACCGTAGGAGATGAAAGAGCCTGGGGCAATCTGTAGAAAACTTCCAAGCCCCAATCTGCAGCATCTAGGCATATTTATTTACATATTAATTCAATTGTACTTTGCCTTTGGGCTAAGTAGCTCAATTCCATTCTGCAAACATACATTAAGTGATTATTGACTTTGGGTAAACCCATGACAAAGAAAAATCAGATGCTAGAGAATTTTTATAGGTGTAAACTTCTTTAAAGGAAGATAGGCCTGTGATGGGTTGCTGAAAAAGCTGGCCTTTGGGGCACCTCTCAAGTCACTCAGAATGGTGACTACTTATTTCTTCTCTATGGATTGCTGGCTATGATGAAACAAGCAATGCAGTTGCAGAGGTCTCCAAGAAATCAGATAAACTAGCGGGAGAATCACCTTCTCCCTCTAAAAATTGCATTTACTAAGAAGGTGTGAATTTAGAAGTTAAAATAGCCTCCTTCTTAAGCACCTACCCAAGTCGAAGAAAATTCTTTGCCAATTCACAAAGTCCTATCATAGTTGCACATTACCCTGTCACAATAATTGTTTTCTGTTAACTTTTAAGGCAAGAGTGAGAGGTTTACAGAATGGCAAGAAAAGCATCTGGCATTTCTGGTTTAGAATCTGGAATTTCAGTAAATGTCAAACACATTTCTTAGAAGGAAATGGGGAAAAGTCGCTGGAAAAGAAAACCAAGAGATAGCAAAACTACTGGAAAATAACATTACATATGTATTCTCAAAATATGTAAGGACTTTTCTTAAACTCATTAATTCCATTTAAAAATAAACCAGTTGTCATCAGAGAAAGATGCTACTTTAAGAAATTGGTGTAAACTGACATAAGGAGTAGAAACAGGAAAAAACCCACAAATCTCTAAAAAGAACCTAGGAATAAAAACCATATATCCCATCATCTGGATTATTTAGTAGATACCAAGTGAAATACAGGGAGCTTAACAGACGCAAAACAAAACTGGACATATAACTTAGAGAATATCTTCATGGAAAAGCAAGATCATCACTAACAGATGACTTAATTCCAAAGAAAACCATCAACTAACTGGCATTCACCAGCAGGCCAAATAGACAGGTGTGTGTTGGGGAAGGGGGGCTGGGAGAAACAGGTGTACTTTTTTGTAATTTAAAGGGCTCTGAACTGACAGTTATGCCTTCCTCCACTTTCAGCTGTCTGTTTCTTCTTAATTTTATAGCTCTGGTCTTGTAGAATATTGCTGATTCTAATCCTTGTGGAAGCAGGCAACCAATTACCACATAAACACACACACACACACATACACACACAGAGCATTGCATTAATAATCTGTTAGACATTGAAAGCTCAGGCTTCCCAGATGACGTCTGGACCAGGAGAGAACTGAAATGGAGGGATGAGTCTCCACCTGACGGCGAAGGTGGCGGCCGTCTACCTGGTGTCAGCAGCTGCCCCAGAGCTTCCTGGCAGTGGCCTCGTGGGTGGTAGCTCAGCGGCAGGTTCCACCACAGGGAACTTGAGAGGAAGAAAACAGAAAATTATCCTGTTTGCAACTCAAATGAATCCCAAAGGATTTATGACTTAATCTTAGCACAGCGTCCCTGAAAGAAACACAATCCAGTTAACTGAAAGTAATTTAAAAAGCAATTTTAATCTTTACTTCTTATCTCAAGGAACATTAAAGGGGATTCGATTCATAATCTACAGCAATACCTGGGAAAATCTCCTTTCTTCGCCTTTTCAATTCTTTTGTACAAGTTACACGCCCCACACTGGGTTTCCAGAGCTGTTCTTTCCCTAAACCCCTAACTCTTGATGTCCATCCCCAACCCCAGACACAAACCCCCAACATCTACATGGTCTCTTTGGTCTCTTCTTTCCCTGGGGCCACCTAGACCCACCTATCTGTGATGTTCTAAGAATGTCAGAGCTTCTGCAGTTCCCAGCTGAAGGACCCTAAAAGACCTGACCCATTTACTCCCACTTTTTACTTCCTTTTGTAGTATTGTCAGACAAATTAGCATCAAATTAGGAAATGATAATTTTTCAGTAAAAGTATGCCCCACATACACAAGGGACATACTTGTACTGCTTAAACAGATGTTCTATATTTTTATTTTATAAATCTGTCAATCATATCATTTTGGAGAATGTTATTCACCAGAAATTCTTGTTCATATAAGAGGCACATAAAACACCTTTCTACACATTTTTGGGACTATTTGAGAAGAAATGGAATTGGCCTACAGTTAAAAAAAGAAATAGTATGCTAATTTACTTGGTTCTTATGAACACAAATCACTTTGTCCAGCTTCATCCATCAGAATATTCTTTTTTTTTTAAGATTTATTTATTTATGCATACAAGAGCTGGGGTACAGGCCAGAGGTGTGAGAGGTGAGAGGATTCACCAGAGACAGAGTGGGGCACAGAACAGGCAGATTGACTGAAATATATTGCTGAGGGGAGCAGTGGGCGAGGCAGGAGAGGTCTACTGCACCATGTGGGTCCCCTCCCTGTTTGGGGATTGAACTTGTGCTGCTGTGCAGCGAATGCTTCACAGTGTGGTGCTCAACTCGCTGTGCCACCAGGGAGGCCCATCATCATCATCATCATCATCATCATCAGAATATTCTTGACCAAAATTTAACTTGTATAAGTTCTTATATGTTTTCATGCTGTATCTAGAAGTTTATGATCTAGAAGTTTATATCTAGAAGTTTATAATTAGCATAGTAATTAATATATATATATATATACAGATGACATAAAACAGGCCTTTTGGGTGTACTTTTGGATAAAGATTTCCATGTTATCTATCTAAAAAAAATAATGTACCATAAACACCTATCACTAGTATTAATTCCAGGTGAAGTTATTTGAGGGTGTGTCTTTTGTCTTAATATAAATGTATCTGAATGCCTATATGTACCCAGAGAGTCTCTGTTTCTGGGGTATCACCTTGAGAGGTGATAAATTTGTTCCAGAAATGACGTTGCTTGAAACATGTCAGACCCTGATTTTAGTGCACATTTCTGGGCAGAGCAGAGAAATCACTTTTGTTTTATGATCTCTCTTTGGTTTGTCCTGAGATTATATTTCTCTGCTGCATCTCCAGCTTGACCCACTCTGCTTGGTTCTAAATGACTTTTGGTGATCTTCAAAAGGTCATATCTACCCTCCAAGGATGAAGATTCACAACCACTGGGAATACAGTGACACCACAATTAACTACTCCCCTGGGTTATAATAAAGTGCCCATATTAAAAATGAGATTAACTCCTTATAAATCATACATAACAAAGCAACCTGCTTGTGATAACTAGATGATAATGCCTTTTCAAAGAGTTCCGTTTGTTCCTGTTCTGCTTAAGTAAAGAGATTTATTCTCCTCTCTGCTGCAAGTCTGGGGGGTCTGTTTTGTCCATCTCCTTCCCCACTGGATGCCCTTTCTCACCCCTGGTGAGCTCCTACTCTTGCACGCTATCCCCAAATTCAGGTACCCAGTATTCTCTCCACACTTTAAAAACAATGAAGAATGCACACTTACAGATTCATTAATTTTACTGGGGATTCAACAATTCAAAGATGTTTACAGTAAGTTTTAGTCAATGGGTATATTTTAACCAGTGTTAAATTATGGCTGGCGTTAAAATTTTTGTCCCTGATACAGAAAAACATTGGGGATATATTTCAGGAACTGAGATGAATCTGAAATTGCTGTCTACTTTTCAATGATCAAACTTGTTTGGGAGGGAGAGTAGAGAGAATATACAGTTTTATCCTTTATACTCAAATAGGCTTTGCAGTGTCTAAGAAATAAGTGAAAAATGTCTTTAGACTTGGTGAACATGCCTACCCACTAGTAAATAGGACAAGTCTAGTAAAATTCCACTCCTAGTTTGTAGCACTAACATCATTTAAGCTCAGTCTTAATGTTTTAATATATATTACCTTAATGTATATTTATTTTATATATATAACCTTAATTCAGCACAATGATTATTGCTCAGATTTTGAACCACTATTTGAAAGATTCACTATATATTATCTTAATTCTTTTTCTTCAAAAAGACTAATCATGTAGCTAATAAGTTCTGAGAACATCCAGCATTTTGAGGTTCAGGAAACTGACATGTGGGGGTGATGGTAAATGCTTAAATATCATTCATTCTTCTATATTCAGAGAGAAGTGGAGGTGTTCCTGCCCTATTCATGTCTCTCTCTAGGCCATAAAAGCAAGAATAAGCAAAATGATGATGCATTGTGATGATGAATAATAATGATGCAAAATAGCAATACCTGTCTTCAGCTTGTGATGGCAGTTTCTTAGCCTTTTTGTATGCAGATGAAGAGGTAGATTTTTATAGCAAATCTGCCTGCAGGGCCAAATGCCTTCCCACATCTCACACCCACTCCCAAACATACACTTACATTTCAGGATTGGGCAGGTGACTTTTAAAATTAGGATGTCAGAGATAGTACAAAATTGGTTTTGTATTCCTCAAAAAGCTATCTTGATGACTTTAGTTAGGTATATTTATATAATTGTTAATTAACAGACCTTAATTGAGTGTCAAAAAATGATCTGTGGAAATTGGGAAAGCACAGAACAAATGGTCATAGGTGACTCCTTTAAAAAAATATAATTGAGAAGTAACATTGTGTTAGTTGCAGGTGTACAACATAATGATTATATATCTAAAATATATACATACATATCTGCCCCTACATATATAGAACGTATATAACAGATCTATAAGCAATGTACCATATACAGCTATGTCTCACTCTAATGTCTCACCATATATACTTGCAAATTTATTTTCTTATGGGGAAACTTAAGATCTAATATCTTAGCAATGTTCAAATATATAATACATTATATTAAACTATAGTCTTAAGTAACTAGCCTTGATGAAGGTATTTTCCAAAAAATTAAATAGAAATGAAAAAACACATACTAAGAACAAAAACAATGACAACTTTCTTTATCTAAAGGCAAGAAAAAAATGACAATGCTCAAATATGTCATTATATAGAGTGGGTTTCCACAAAATAATAAGTTTTATTCAATCCCCAAACATTTAATTCAAGTCTTTTCATAACCTCCAAGAGATAGTCTGTACTGACTTCTCCAAAAAAGCTCTCAAATTGATGTAGGAATGGTTTTGGGGGTGGGTAGAGAATGGGTGAGGATAGGGGGCCAAAAATATTTTAACCTTCCTAGTCCTTTGTTCAAAAATTCCTTTCTCTTATGGTCTCTTCTATAACACTTGTAATTTTTTCTTGTTGGGATTTGTAGTTGATTCCAGACCATGTTCTTTGTGAACACCCTAAAAATGATAATTTCCAGCATGCATAGAATTTCTCATCAACGTGGATCAAGGGTCCATTGTTTCGCCTCTTTAATTGATATCGAAGAAAATGAAGGAAAACTATCTCTGAAGACTATGTGTCAAAATTAACCTTCCAATCTTAGAACTATAAGATACTCTGGGAGGTAATATCTGATATGATGATTACATTAAAAGAGCTTTTGTAGATTCATAACTAGTTTGAATTCATTCTTCTATATTCAGAGAGAAGTGGAGGTGTTCCTGCCCTATTCATGTCTCTCTCTAGGCCATAAAAGCAAGAATAAGCAAAATTCTAATAGAACTCTAAAGAAAGGAAGGGAGGATCATCACAGTATTTCTATGTAAGTTAGGGAGTATTTCATAGTTTTCTATAGATAAAGTATTAAATCTGAAACACGGATTTAGATATACCAACATTTATACTGAAAAGAGGATGCACAAAATAGAACTGTAGTAATAATAAAAGAAAAAAAAATCTCAAAAGATGGCATAATAAGAAATAAGAATGTTTTAGAGAAACTGGACAACAAGAAAACGTATTTGAAATTTCAAAGAGAAAGGGTAAAAGCCAGGAGGAGAAATGAAGTGGGAGGCTAATGGAGAGGAACTGACTGAAGAGGTATGGCCACCAGAGAAGAAAACTAATTGAAGGAAAAGATAATTTCTAAGGGAGAATAGAATAAAGTTGGAATTGGGGCAGTTGTTTATGGTTTATATGCTGAAGGTGAAGATCACCAGATAAGTTCACACTGACAGTCATCTTGAGCCTTGGAGGACTCTGATGTCCCAAAAGGAAGCTGCATTTCTGTGAACTTGACCAACTTGCTTACATCCTTTAGGGTCTGAGTCTCCTTTCTGTAAAGTGAGAAGTGGTTTTCAAACGTTGTCCACAGGGCCCTCTGACCATGAGCAGGTGCCTGGGCAGGGTTCCCGAGTTGCAGCTGGAATGGGGCGCCATATTGACTTGCAATCCATTTTATATAGTGTGGGGCCAGAGATGATTTCTTTCTTTTTCTTCTGCTTTGAAAAGACTTGAAAACTACTGTTAAGCAATAGTCTCTAAAAATTTTTTTTGGCTATAAATTTTTTTCTGTTTTATGATTTTTCTCCACAAAACATTTCCTGTTATCATATGTGCCAAAATAAACACTAAGATATGGCGCAAGTTAAGCATCCTCCTCCAGAAAGGTGCTGAACAGCAATCACAGAACTTGGTAGAATGGCAGACAGTCACTGCATGTGTGTCTGCCGGCTGGTAATTCAGGCTTTGGGGGTAGGGGCGGTGTTCATGTTTCAGCTGTCTGTCAGCGAGGGTTGTACTAACCTGAGCTCAGCTGCAGGTGTGCCAGCTGATGACCAGGTACCTGGCCCTCCTCCATGTGTTTCTCAAATTCCTCTAACATATTAGCCTGGTCATATTCTCCTGGTGATTGTTGTGGGGGGGGGGGGGAGGGAGGAAGAAAGGGAGCACAGAGGCTCAAGAGCTTTTTCAAGAGAATTGCAATTTCTCGGTCAAGTTTGCTATTGTCCCATTGGTCAGAACAAGTGACTTGCTTAGTCACTTCAACTGTGCAGATTGCCCATGTTTGAATGGTAATTTTGATTATAGACACATTTGACCTCACTAACTGATTTTAGACTCTTGTTTAACATGAGATTCTATTTCCAAAACCAGAGTTAGTGTGGAAGGCACTTTGAAAGGGTGCAGATACAGGGAGATGTGCATCACTGACACTCACACTTTACCATGGGGAAGTCATAGTCTTATGTTCTTATAAAAATGGTCAAATGGGTTAGGCTGCACTCTAAGTTGGTCAGTGATAAGTAAAGAGAATATTTAATGGTAGCCTGATTTGTCATAAGAAATTATTCCAGCAATCCTCTCAGCAGAAGAGTATACGAGTGTGAAGGAAATTATCCTTTTAATGAAACTAAAACCTTTGATTTTTCTCAAAATCACTCTTCTAAACCTTCCAAGGTTTTCCACTAGGTACCCCTGAGGTCACATCATTCATGTCTTTAATTGTGAGAACTCAAATGTTCATGCAAAGGAAGCATAGAGAGGAAGAGTAAAAATCATGTTGATTGTGTAATAAAGGACATCTCTTTCTACTCACGGTTCATGATCTGAGTGTGAAATTGGGACAGTCTTAGTTCCCACCTGTCCATCACAGTGTAAAATTGCAGCCAACAAAGCAAAAGTTCATGCAGCCTTATTTTAAACAAACCAAGGGAATGTGGCCTGTACTAATGGATGGGGGAAATCTGCTCTTGTTCGAATGAGAGTTTTGATTATGAACATATTGGGCCTAACTTCTACTTTAAAATCCAGCTGAGATAAAATTCTACCAAGCATCTGGATAGCAAATTTTGTACTGAAGTTGGGACCCCTGCAGGCACATGGCAGAACTTACATCAGATTAGCACTGGGCTATGGGAGCCTCAGTTCTATGAGTACCCTTCCCCACCCTTCCACTAAGTGATTCCTTCAAGTGGAGCTTGAATGTGGGCCTTGTCTGAGTAGGGTGAATGGGTACACTGGTTGATCTTTGACGAGATCACAAAGCCCAACTGATCACCTTGTTACTCATTTTGCCAATAGTTTCAACCTAATTGACTTAGTAGGTCAACTTGGGCTCCCTGTCAAGAAAGTGGGTCAAGAGCAAAATTGCAAAGATTGAGAAGAACTCATGTACACTGCACAAGTATTGTTTTAGGTAGTGCCTAAATAGACATAGTTATTTCTCTAGATGGGTGTCTGTCAAGCTTTCTCCCCACAACATGTCATTTGGGGTGTCACATCCAATTTCAGGGATGTCAGTTAACAGCCTGTAAAATGTTCCTGGGATAACCCCTCTCATTGTGGAAAACATGTTCTGGGCTTTGACAAGTGTGACCTTGTCATGGAGACACACCGAGGCAGCCACTCAACAACAGCATCCATTTCTGCTCCTCTTTAGAATTCTGAGTGACAACTCTGGTCAGATGAAGGTGGAAAGGGAACAAAAACATGAAACACTGTGATTTCCAATACATTTTTTCCTTGTCTTCGGGCAAAAAATTACACCATTATGTCATTTTCGTGATGTGCTCATCAACGGGAGTGAAAACCTCATTTGTCATCTTTTGGTCTGATAGAAAATCAGAGTTTAGGGAATTCAGCTGGGCTGTCAGCATTCTTTGCTGTCAAGTAGAAGAGCTGAAGGAAGGCAGCAAGAACACAGGACCAACAAGAGCTGCTGGGCCCTGATACTAATGCTGATTGTAGAAATCCATGGAAAGATCAGTTCCTTGGCATTCCAATCCAATTTGTGGGAGCTGTTTATCAAGTTCCCATGCAGGCAGGATGTAAATATGCCACTTAAATCTGAAAATACAATAATGAAAACTGATATTTGTAATTGTATCTGTGTGGTCTCACTGACTCAAAACTAAATGGATTTCCAACCTAATATTGCTAAATGAATCCTTGAAAAATGTGAGGTCCATTACATGCAAGAGTGGCGTGGCTTTTCACATCCTTTCATAACAGGGATATCTCTGTTGTCTTGAATGATTGAAATATATTTTCTGTCTCCAGAAATTGCCTTGCCACAATTTTAACCTCTTTTATGCTGAACAAATATGTGTAACTTAAGTGTTCCTTTCATTTTATCACCCAACAGGGCCCCTCAGTCTGACCCCACCTTCTAACAACACAGGTCGTTAAGCTGGGAGTGAACTAGCCTTGTTGCCCTGCTCCACCCACTGGGATTCAAAGGGATGGACTGAGAGGTCCTGCTCCTGAGCCCAGGAAAGGGGTCACGAGGCCTTCTGATCAAGATTGAAAGGAGGACGCCACAGACACCAGTGGGACAGGAAAGGAGTCAGCATGTATTGATTATTGAAAGCGCAATGGAAGAGAGCTCCTAGGAGACATCTTGAGCATGAGGGAGGCTCCCTGAGGTGCAGGGGTAAGGGTCCAGATCGGTTTTGGGGCTGGGATTTGAGAACAAAGAAATCAAACTCTATCGGCTGAGAAAGGAAGAGGAGTAGACTTGGCTAAAGCCCATTTACTGTTGCTAATTATGAGCACTAGTAAGCTGCAGCTTGGGGGTCATGTGGGGTTGTGACCATCTCCAAGGTGGACATCTCATAGAGACTGTGTGTCCACAGCTCCAGTTTGAACCAGTCTGGTCTCAAGTTCTGGAACTCTTTTTTTGGGATCTGCATCCCTTTTCTTCCCATAGCAGCCACCTTGAAAAACTGGGGAAATATAGTCTAGAAATGACTTTTTAAAATTAGAAAAACAACAACAATCAGCCAAGGAAATTCATGGTAGCAGGTATCTGGGCTTAGAGTCATCCAGTTTTTAACCTCTTATTTACCAACCCATGGGAAAAGCAAACCTCATGCATGCAAAGTTTTACACAATTTGTCCTTGAGTCCTGTACTGGCTTTGTCCAGAAACCTGCCTATCTCACTTTGTGCTAGTTGGGGAACAGCTGTGGTGCCATTCTAAAGAGAGGGTGCTAGATGGTAAAAAGGGACTTTGGGGAACTCCCCTTTCCATCCACAATTCAAGCATTCCTCATGGGGGGCTTCCACAGAATTCTCTATACTGTAAAAGTTCAAAGTTTAATTCTGTCATTACCACCCATGTGTCCAGCAAATGATGGAATCCTTTGTTAATCCCCCAGCCTCCTGGCCCCTGCTCAACATACTGCCACAAACCCAGAAACATTCTAACTTTAAGTCATTGAAGCACAACCAAATCCCTACACACTCTCTTGTAGAAATAAAGGGGAGTACACACCCAGTGACCATCACAACTTGCTTACCATGCATCTCTTCCTCTTTTCCTTTTAATATTTCTAACAATAATTTTCCCACTGCAAATTCTTCAGAACTCTTCCCATCCCAGCCCACAGATATTTTCTGGTCTTCTGTCCTCTCTGCTTCACTCTCTTTTATGTACAGAAACTTGACTTTCTCACTCTCCTTTTCCAGCTCCTGCTACACATAAGACTCTAGACTGCTTGAGGAAGGAGCAGACCTCCTCCTCAGGTGGAGAGCAGAGCAAGAACAGGAGAATCACCCAAAAATGTGTAATTTAGTTTTTTTTCTGAAATAGCCAATCCATCCTTGAGACACAGCTTCCTCTTCTGTCAAGTGGCTCTAAGGGCAAGATGCACCTCAGAGTTATTGCCAGGAGTTAGTGAGGAGCATGGAAAGCACCTCCATGCATAGCTGCACAGAGTTATTTTCTTCTCATCCCCAATGACATTTCCAAAATGACCATCTGCTAGCCTGATAACTCTTCTTCTGTGAAGGTATTTTTTCTAAGTATTTGGATTCGCTTAGTATTACTTTCTGATGTAGAAACTGTCTTTAGTTAAAGGATGTCATGGTCTATTCTATTTCATACTTTTAACAGTATTTGCTGTTTCCTACTGTACCCATCAAAATGCTTGAAATATAACTTGGTGCTCAAAAAAGTTGGACCTAACTGCCCCAATGGGTTATGAAGTGGATTGCATCTCAATGTATTTTTTAGACATACTTGTTATATCTGGTAGGACTTAGAGTCACCAGAAACCCCAAGCTATGACTGCGTACAAATAATAAGCTTCTTGAGGGGCCTTCATAGTGGCGCAGAAGGTTCAGCGCCACACTGTGAAGTATCCGTGGCACAGCAGCGCGAGTTCGATCCCTAGTCAGGGAGAGACCCACATGGCGCAGCAGACCTCTCCTGCCTGGCCCACTGCTCCCCTCAGCAGTGTGTTTCAGTTGATCTGCCTGTTCTGCTCCCCACTCTGTCTCTGGTGAATCTGCTCACCTCCCACAACTCTGGCCTGTACCCCAGCTCTTGAATGCATAAATAAATAAATCTTTAAAACACACACATAATAAGCTGTTGAAATGACAATGCCCATTGACTGACTCTTAGATTCACTCCTTAACTAGTGTACCTATTATTTCTAGACATGTAATTCTGCAGTAAAACTTGACAAAGAATTCTATGAGCACTTATAAAATATAAATTATTCAGATAAGAGGAGAATTTTAATTTCCTTTAGATGATTGTTCTATTCAGTATAGTCATATGGTCCTTTTTGATAAAGTTAAACTTTTACAATATTTCCACCCATACTGTTCTCTCTCTTTTCCTCTTAAAAATCTCACAGTTCCCAAGTAAGCAGAGCATTCTGATTCACCAATTTTGTATGAGAGTAGAGTAGATGTTCAGAATTTTGTGAAATTATTCCTTTTAGTTCCCAAATCTATAATATGCTTGTTTTACTCTTTATACACGAAAAAAAAAAATGTGCTTGGCAAACTTCATTATAACTTCATTCTCTCAATCCCTCCGGCCCTCCTTTCACTCTAACTTCCTCATGAGGAGGGAAGTTTTAAATACACAGAATCTGCCAATTTTCACCTGGGTTTTCAAGTTGTTATTTTATGTAGCTATAATTATATCTTTATCTATATCTCCATATATACATAGATGAAAAAATATAAAATATGTTTATTATGTAGAATATATAAAGCAATTCAGTGGTGACTCAAAGCATACAACATTGTCACATCTGGGATTCAGATGTAGCTATCACAGAAAAATTCCCAATTCCCTGAAGTCACTTTTTCTTCTTCTTCTTTTGTTAGAGAGAAGAGAGTGCAAGTTTGCCAGCAGACTGGAGGAGGCATTGAGAAGGAAATGAGAGGCAGCCAGACCACTATCCAGCAACTCTGCCTGTGCCCTGAACTCAAAGTGGAAATACACAACTCTGGTAAGAAGAAGTCGGCAGACACTTCCAGAAATATAAATAGGAATTTATTTTCTCATGCAACTCTCTTTTCTACTTTACTCATTCCCAGAAAAAAAAGATATATATATATATATATATATATATATATATATATATATATATCAGGGCCTCCCTGGTGACAATGCATTAAGCAGCGCACTATGAAGCAAACCACAGCCACTGCAGCACGAGTTAGAGCCCTGCTGACTGGGGAGGGGACCCACAAGGCACAGTAGAACTCTCCTGCCTCACCTGCTGCTGCCCTCGGGCAGTGTGTTTCAGTAGATCTGCCTATTCTGTTCCTCACTCTGTCTCTGGTGAATCCTTTCACCTCCCTGTACCTCTGGCCTGTACCCCAGATCTTGTATGCATAAATAAATAAATCTTAAAAAAAAAATCAATGCTTCTAGTTTCCATGATAATCTCTCACCTGAAAAATAGTCCTATGTAAAGAAAACAGCTTTAGTGTCATTCTTTATATGTATTTTTCTAACTATTTCAGTGATACGTGGTCAATATAAAAAGAAAACTACAAATATGGGGAAAAATCGCTTAAATCACAGTATCTAGAATCAGGCATTGTTAACTTTGAAATAGCTCCTTATATATTGTATATGCATGTGTGTACACACATAATGAATTTTGCATTAACTTTTATTTGCTTAAATGATCACTTTATATAAAAAATATAAACAAATGCGAGAACCGCTTGAAATTGCATTGCCATTTTTCCCCTACTCCTTACTGTGCTTAAGAGAAACATTTTTATAAACTGGATGCAAAGTGAGTTTTGAAGGCATGTTTTCAGAGAACTAGTAATTTTGGAGCTTTGAGCAGCCAAATTTTTTGAATGGTAAGAAACAAAAAAAGCACAGAAGGCAGCAAAGGGCCGAGAAAATGGTTGAATAATCAGCTGTGTTGTTGAAGTGGGTGCAGGAGGGAATGCGTCAGACTAGCGCATCAACCTTATTCAAAGGGAAGTGGGCTCCACTTGATGGGCACGATGCCAGGATGCGATAATAAAGGAGCTATGTAGGACTGCAACATGGTACTCTAGAAATACATTTTCCAATTAGTCTTAAGTGTTTATTCATCAAGGCATACCACAATGCTTTTGGTAACTGAGTTGTACAAGCAGCTGTAATTGGCAATTGAGAAGCATCAATGCAAATGTTTTGATGCCTAATCCTGAAATTGTTCACGCTCCATACTTCCACTGAATCATCCCTCGGTCCTGGAGTACTGACTATCGGGACTACAGGTTCAGGTCCTTTATAATCATCAAGCATTCAATTAGGTCCGTCTTGCAGATTTCATATTTTTGCTTGATTGGTTTGAGGAAGAGAAGTTGAAGTGGGTTGAAAAACGTTCCTTTAGAAAGGTTGGTGGATATTTTGGTTGAATATAAAGGGAGGGCTGATGAGCTACTAAACTTAAGAATATCTTTCTAGATCAGATCTTCAGAAGGAAAGAGTAAAGTCTTCTCACCTCAGTGTTAAACAAGAAGCTCAGTTTTTTGTGTGACATAAAACTGGGATGGCAGGACCACTCCTGGGAGCTCTGATTTGGTCATGTTGTCCACTTACCCTCTGGCCACTAATCTAGAACAATTCTCAAGCTACAGAAGAGGCTCTGGAGAAAAAGAAGACTCCTACAAGATGGTTTCTGACCTTTGAAAAGAAAGCCATTGGAATGACAGGTTTTTGAATTTAAAAAAAAAAAAATCTCTTAGTAGCACAAGCTGCAGATACTTAAAAAGGGTCTCCTTGTTTTAGTTTCCAAAGTTTTCACATACTTAGTGTGAGAGCCTTGTGACAATTAAATCAATTTCCACTGTGGCTCCCCAGAGATGGACTTTACACAAGCTTCGTCAAGGTGAAGTTTTAAACTAATAAGGAGCCAGCAACTTACCTGACAGGATGCTGCAAAGTAGAAAAATGGAATTTCAGGTCAAAGAAGAACTTTGTAGCAAAATTACTGCTTCTTGCAGACTGAAAATCAAGCTTACAATAGAAAGAGTCTTATTTATAATGGGGAGAAGAGTGGAGCCAAAATTAGGTTTTGAAAATAGCTTTTTGATAACACTATTTGACTCTTGAAAAAGGCGCTGTCATTAAAAAGAAATTTATTTCACTTTTCTCCAAGTTTATAAAGTACTTTTCCTTTCCAGAGATAAAAAAAAGGAACCCACTGATTTGGGTTGGTACGTAAAGCTTGTGGTATATAGAGAGTTGTAGAGACCATAGTAAAAGTCAAATAAATCACAGCTCTAATCTCCTTTGCTTGTATTTATTCCAAGTAATTAAAATACGAAACTGCTTCGAGACCAGGCTACTTCCCTGCCCCAGCCTTCTGCTCCACCCTGCTCAAGCATAGCTCAGCCAGGACCCCAATGCCCATCTTCATCACCAATAGACACCCTAAGTTGGCAGGTAGGGTCATCTAATCCCTTCTCACAAGCCCAGTTTGCCACCTTTTACATGCTCAGTATAAACAACCAAAAAGATCTTTTAGAGCTAAAAAGCCAAAGGGCTAGAAGATGTGGCACGTGTTCCTCCTGGGCTCCCAAAGATTGGAGCTGACCAGGAAGCACCAGAGTCACCCACACAGTTTAGCAGACCACCTTCCTGTGATGTTCTGGAAGTTTGTGCTAGACAGGGCACTGTACCAGTGGAAGGTTGGCTGAGGGCATGCTGGCCTCAGAGGTAGTCTGAACTGCTAATGTCATGGAGGATCCACTGGGCAAAGCTGGGCTATGGCAAGAAAGGATTCTAGAAAGCTGAGGTCCTTGCAGCTCGGGAAGGTTTTTAGAGGTTGTTACTCTGAGGACTCCTAGGCTTCTTCTGGGGTCTTTTAAACCAACACATTCTGGCCCACTGGCCAGGTTAGCATTGCTTCCTGTTATCTCTGCAGGGTAAGAAAGTCTTCATCAACTCAGGCTGGATACTGCATTGTCTGTTTTTAGATTTAAGTTCTTTTCAGGCACTGGAATCCAGAATTCCTGGAGACTCCAGAAAGCCTGGCTTCACAGGTGTGTTGTTTGTGTGTGCTCAGGCAGCATGCTGTAGGGAACATGGAGTAACTCAGGCTCTTTTTTGCATCTCACCACCTGTGGCTTTGTTTTTCTCCCAGGTTTCATTACCCATATGTGATAATGTGTCATTGCAGAATAGCACTTGGGAGAGTAAGCAAGGGGCATGCACACCTATAATTATGGACACCTGGGCCAAGAAGTGGGCAATGGCTAAGATCATAGATCTTGAGGGCGGAGTGGGAAGTAGGACGCTTGGTTGCTGCTTGTCTGTCTTCCTGACTGCTGGTCTGCCTGTGTACCCAGTTAGCTGCTTTAGCATTAAAGACATGTCAGATTTACCTAAGGCTTCAAGATTCTTTTTCCGTTTGCCTGAATCAACCATGAACCTGCCCAGGCTGGGATGGCTGCACAACACATGCCCAGAAAGGTCCCACTTTAGGCTCAATGCTCTATAGTTGCCATCTTGAAATTCTTAATCATTTTTGTCAAAGGGGCCCCACATCTTCATTTTGCTCTGAACCTGCAAATTATGCAGCCTCTCCTAACTGGAAACCTATATCTTAGGCTGCTATTTCATCTGCTCCGTTTAGAAGATGGTTATACCTTCCTTTGGAGAGGAGACTGCTGGATTTAAAAAAGCCAGAAGCTCTTCATGAAGTACAGAGAGTAGCGATTAAAGACTGGTATAGGGTTTTCTTGAGATATGCCTGGGCCCCTCATACAGAACAGAAAAAACAGAAGTTACTCATCATAATAATTGAGAGACAGTGATTCAAAGGTAAGGACAGTTGCCTTGCCAATTAATCAGGTAAATGTTTTTCTTTTCACCGTCACTTGGATTTAAACTAATCTCAGAGGAAAAAAATCAAGGTTTGTCCTTAGGAGGTGAGCTTGCTTTAACAGGTCAACTAGTAAGTGACCCGTAGGCCTATAGTCTATTGGACTATTGCAAAGGAGTTGAGAGAATGGCACCAGAACCTTACAATAGAAGATTACCTTCCAGGCCACGTGCCTCCACAACAATATCAGCAAGCTCACAGGTTAACCCCAGTCTGACCTCAGACTAAGGATGTTATTTAGGGGGTTGGACTTAGTGGTTGACATTTTTAACAGGTAGTTTCTTAAAGATGTGAGGGAAATCCAAGTTAATTGAAACATCATCCTTTGTCATTTCTATATTATAATTCCTTCTAAAATTGCCCTAGCCTTTCATCAGGAAGTTTATCTGAACATGCGCTTCAGTCCACTGTTAGATGAAGACTGACGAGGTTGAAAGTTGGGTGGGTGTTCTCTCTCCACCGCTTTCTGACTTTAGTGCTCACCTACCCAGGGAACTATGACCTTGGCAGGTCTAGGGCGTTAGAGTGACCTTGGGAGCTCCAGTAGCTGAAGGTTAATTCCTAGGAGGACTTAACAAAGACTAAAATCACATCATTATTTCCTGTGTATATTCGTTAGAAAATGCTGTTTACCGAAGATTAGACGGGATCCTGGTGAACTTCTGGAGTATACAACTTATCTGGCAGAGCTAAAAATCCCTCATCAATGTTCCTCTTCATTTGTATAGCTTGTGAGCTAAATAAATAATTGCATAGAAGACACTAAAAGCTCTGTGCTATAGGTATATAATAGCTTCCGAACTTTCTTGCTTTATGATGAGGCCATGTCCTGATAAACCCAGGTTAATTGAAAAATATCGTAAGTCAAAAAAGCATTTAATACATTTAACCCACCGAACATCCTAACTTAGAGTTAAGCCTGGCTTAAACGTGCTCTGAACACCTACATTATCCTAGGGCTGGGCAAAATCATCTAACACAATGCCTATTTTATAACAAAGTGTCGACTATCTCATGCAATTTATTGAAAGCGATACTGAAAATGGATAACGGACATGACAGGATAAAAGAGCACAAAATATAATTTTCAAAAAATGCTGGCAGGACAATACACTGTTCAGGGTCAGGTGCTTATACCCTCGTGGCCAGTGGCAGACTCAGCCCGGAAGTTCACTGCTGCCAGGCACGTGGCACAGGCAACTCGACACACCTCACAAGCCCAGGAGAAGTGTGGTTTCAAAGTGTGGTTCTTACTGAGGGTGTATCCCCTTCACACTATTGTCAAGGCAAAACATCTGAAAGCAAACCATTCCCAGTCAGGGACTGTTGGTCCTACATTGAAACAACTTAATGTACTCAATAAAACAAGGTGATGTTCTGCTATTTAATAACATTTGTAATTGTTATTGCTCTGTGTGTTGATTAGGCATAAATAGCAAGCAGTTCACATGTGACTAAAATTAATGTCGCTTTTACAAAGTCAGATCAAGTTTCCCCTTCCTCATTCACTTGGCTCATTCCTTAGCATTGCGAACCAAGGGCGCTGGGTTTGCTCTTTGACCTTTAGAATGGCCTTTTTCTGAGCTGGCCCCTGCAGACTCCATCATCGGGACTTCCTTCAAGGCTGGCTTGATCTGCAAGAAGCGCCAGCAGAAGTTCAGAGTGCAGGAAGAGAGAGGCTGAGGACTCTCTCCTGGGCTCCACTCCCTCCTCCTCACTCCTTTGTCTCTGGATTCTTGGGGAGCACAGTCTGCCAAGTGCCTCCTCTTCCCAGACTCCTGTTCTCAGTGGACCCTGCTGGCCCGTTTTCCTTCTCTTTCCTTTTGAGACCTGCCTCATAAAACCTTTGTGCCGTTGTCGGCCTCCAGCTTTGCTTACTCTCTTCGCCCTCCTGACCCCTGCAGTCATCTTAGAGTCTCTCCAGAGCCCACCTGGACTTTGCCCCATAAGCAGAAAGCACAGACGGGTTTTCTTCATGTTGCATGGAGACTTATCCTCTTCTCTCTGCTCACATCAGGTACGCACACACATTGTTCTGAAATCTATTCTGTGATACTTGAAATCCAGTTAGCATTCACATCTTTCATCCCTACCGTCTCATCCGCACAAGTGCATATGCAGATTGCCAAGCCCCCTCTATTTTACTCCCACCTCCAAATCTTCAGTCATCCCACTCCAGTCATGATACTCTACAATGCTTTGCAAGCTTTTTTAAGCAGCAACTTCCCAGAGTCAGTTACAGCACATGGGGTGAGGTTGGGTATAAATTCAGGAGCTGCGTGATCCTAGCCCGGGCCTGGAAGAGAGTGGAAATGCCATTGCTCCAACATTCACACTCACGTCTCCTGGGGCAGGCCTATGAGGCTGTAGGGTCAGAACTATCAGGTCTTCCCACCCTCCCACCACTGTGATGATGGACACCTGCGGTGCTGCGAGCATTCCAGGGTGGGCATGCGCAAGTGGGCGCACCTGAGTTAGACACGGGCTTAAATGGGCGGTGTAATGAGGATGCCAGGTGCGACCAACAGACCAAAGAGCAGCAGTGAAAGCGAGAGCAGCAGCAGAGAGAGAGAGAAAGAGAGAGAGAAGCAGCTGAGAGGGTGAGATGCACCGGGGGCTGGGAGGCCTGCCAGCCTCCCGGCCCCCCGGCACCCATGCCTGCCATGTAAAAGCCACCAAGGGCTCCAAGACTCCTTTCCTTGACCCGTCTGCCCAGAACCATCCCAAACCTTGCTCCTGTGACACCCTTCCTGCCGCTACAGAGGTGAACCCATGTCACCTTGACTCTCCTGGAGAGAGGGAGTGTGGTGCGGGAGAAAGACGAGGCCCTACACTTGCCTAAACCCAGGAGCTCTGCCCTGACTCCTCCTCTCTTCATCTTTGCAATTATCACCTTTTGCGTTGACCTCTGCTTCTCCCATCACAAGGGACCTTCTTTGGCATAGGAGCCCTGCCTTTCATTTCTGCATCCCCAGCATCCGGCAACCGTGCTTGGCTCACATGCTTGTTGAGTTAATTGCTACAACAGGTTTTCCTTTAAGACTTTTAATGATTAGCTTGAGAGAGGAGAGGTTCCCATATTCCCCTCGGGGATAGGCGGTCAACACAAACTGTGAAAAAGAGGAACAAAGAAAGGGCAGGAATCTGGTCTCATCATGCACCACTCCTTTAGTGTTTTGTCCACGTTCCTCTTGCGTGTCAACACAAAGATAGGTAGAGAACTACTGTGGATTTTAAACAACTCTACATTCATGTGGCTTGGAGGGCACATTGCACACAGTGTGTGTCAGGCCCCTAATAAAGCCATACAGAAAAGAGCCAGGAGCCAGATCTCTGTGTTTGCCAGCATCGCTCACCTGATTTAGTACAATGGCCATTATCTGACCTTTTTCTGGCTTTTGATTTTAATCTACGCAGTTATAATTATAATGCCTGTTTGCATCCTGCACCGGGACTACAGAGTCACCTGAGATGATGCTGATGAAACCACTTTGGAAACAGAAGCTTGTTTCAGTATCAGCATCTACAACCCAACCTGACCTGCGCAGGCCAGGAGAGCCCTGGGGCTGGGAGGTCCCATCCCCCAAAGAACAAAGAGCATGTGCATGCATGGTGGGGCAGGTGTGCTGATTTCATTCCAGGAGTTAATTGTGTGCACCCCAGAGGCTCCTGACATTTTCCAGCTCTGCTTTGGAGGCAGTGGATTACTAGGGAATTTGTGTTCCTGCCCATGCAGATTCCCTCTTGCTCCCCTGAGCTGTTCCTCTCTGTTTGTACCTCAACATGATTGCTCGCTAATCCCTTTCCCTTCTCACATTTACTTTTGACTAGACCCACGTGCTTGACTCCAGAATGACTCCTGTGGATGCAACTTGGACTCAAAACACTGGGTTGGAAAGTCATTCAAGTCTTCTACCATGAGGGATTCTTAAAGTTTCCAGATACATCCAATTATCCTATCAAAATATCCTAGGTCAAAATATTTTCATATCGCAGCTCTCTGTATGTGTGTGTGTGAGTGTGTGTGAGTCTGTACCCATTCATGGCATGCATTTAGTGGAAAGAAGGCTCATGGACCAAAAACCCATTTGAGTTTGTTTGGATGAGTAAGAAATAATGGGAATTCAGAGTGTACAAGATTATAAATATTACAGAGGTTATTCAAAATCTCATTTACTTTAGTCTGACTGCCTCTTTACTCTCCATATTTAAATTCCATTTGCAGTCACCGACCCTGATACTCTTAAAGAAAATAACAACAAACAAGCTACTGCTAAGGGAAATATAAATTGGTTTGTTTGTTTCTTTAAACTCTTGGACAGTGAAAACACAAGCAATTGTTATTCCAAGGGTCTCAATGAATATACAAAATCTTTGTCTTTCTTAAGAGTCGCTTTAAAGGTTAACCACTTTCTAAAGATTTCTTTGTGTCTAGAAACCAATTTTATGCTCCTTTTGTCCAGCTACAAAGTTCTTACAAACTTGTTAAAGTTTCCCACACAAGCACATTTGCACTCATTTAGGAAATGGAGAGAACAGTTTGCTTTGGGAAAATGTGTTTGTTGTTCTTCTCTGACATTTACAAAGTTCTCATAGTTTGCTGAGAGCTGCATGCAGCTCTAGAGGCCAACTGCCCCTGGAGGTGTTTGTGTTCAATGGGGCAGGGGTCAGGATTCTGGGGTGTTGCCACCGTGGCCCTGAGCAGGAGCCGGCACATACACCAGGATCTGCAGTAGGAATCTGTGGTCAAGATGTGAACTCCATGCTCATCCCACCCAATTCCCAGGCCCCAAGGCCCATCCTTCCTGGATAATTTTTTCCAGCGTCTTGTTTCATTACACTCAGAAATATCTCTTCCCATATGAATTCCTGTTTGACTTCTCTACACTTTTTACTATAAACGCTTGTGTAAAAGCCAGGATGGTGTGCTCCGGCTCTGTCTTTTAGGGCTTCCAACAACAGAGAGAGATGATATGATATCCATAACATAAGCCAGGGTGGGGATGCATAACAACAAATCGTGGCAATGTCCGTGTCTTCTGCTCTCTCCCCCAGGATGAGAAAATAACATATCAAACATCCAAAGTCTAAGCCACCAAAACTGAGTGTTTTCATAGACTTGAGTTATCCAGTTATAAAAAGGATTCCTTTTAACCATGGAATCACTCTGGACATTTTCAATGGGATTAGAGCACGGAAATTTCATTCAAGATTGTGTGAAGGGAGAGCAACTTGTACTATATATTTCAATTTATATCCAACTCTCACAGGAAAGAGTCACCGAGTGTTTGCCAATCACCAGCAATGCTTGAGCTTGAGCACTCAGAGTTCCTTTTGCCTTTCTAAAATGCAGTTTTCTCAGGGACACAAAAGGAATCCTGATTTGCCTCACAAAATGGAGACCCTTTCTATTGAATCATAGGCAAGGGGTACTTTCTTTTGCCCTAATGATTTATCAAACATTTTTTAAAGATCTAAAATAAGGGGTATTTGGGCTTCCTGTCTGTTTCATAATAGGGCTGTATTTGTTCTCCATCTACCCCCGTTCAATGATACAGGCTGCATCGTAATTATAGCCCATATAGGCTGTAATTGTTCAACAAAGAGGAATTCAACGAGGTCAAAACAGAATTTGAAAGCGAACGCAGCCAAGCAGGTTGGGCTGATTGTGTGACAGTAGCTCGTTGGCACAGACGTGGGTACACAACGAGAAGCTGCCTTGGCCTGGGCGAAAGTCAAGCTGCCATCATTTGGGAGGGCTGTGCTGGAGGGGCCATGTCCACGGCCAAGAAGGCGGTCCGATGTCAGTTCCTGGCTCTGCGTTGCTGCCTGGTTCTATCTGGACTTAAAGGAAAAAAATCAATAGTGTGAAAACCCCAGCAGGGTTTGACTCCTAGTAACCTGAAGAAATTTGCTCCTTTCTGAAGCAGGCAGGCAGGCAGGCATCACCAATACTACTTCTCCCTTGGACCACTGAAAGATAACCCCCACCCTGCAACTCACTAAAATCAGCGAGCACAATCACAGCAATATCCTAACTGTATTGTCAGGGTGCATTTAGCTTCTTTTAAATTCTCTTAGAACCACAACGCTAAGCAGCAAGACCTCACATGATAATATCCAAAGGCAGGAAAAGAGGAGTGACGCATCAAGAACTCTTTCTCACATCTTTGCTTCATCTAATAGCTAGAATTGACTTGCAAAGTGCACCCATAAACCAAGCCCTGGGAAGTGGAAGGACTTCAGTGCGGACTCAAGACTCCCCATGGTTTCTCCCAGGAGTAGGAGCTGCCTGCTGGGATGTCACCATTCTGGTAAACATTGTCCAGGCTAAGGGAATGTAATTAGGGTTCTAAGTTTTATCCAGTCCAGACAGGCTTAAAGGAGCAGTCACAAGCTACTGAAAACATTGTCTCCTAAACTAAATTGAAGCAATATAAGCTGGTGGATAAATGTTCGATTGGAGAGCCATGGCTCTGGGCTGGCCTCATCAAGTGACTCCCTCCCTGCTCTGTGTCCTTGGGCAGCTCCCAGGGGAGCCAAGCCACAGTCTGCGCCTCTATCAAAGGAGAATAGCGCCATTTACCACCTCCCGCTCTCACAGTTGGGCTGTATGATGATGAAAAGGAGCCTCACAAAGCTTCTCAGATTAAAGTTTAAAGTACTGAATTTTCTCTAGATGACAAAAATGTCAGTTCGCTGAGCACAAAATCAGCCTCCAGTGGCATCTCAAAGAGGTCTGGAAGCCCAGGACCCAGGGATGGGTCCTCCTTTGACACCTCGGAATTGAGGGTCTCGGGTTCTTCCTCTTTCTTCCTTAGTCTTGTCACACTTACACTCTCGTTTCTACCCTCACAGCCACCTCTCCCAGAGTCGAGGACACTAAGGGTATATAATAGGTCAAGCTTAAGAGTAAGACTGTGATGAGAGTGTTGGAGGAAGCAGGGAAAGAGGATTTTAGGGAAAGATTTAACTCTAGTTTCCTTCCACACATTTCAAACCCTGTTCAAGCACATTATGTTAGCACTTAAGCTCGACTGGTAAATGCTTCATGGTGTGCAAGATTGGCACATTCTGGTCCTTGATGGCACGGTTCCTCGTGTTTAGGATTTCAAGCCAGTAGCCCTAGTTTCCAAAGCCCCCCATTCTGATGATGAGACCGCTGGCACAGTTACGTCCAAACCGAGTGAATGCACAGACAGGCTGCTTTGTATGACTTGCACACACCCGTCCTTGGTTTTTGGTAGACGTTCTTGTTAAAGAAGCAACTGGCACAAACAAAGGCACTTTGTGGCTAAACTTATTTTACCTAGTCTTCAAAATAAACTGAAGTGGCTTACATATAAAGATAGAGAAGGTAAAATTTTAAAAAAATAAGGAGAGCTTTTTTTTTTTAGAGATAAGATATATCAAATGGTGAGCCTAAAGTGAAACAGAATGAATTTAACATTCCATAGCCACAGACAAAAGGGAAATATGATGGGTTAGATAATTTTCTGTCTAATTTTGGTCTTCTTTTCTCCTCTCTCACCATATATATTATATGTATATGATATATATCATATATAAATAATTTTTTCTTGAAAGATACACTTTTATCTTTTACCTGGGAAGTCAGACTAAGCTATCATCAAAGTCAAAAGGAAATTTGATCATCTATCTTAAATTATTCATCTAATAAGCTACAGTACTCATTGAATGATTAGTTGGTCAGTCACTGCTTTTTACAAAAGGGGCATATGGAATAACAAAGAAGAAAGTACCTCTAACTCTGGCTTTATAGAAGATACAGTGATGTTTTCCATATTAGTGTGTCTTCAAACAATTTTTTTTTAAAAATCAGATGGTATACCACTTTATTGTGGCTGCACAAAAATATTTCCAAAGGAAATGTAGCTAAGAAAAAGGACCAGTTACAAAATTTATAAATAATGCTTCAGTTTGCACTTCTATTCCTAATGCTTATTGTCATCTATAAAATTCCCTAGTCTGCCTTTGCATATTCTGTGCCTAAATTAGTCAAATCTGGTACTTCTTTTTCAATTTTAAGCAATACATTTCTGTGTGACTTTGTAGGGAACCTCCTCTTCAGTCATGGAGGTGACATGACTTAAGGGGAACTGAATCTGGAGTCAGATGGACAAGGGTTCGAATCCTGCTCCTGACTCTTTGTAGTAGTAACTTGGACAAGAACTGAGCCACAGCTCTGCTTTAGTAAAATAAGGATTATATCACCTTCTTTTGTGGCTTCCTTCCCCTCAGCCAGCATACCAAGTCCTATTGATTATGTCCCCTTAATAATCACAAATCTTCCTTCTCTGACCCACTTCTTTGTGACTATTACCTGATTCAGTTACCATTTTCTTTCACTCTTTTTACATATCGTCTTTCCCAAAGCACACAGCCTTCCCTCTGATCACCCTGCTTCTATTTTTCATCCTGCTTTTGCCCTGCCAATTCCCTTGTGTCTCTTTCTCCAGTCCATGTTCTGGCCACAGTGAACGATCTCCCACTCAGGGACCCTATCAGGCTGTCTCCCTGTTGAGTCTTTTCTTTTTTTAAAGATTTATTTATTTATGCATACAAGGGCTGAGGTACAGACCAGAATCACGGGAGGTGAGAGGATTCACCAGAGACAGAACCAGGAACAGAACAGGCAGACTTACTGAAACACACTACTGAGGAGAGCAGCAGGTGAGGCAGGAGAGGTCTGCTATGCCATGTGGGTCCCCTCCCTTGCTGGAGGCAGGGATTGAACTCATACTGCAGTGGCTGTTTACTTCATAGTGCGTTGCTTAACCCACTGTGCCATAAGGGAGGCCCTCCATGTCGAGTCTTTGCACAGATTTCATGCTCTGTCCTTCTCGCCCCTTCACCCCACTCTCTCTACCCCACCACCCTTCTTCCTGAGGTCTGCTGGTCTTCACTGTTGTTCACAGACCTGCATGGATGCCACGTTCTTCTTTAGACCATACCTCAGGTTTCCTATCCCCAAGCCCAACATTGCTCCAGGGCCCATGGAGGAAGCCTTACACCACGAGCTTCCTCAGGACGCTGCACTGTCTAAGCCTGTTTACTTCTGTCTCGCCACCAGCCATCAGCTCGTGGAGTTCAGAGACCACATCTCCCTATCTTCATATCTTCAGGTTCAACTCAAGGCCTCATAGGAGGTGCATAATAAATACAAAATAAGTAAAACGTGAGTTAATGAACGTCTTTTAAGATTTTTGTGTGGACAAAATGAGATAAAACAGAAAAGCCCTGGAAACCTTGCATGCATTCAGTAGACGATAATCCTTACCATTGTTATCATTGCTGATATTGCCCTGCTGCACGCGATCGCACGGCTTTCAGAAATGATCGTGTCCTTTGCCTATGGACACCCATGTACAACGATCTCAAGGGCTTTTGCCATTTTAAACTCCAGAAATATAATGAAAACTACTATGACTGTAGTTTTGTTGGGTCTTTGCAAAAATGTGCCCCTACCTTTACCTCCTTTATTTTCTGGTTCGAGTGCCTCTTGCAACCTTTTACAAATAAGTGGGTTTATTCATTCAAACATGCGCTTTCACCAGTTGGTTCACTTCTATGTAACCCCTTGTGTCCCTATTCAACAGAGGCTAGTAATTACCATAGCAACCACAGCATGTGGTGCCTGTGTGCTCTCTCAGAAACAAAGCATTTGCTTGAAAAAATTACACACACACATTAATTTGTAACATGAAATTGTATTTCATGGTATTTTATGAAGGGAAATCATGTCTCCAAATAAGCACACTTACCTTTCTCTCTAGACCCAGGGCTCACGCTGCTAGTCTCCCATTTCCCCAATCCCACTCCACTCCCCATACACATATTGATTCATTTTAAAAATGAAATTTTTGTGCAATGGGAAAAAGAAAGATGGGAAGGATTCAGTTTCAGCGGGAAGGTACAAAGGTCAGTTAGAGGGTGCAGAGCCCCGTCTAGCAGTTGTTCCTGTCTGAGTGATGATTATACGACCAAGGGGATTTATTAAAATGGAGCCTATTGCCGTTACACTGAATGAGGCTCTCCATAAATTCTGTGGGAGCCTGTCAGTGGCTAAGCCCATATGTAATGCTTAAATACAGCGCCTGCATCTGCTGGCTGGTGTCTGCATCTCAGCCACGGCTCGCCTCCCCAAGCACGGGCGCCTGTGAATTCACTCTCCTGCCCAGTCAAGAGCCCAGGGCTTGAGAAGCTGTTCGTGCCCAGAAATGGAGCATTCTCATTCTCTGAGGCTGTGTATGTGTGTGTATGTATTTCCAGAAAGAGACTATGTCTTAGAATGTGAGGAAATCATGCGATAACCACTTGTTCTGGTGGGGGATGGGAAAGGGAAGAAATGTGGTTACAGAAATTTCAGGCATGAGGTATCATAACCTCCTCACACTGGCCACTTAGAAAGCAGGAGAGGACTATGTGCCAGAGCGTGTTCAAGCTACAGATAACTCTCCATGTCATTAGTCGTAATCAGAGGTCAGGCTAGAGGGTGAACTCTCCCGGGCCTGCCTCCTCAAGTCACCTGAAGAGAGAAGAAAACCTGGGGAGAGGCTCTGCTTCAACTAGACCTTTTATCATTGTTGTTTAAACCCAGTCAGTTGGAAGCCTCTTTATGAGTTCTCCAGTAGAAACTCTGATTTTTTTTTTTTTAAATTGCTTTGGTCTGAGGAAAAAATAATACATTCCAGTCAGAGGCTTTGCAGAGGCCCAGAACAGTCTGAACCCTGCACTGTTCAGCAGAAATTTTGTCAGATTTCTCTAATAAATGAGGATGTTCTCTCTCAGAAAAGGGGACTTAAGAACAGAGGGCAGGGCTGTGGGGCAAATGAGAGCATGGGGAGATGCGGGGTGAGCTGTTGTATTTTCATTTGTGTTTAGCAACCATTGGATAAAAATTCCTAAATTTACTCCTTAAATGGGAATTCCTGGTCATCCGCTATTACTCCCCTGCTTGGGCTGAAGTGATGGTGCCACAGGGATAAGATGATTCACAATCCTTTACTAGCAACTTGAAGTAGTCGACCTAAGTAAGACATGCAGCTCTCTGGAAGGACACTACCTTTGACCTTCCCAGGCCACTGTCTCCAAAAACAGGGGAGTTTACCCGGTTGGTTTAGGGGGACCTTACCGAGCCTGGCTTGGCCCTCCCGCGGTCTTGCAGAAGGCGCCACTAGAGGGCGCCTGACACCCAGCCATCGTTCAAAGTGGCAAACCTGCCTGCTAAGGAGGGTACATTTAGCCAAGAAGCAGAGAAATCAGTGACGTGGGGAATTATTATGCACAGTTCATTTCCTTGTAATTTAACTCTCAGAGTAACAAAAGCATAATGTATAGCCTAGTTTTCTGGTCTGATTTACAACAATTTAAACTAAAAGATGATTTCTGCCTCACCCCACCCCCTTCTAATCACTTCTGCTGATATCAGCAGCTGAGAATTTTGTATTTCATCACCGGCACCCTAACCCTCCCACCCCTTCGAATCAGAGAAGAGGAAAATGTAAAACAGGGTTCTGGCAAAACAGAGCCGCATGCGGATTTTCACTTTCTGTTTCAAATGCCACGTTAATCTTATTGTTCATTTTTTTAAAACTTTGCTTTTATTAGTATGGTGGTTTGGTTATTATTCCACTTCTACCCCACCCATTCCAAATGGGAGGAAGTGCTTCTGTCTTCAAAAGGTTGCGGTGACAGTTTCAAACCCAGAGGTAAGCAAGTGAGTGATCCCAGCCTCCCAGAGGCTCCCATTTCTCCCACCCTCAGCCCTCCCAGCCCTTCGCTGCAGATTCCACTTGGCTTTGATCTCTCCTTCCTCTGGCTCCTTGAGCACTTACTGACTCTACCAGCAATTTAGCATTTTGTAGCTATTGTCTTGTTCTCTAATTGCTTCATATATGCACCTTTTTTCTCCCAAGGAAAAGGAGGTAACGTTTTTTTGAGAACTTCCTTTGTCTGAAGCTCTTTCCTAAGGTCTGTACATATATTTCCTTTAATGCTTTTAACAACCCTATGGCTTAGAAGCGATTGATTTCATTTCACAGATGAGGAAACTGAGTCAAAGAGATGAAGTAATTTACACAAGGCTATACTAGGAGGAAGGAGGAATTCAGACACAGATTTTTTTCCTGTTACATAATTTTGAAGCCAACTTTGATTGAGGACGAAAAAGAATGTCTCACCTTTCCATGCCAAGCACCATGCATAGAATAAACACACACACACAGATATTCCTTAAAAGATGTTTAAGATCTGGCTGGACTAGCCCCTTGATCTTGGCAGAGAGGTTACAACTGGTCCATTTTTTAAATTAAGTCATTTTATGGATATTAGCCAGCTTCTCATCCTCTTTGTACAGCGCTTTCTCTACCACATGCTTAGTAGACACAATAAATACTTATTACAATCCATTTCCTTGAATCTGTGCAGTTGTTGGCACTTAGCTGTACCTTCTTATCCCAGGGAAAGAGGAACAATGCAGGTTATTTCAGAGATTTATCACAAGATGTAAGAGCTAGGCCCCTTTTATGGGCTCCAGTCAGCGACCAGATTAGTGGGTTAACTAGGACTAATTCGAATTTAGGTCTCTAACTCAGCGCTCAATGTCTTATCCATGACATATATTGTCTTCTTTCTCCTCTACGCTGCTTGGTTTAAGTAGATATGGCCCAACTTGGATCTGAGTGTTTTCCAGATCCCAAATTTACCCCTACCTCAATATAGTGGATAGTAAGTCAGGAGGATGACAGTGAACAGCTTTCTTAGCAGTAAGAACAAATAGACCTCCTAGGGACAGGGAGGGGCTCATATCTAAGGACATGTATTAAGTGCATGTAGTGTGTCCTGTATAGTTGGGAGCAGTAAGTGGTGGATGAAGTGGTCAAAATGTGTGCTGATATAAAAAGGGGAAAAAACACTCCTGGAACTGCTCAGTATTCTCTCCCTCTGTTGAGGGGAATGGGCAAGTGAGTGATAAAGTGGCACCCATAAAATTAGAACTTTTTCTAAGCATTTGAAATCACTCAGAGCACTGGACTGCTACAGAACCTTCCAAGCACATTAACAAGATAAAGTCACCCAATAAAGCCAGTAAGAACTTGGCCTCTAAGGAGCCCCAGGACCCACAAGGCAAAAGTCTTCTCCTCTTCGTTGGATTGTGACCTTGAGAAGCAAAGGGAATTGGGGACAGAGGACTGTTGATTCCTAAGCTCTGAGACCACATTCCTAAGACATATAGAACCAATAAGGAGATTATTATGGTCCCTGTAGGGTGGCTTTAAGAGCTCAAAAATTTTTATCACATTTGATGACTAATGATAGAAAAAAGGAACTCCTAACACATGTTGGGGGTTTGAGTCAGGGCTAGTGAGAAGCTAGATAATGCCCAGTGGTAAGGGTGACCCAAGGATGTCACATGTCAGCCAGATGTGACACAAGTCTCTGGCTCTTGGAAACCACTTTCCTATTCAAAGTTCAGGATGGAGAGAAGGACCGATGTTGGACTTAGAGGGCAGAAGATCATCAGGCTTAATTCCTGGTTCTGACTCTCTTTTGCTCTGTGATTTGGGCCTATGACTGTCTTTGTCCTAATAAGTGCATGCAGGATATATCTAGATTGGAACTGATAGTCCCTACTCCTCAAAGTCATGTGAGCAGTAAATAAAATAATACATGAGGGGCCTCCCTGGTGGTGCAGCGGGTTAAGCGCAGCACTATGAAGCATCCACGGCACAGCAGTGCGAGTTCGAATCCCGGCCAGGGAGGGGACCCACATGGCACAGCAGACCTCTTCTGCCTTGCCTGCTGCTCCACTCAGCAGTGTATTTCAGTCCATCTGCCTGTTCTGCTCCCCACTCTGTCTCTGGTGAGTCCTCTCACCTCCCACGACTCTGGCCTGTACCCCATCTCTTGTATGCATACATGCATAAATAAGTAAATATTTAAAAAAACAAATAAATAAAATAAAATGATACATGAGAAATACAGATATAGGAAAAAACTGGACTTTGGATTTAGTGGGACTGCATACAGAATATCCCTGGATTTTTACCTACCTACCAGGTAGCTGCCATATTGTATCATATCTAAGACACTGTTGATTGTAAGCTGTAGAAAGACTTGACGTCTCACCAAAAAAGACCAAAAACACTGCCAAAGAAACCCGGCTTTTCGTGGATTGTAAGATATATCCCAATGCTAGCGATGTTAAAAAAGTAAAGAAGAAATTGCCTCAAAACCTTATTATTTCAAAAGTAACAAACAACAAAATGATAAGGCAATCTATAGAACAAATTAAAACATTTGCAAATACTATATCTGGTAAGGAGATAGTCTCTAAAAAATATATGGAACTCCCAAAACTCAATAACAAAAAAGGCCATATAACATCATAAGAACCTGATAGACATTTCTCCAAGGAAGATATACAAATGACCCATAGATGAATGAAAAAGTGCTCAATGTCACTAATCACCAGAGAAATACAAATCAAAACCACCATGAGCTCTCACCTCGCACCTGTCAGGATGATTGTTCTCAAAAAGACAGATGACGACAAGTGTCGGTGAGGATGTGGAGAAGGAGACCCAGGCACTGTTCCAGGGAATGCCCAACAGTGGAACTCCTGTGAAAAGTGACAATGGCTCTTTAAAAAAATAATTCTAGAACCACCTCTGGTATTTATCTAATAGAACTAAAGTCAGGCGTTCAGGAGAGAGTAGCACTCTCGTGTTTATCGCAGCATTGGTCACCACAGTCCAGACTGGGGACAACCAAAGTGTCTATTGACAGGTGAATAGAGAAAGAAAATGCAATTGGCACAGACGCTGGAATAGTACTATTCAGTCTTTACGAAGGAGGAAATTCTGCTGGTTTTGACCTGGTTGAATCTTCAAGGCATTATGCTAAGGGAAATAAAGGAAAGACAGATTATATGAAGTCTCTAAAATACTCAAATTCATGGACTCCAAGAAGGGGTTGGTGGTTATCAGGGCTGGGAGAGAGGGTGAGGCGAGTCACTGACCAGTGGGCATGAGGTTTCAGGTAAGCAGATGGATAAGCTCTAAGACCTGCTAAATGACGTCATGTCACATTACGGCATTGTACACAGATAATTGTTACGAGCTTGTGTTAAATGTTCTTACTACAATAAACTAAAGTAAACAAGAGAGGAAGATCTTGAAATGAATGAACAATGGTTCATGCTTCCCTGACTTACCTGGGCATCATCAGGTCTCAGAGCATGCAGATAGTGGGGTATCTCTGACAAGGACGCTGACTGACCGGAGCATGTCTGATGGGCAGTGGGGGGAGGGGAGTCTAGGGACGGGAAGCTAACAGATCAAAATGGAAGCTGGAGGTGGGGTGCAGATCAAGAGGTTCTGAGGATTTCTGAGACAAGTGTACTTTAGGGGAAGAAACAGTTGAAATATCTAATAGAAGGGAGGGTGAGGAGATGTGGTGATTCACATCATTACAGCAGTACCGTGGCAGCTTCTTGAAATGGTTCTGATTCAGTCACTATCAAAATATGGACAACCGGGGCCTCCCTGGTGGCGCAGTGAGTTAAGCAACACACTATGAAGCAAACTTCAGCCACTGCAGCACGAGTTCGATCCCTGCCTCCAGCCACGGAGGGGACCCGCATGGCACAGCAGACCTCTCCTGCCTCGCCTACTGCTCCCCTCAGCAGTGTATTTCAGTCAGTCTGCTTGTTCTGTTCCCCACACTGTCTCTCAACGCCCACACCTCTGGACTGAACCCCAGTGCTTGCACACATAATAAATAAATTAAAAAAAAAAAACAAAAAACAAAATATGGACAACCTTGGGGGAAAGGGTACAGGGTAAAAGAAGAGCATCTGAGTCTGGCCATCCTGCTGAAGACCCTCTAGGCAGGCTCATGATTGGTGGGGGGGGGGCATGCTTTACTCCTTTCATGTGGGACTTTGGGGGCAGCGTGAGCCTGTCCCACAGCCCCTGAGCAGAAGCAGCAGTGATGAAGAGCGTCTGGGCTGGCAAGGGTGCGGACACAGGGGAGAAAGGTGTGGGATGGAGACTTAGACAGCAGAGGGAGGCGGAAGCCTGGGTGTATAGGTGACACCTCCTGTGCCCAAATCTCCCCTTCCCAGCCCAAATTGTGGGAGACCTTGGAGGTGAGTTGAGAATCCTACATATGCCCTGGGGGCAAGGCGCCAGAAAGCCAAGAGGGCTAGGCTTAATGGGCTCCAATTTGTACTCCAAAATAGCTGACAAGTGGGGTAATCTTTTAAACACCTAGTGCAGACTAAGTGCTAAATAACTGTTAGATTTCTTTCTCCCCCTCCCCTGGGTGAGCAGGCTTGTATGTTGGTGAAGTACCAAGACTCAGTCCATCGCTTATCAGCTTTTATAAACTTTACTAAGCAAAAGCAAAATTGTTTAAGTTGAATGCTAATTAAAATTCCCTGAGGGGTCGATTCAAACAAAATATTTCCTTCCTTATGCTACTTCCCTTATCTCAGCCACCGTGAATCCAAATTGATGACATTCCCAGAGGCATAGCAGGCATACACCTGTCTCAAGGCTGATACACCTGTGGAAAGAATGTTCCAGGTGGTCAATGCATCCCTCTTTCTTGGGGTCTTTACTCACAGCTCTCTTACTGAGATCTTCTCAAACACCTTAATTAAAATCGATTGCAACTACATCTAGCCCCCTATATGTCCCTCCCTGCTTTATGTCCTCCCCATAGTCTTTATCCTGAAGCATCCGCCTGCCTCCTACACTAGAAGAACGAAGTCTCTTTTCAGTCCTGTTCACCTATTCACCACCATTCAGTGGTGTATCTGCAGAGCCTGGAGGAGAGCCTGGCTCATAACAGGCCCTCAACTCTTTGTGTGAACATTATTAAAATGTCACACCTTTCATCAATACTTCTGCCATTCATTGTTGCTTGGATTGAAAGCAACATTTTATCTCCTCAGCATCTTTCTTAATACAGCTAAGATTTCTTTCTTGCTGCATTTAACTCCAGATAGGAAAAAAAAAGATGCATAAAGGAATAAGAAAATGCCTTATCGAAAGCAAATGAAAGCACACAAAGCCAGCAAGACAACAAAACCAAAGGAAGATAATTCAGTTCTGGAAAGCTAAAGTGATAATATAACAATAACAATAATAATAGTAATAGTGATAGCTGTTAGTGGGTACCACCTGCAGGCTCGGGCTTCATTTTCAAGACATGTAATTAGCATCATACAATTGTCTCCCAGGAGCTTAGAATTCCTGTGACCTTACTAGGGCAGGGGGTGGGGAACCATGAGGAAACTGACAGGAACATACATAATAACAGGAAGTAGGAGTAGCAACAGGAAAAGGAGGAGGAGAAAGAGGAGGAAAGTAGAAGGAGCAAGCCAACATCCGGGGATGTGCCACCCCTCCCCAGCCAGCCACCCCTGGAAGCGTTCCCTTTGCAGCCACCACTGCTTCCTCCCTCTGTTCCAGGATCAACTGGTGCAGGTGACCTGCTTTTCCTTTGATGTGTCAAATATTTAAGATCACCTGACACCTCTCCTTGGGGAATAAGTGACAAATAAGACATTTAAAAAATTGCTTGAGGTGCTAGGCCATACATAATATCTTTAAATTGTGAGGATCCCAGCTCAACTCTGATTTGCAAAGCTTCTGACTACCCTGGGATAAGGGAGCTCCTGGAACCCTCCACACTTGGAAGAGGGCTGCACCCGCAGGTTTGGGAATTCAGTCTGGCAGGAATGTGAGTGGGGAATTAGGGACAGAGTGAATTTGGGAATTCTAACGCATGAGCTCATAGAGTCATCCAGACTCCCTTCTGGCACGTTGTGCAAAACCAAAACATCCAGTTGGAGAGAAAGACCAGGAGTTTAGGCACAACTGAGTGCAACCCTGTCTATTTTAACACAAATGAACAAGAGTCAGGATTTGGAGCTGAGAAACCATACTGATGAATCAAAGGAAAGGGGAAAACTCAGAACCTGTTTATGAAGACTTTATCCCCAGGAGGGGTGGAGGGCACAGATGAGTGCCATTGCTCTAGTTTCAGATGAAGAACTTTTGCCAAGTGGGAGAGTGCCTGTGAGCAGCTTCATATTGCACAGGTGGAGCAGAGATTTTAATAATTACTGGCTGACAGCAGTGGTGGTTTTGATTCCATAGCAACAATCAACTTCTGGTTTACTCTGAGTTGATGAAATTATACAGGCCACAGAGACATTATGAAAAAACAAACAAAAACATTTATTCTATGACTTGAACATGGTGCTTCTCAACTGTATGAGGCTTTGACATCAAAGGGCTGCCCATTAAAATTACTGATTTCTCAGATTTAACATCTGAGATTCCACATCACAGCCTTTCAAGGAGAGGTCCAAGGAATCTTCACTGTTAAGAGTTTCCTAAGTGAGTCGTTGCAGGTAGTTCCTGAGCCACATTTTGGGAAACAGCAGGGATGACATGTGTGGGTTGTGAGTTTAAGCCCTAGTTCTTGTGTCCTCCCAAAGCAGTCCTGGGGATGGACTCCAGACCTGAGCGGTGTAAAGCAAAGCCACCAGCCACAGGGGCTTTTGACACTAAATGTAACCTAAGTGGAAAATACCCTGGATTTAAGAAGTAGTCTATATAGCAAAAACAGTGTAGATCATCTCATTTAACATTTTTATATGTTGAAATAGTAATATTTTGATGATCTTGTGCTTGATAAAATATATTCCTACAGTTAATTTGATTTGTGCCTCTTGCTTGACTTCTAGAAGATTTAACGTTGTGTATGTGACTCATTCTGTTTTTAGACCTGTTATTGAACCAGCGGACGCAGACTGTAGAAACTTTCCAGAGGGGAATTGTTTCAGCTTTGATCTTCTTCAACTCATCTACACCTTGACAAATAAATAGAAGCAACTGGAATTGCTCTAGCTTGTACAGCAGAGGTTAAAAATGTCTCATGTGATGTCTTTAAAAAAAAAACAAAAACAAAACAGAATAGCTCGATACATATTTTTATTGCCAGCATCTACTGAAAAATGTGAAGATCCAGGGGCCTCGCTTGTGCAAGGGGTTAAGCACTGCACTATGAAACATGCACAACCACTGCAGCTTGAGTTCAATCCCCAGCCAGGGAGGGGACCCACATGGCGTAGCAGACCTGTCCTGCCTCACCCACTGCTCCCCTCAGCAGTGTGTTTCAGTCAGTCTGCCTGTTCTGCTCCCTACTCTGTCTCTGGTGAATCCTCTCACCCCCCCACACACCTCTGCCCTGTACCCCAATTCTTATATGCACAAATAAATAAATCTTTTTTAAAAATCTGAAGATCCAGATATACTGAGCCTAAACCCCCAAATGAAAAAACCCTCCTGGTCCTAGGTAGCAGCTGTTTTATCAAGAGCAGGATATATGCTCTTCAGTGTGCCACACTCCCAAGCACTCCTCATTGCCTCCTTATGCTGACATGCAAAGGTCATTGTCATTTCATTGTTCTTGTGCCTTTGTATACAATTAGAGGAAAGTAAAGCAGTTTCCTATATCATATTTCTATTGAAAGTGGGAAAATAAAAGTTGGACCAAGTCTGCCACAAATAAAGAAAGCACCTAGCCCACTTTACACCTACCCAATACCTGCCAAGATTCAGCCTAAGTTAAGCATTTGAATTTGAAATCATGGTACAAGAATCATTTATGAACAAGAGTTCAATGTCTCTTTGCCCTTCCTTACCTTTGGGTCATCACTATGGTTTTGCAGCCCCTGCTTGAACCACCTTTAAGCCAGTAGATTGCTGATCTGCCTCCTCCAGACAGATGTCTTATGGCCATCTATGTCTCACTCTCAAAGACAGTTCATTATTCCCTAGCAAGAATTCTGTAAAGATCTTTTTCCTTTTTAAACATTTTTTTAAAAATATTTTATTTATTTCTGCATACAAGAGCTGGGGTACAGGCCAGAGTCAAGGGGGGGGTGAGAGGATTCACCAGAGACAGAGTGGGGAGCAGAACAGGCAGATCCACTGAAATACACTGCTGAGGGGAGCAGCGGGGAAAGCAGGCGAGGTCTGCTGTGCCATGAGGGTCACCTCCCTGGCCGGGGATCAAACTCACACTGCTTTGCAGCAGATGCTTCACAGTGTGGCGCTCAACCCACAGCGCCAGTGTGGCGCTCAACCCACAGCGCCACCAGGGAGGCCCCAAATTCTGTAAAAATCTTGCCTTAAGATCACCTATCTCCTGCCTATGGAAGGCTGACATTGGTTGTAGGAGTGCAGAAATGGCAAGTTCTGAATATGTTACAGAACTGCTGCTCTTAGCAGTAGCTTAGTTTCTCCTGCTTCTGTTACTTCCTAGTTAATCAAAGGAAAAATCAGTCCAGGTATCATTGCCATAGCTCCTCTTCTGCTTCTCAGCTTTTGTTATTCTTTCATGGATTTTCATCAGGTGACAGACTAGGGAAGGCAATGAACAAGATAGGTTGCTCTTCTAGACATTTGAATCTGAGGGCTTCATCTAATCATGAGATCTGTATCTTCCACCCACCCCATCATTAGCCAGAATCTCTCTTGATAACTAAGAGTAATTTCACAACTGAAGAGGAAAAAGCATTTCAAATCCCAATATTGAAGTAGATGAAGTTCTAGTTTACATAATTAGGGAATGTCTCTTATGTCAACTTACTAATTTCAGACAATATATTAGCCAAGTCAATACTAGATACTGTAACAAACAACTTTGGTGGCTTAACACAAAATTAGTTTATTTCTCACTAGTTTCACAGTCAACTGCAGGTTGGAGCAAGGGCTGTGCTCCATCTTGTCATTTGGGGATCCAGGCTCTTTCCATATGTGGAACCACTATCTTCTAGGGTCTAGAGTCCTCCATTGGCTTCTGTGAATCTGGCTGACAGACAAGGAGGCAAAGTATAGAGGTGAGGGGTTTAGAGCAGGTAGGAAATTATTTGTGCCACTTTTATTCAGTTTCCTTTGAGCAGAACTCAGTTATGGACCCATCAAATGCAAGAGAAACTGATATGAAGTTTAAACGTATACCCGTTGAGGGAAGTAAATTGATTTTGTGCACCCTATAAGCATCTTTGCCTGATTAGAGCTCAGTGACAATTATGATGAGCAGGAAGAATCAGAGAAATAGCTCTGATAAGTCATGGGGATCATTTAGGATGAACACATTCTAGTTTGGTGTTGAGTCTTCCATAACCTTTGCTTCTCTATCCTCATTCCAACATGGATGCATAGGGTGTACAAACTGTTTTTTAATCCTATAGGCAGCAAGATGGATTACCCTGCTTTTCCCAAATAAATTTAATAAAGAACATTGGATCTTTCTGTTACTCAGATCTAATGTTCAGTTCTGGTCCAGTGTGACTTGTAACTCTAAGTATCTACTCTAATGATTAATGCCATTTAAATGCTAGAAAAAATACTTTCCCACATTTTTTGGTCCTGTGTGTTGAATCAAAAGGCAACTGCACCCAAATGCCATGTAGATTTCTGAGTCATTTTGCTAACATCAAAGATGGACATTGATTTAAACCTTGGGGAAGACTTGATGCATGGAAGTATTTTGGTGAGGGTAAAAAAAAATTGTCCAATTTTCCCTCAGTATCATTGAAATAGATTCTTACATAATGAAGTATTCTTTTCAATAATGCCAAGCACTATCTCCTCATGTTCCAATTTGTGGTTTCAGAGGTATTCACAAATTAGGGCAGTGTTCACACCAATATACATGGTAAGTGAGGAACATTTTGCAATTTTAAACAATTCTTATTCTTTTTAATTTGAATATATGTGAATTTAAACATATCATGCATGAAGGTTAATACCAATTCTTTACTTGGGTAACTCGATGGACTTCAAGTGCTAGCATTGTGAATTCTGTTAGTTTTGTAAAAATATTTTAATAGCTTTTTCAGATGTAATTCACACACCACACAATTCATTCATTGAGAGTGTACAATTGAATCGTTTTAGTATATGAACAGTATTGTAGATTTATTATCACAATTTAGAATGTTTTCATCATTTCCAAAAGGAATTCAACTGCTTGTCACTCCCAATATTCTCATCTTTGCTCCTAAACCCTTGGCAACTACAAATCTTCTCTGTCTCTGTGGCTTTGCCTATATTTGAAATTTCATATAAATGAATTCACACTCTTATGTTTTGTGACTGGCTTCTTTCACTTAGTATGATGGTTTCAAGATTTATTGTTGTTTCAAGATTCATATTGTTGTATGTATCAGTACTTTATTCCTTTTTATTGCCTAATAATATTCCACTGTATTAGTGTACCATATTTGTTTATGCAGTCATTAACTGATAGACATTCAGGTGGATCTACAAAAGTGGATTGATCTTTCCACTTTGAGCTACTATGAATAAACTTGCTATGAATATACATATACAAGTTTCTTTTTTTGTAAAAGTTTTCATTTTTCTTGGGTACATACCTAGAAGTGGAATTGTCAGTAGGACTTAATTAAATTTTTGCTGTTTATTAATTGCAGTTTGAATTTTTCTTAAATTCTTAAGGATCATATTAAATATCTTGGAAAGTAACATTTTGAAAATATGAAGAATAGGTATATTTCTTGCTTTACTTTTTAATAAAAGTACATTTAAGTTGTGTTTGCATAATCTAATATAATTTTTAATCCTTCATATCATTAATATATTAATAAATATAAGTTGTGTGAAGATCTTGATTATAGCAACGTAATTAGTAATTTTGCTGGAAAAAAAAGGCAAGAAAAAGATTACATTTATAGTAAATAAACATATAATTATTTTAACTTGTACATGTGTCTTATTACCACCCTAAATTACCAGCCATCAACAGAACACATAAGCATGAGCAAACATTAAATTCTGTCTTTTGAAATTCAGTCACATAAAATACATAGCTTTATGTGCATCTTTTCAGTTGTTTCCATCACTGGTCTGCCTTTTTACTTTTCAAGACAGAGCATAGACTAAGTTATTTGGTAGCTCTTTAACTTAATATTTAGCTATCTCATTTGTGGACCTCTTTTTCAACTCGATGCAGACCCTGTAGGTTTGGGGGCAGATGTGGGTTAACTAATAAAGATCAAATAATTCTTGTTGATTGATTGATCTAAAACTGGAATAAACAGAACAAGAAGACATTTTAATGATGCTGAAGAATTTTTAATTTCCTTACATCTCTTATTTCCTTCTCAACCTGAAGACATTTGGATTTGAGCATCCTAACTGGGATGGACAGTGTTGTTAGTTATTTCCGGGACCGCATATAACTTCTAATTCTCTCTGGCAAAAAATATGTTTTAAATGCTCTGAGTCAAACTTCTCTTGTTAGGATAGCATTGCCAATGCTATGAAAATTCTGCCTACTACCCTATGAAGTAAATTGGCTATCTGAGCATTACCAATTATGTTATGTTCCAGATTCTTGAACCTAGAAAGTCCCCTGGTCTTATTGACTCAAACAAATGTCAGAATTATTTCCTATTTTTTAATCTTTCTCTATGTTCATTGTTCTCGGAAACTGTATTATCCTTAGATATATTGACTGAATAATTTCTGTTGAGTGTTATATTGCTTCTACACAAGGAATTGGGAGGTGGGGACCACAAAAAGCAGAAATGCAGCACAGAGAACATTTAACATTTTGGAGAATCTTGTCACTCTTCTTATTTGGACTATTTTTAAGATTTACTTTAAATCTTAAAATTTATTTTAAATCTGACTTACACTTGGGTCACTGCTGAGGGGAGCAGTGGGTGAGACAGGAGAGGTCACCTCCCTGGCTGAGATAAAACTTATGCCACATTGGCTGGCGATAGCTTGGATAACACTGAAACTTTAACCCCTGCACCATCAGGGATGCCCAATATTTGGGAGTTTTAATACTAAGTTTGCAACCATCACAATTTTCTAATTCCAGAGCACTTTCATTATTCCAAAAGAAATCCCCTGCTTACTAGTAGTCACTTTCCCCCTGCTTCTGCAGTCCCTGGTAACCACAATATACTTTCATCTCTATATTTCCCTATTCTGGACATTTCATAACAATAGAATCATATAACATGTCGCTTTTTGTATCTAGTTTCTTTCATTTAGCAGAATCTCTTCAAGATTCATCCATATTGCAGTATATATCAGTACTTATTCCTTTTAAGATCAGATAATGTCATTATATGGATAAATCATATTTTATTTTTTTCTAAATCTTCAGTTAATCTAAGTGGTTACAATTTCTTGGCCATTATGAATAATGCTTCTTAAAATTTGTGTGCAGTTTTTTAGCATATGTGTAAGTTTTAATCCTATATTTTTAATTCTCATGGATATACCTGGAAGAGAGATTGGCACATGGTAAGTTTAACTAAGTAATTATCTAACTGTTTTCCATAGTAGTTACACCATTTATATCCCCATCAGCAATGAATGAAGATTTCAATTAGTCCACAATCTCACCAATGCTATTTTTAATTTTTTTGTTATTATAACCATCTTATTAGGTGTGAAGTAGCACTTTATTGTGGTTTTAAGTCGCATTTCCTTAGTGATTAATGATACTGAACATCTTTTTATGTGTTTATTGATCATTTGTTTCTTCTTTGGAGAAAAGTCTGTTCAATCTTCTGCCTGAAATTATGAGATTTTTCTCTCTGTCTTATGACATACTCTAAGACTACCTCCAAAAAAATGTGACAGTTGATAGCTCTTTAGGATTTAATAAATATGATGTGAGATAGAAGATTCTGAAGTTTCCAAAGTTCTTAAAAACTACTGCAGTCATGCCACTTTTGTCTTGTTTGGTCTACAAGTGTGTGATCTAGATGTTTTAACCGCACGAAGGAGCTATTTCTCTACTCTTTCCCTTTTCCTCATTGTTGTCCAGGTTCCTGGAATGTAAGTGATATTAACACTTTGGATTTATTTTTTTAACCTTCTTTCATCTGGAACCAAGGACAAGCCAAACAGAGTTCTTTACAAAAATTAATTCAACTTTATTTGAACCTTTTCCCAAATGGAGCTTTGGTCCTTTCAAATTAGTGGTGTATAAACTATACAAGGATTTTTAAAGTAGCTGTAAAATAAAGGGATTAGACTGCATTTTTTCAAACTCTTCTTTCACCTTTTACATTCTGTGATTCTAACATCCTTGGATGTTCACTGAGATGAGATGTGAACCCAGATTGCTTATTTAAGCACCCTTCCCTGGTCAAGATGCCATTCTTCATTGATGAAGTAACATTTTGAAAGTAAGTCTTAACTGGTCCCAAGGAGGCTGGAAACTCTGGAAACATAAGAAATAGGTCATAGAATGAAAGGTTCAGGAACTAATGTATGTACTTAAGAGAGTGGTCATAGTAATTATTTGGTGGGTAAACTGTACTTACAGAATAAAATTCATGGTTAAGAAATGCAAAACAGATGGTGGTTATGCAGTGGAGTGAAATTATTCCTTGGAAACCAGTGGGAATTGGACTGAGACTTTTTTTGGAGAAGTTCAAAATGTAACAGAAAACTTGATATTAGACTAAAAAGAAGTATGTGGAAAAATTATCCATTTGCGATCCGTGTTCATCTAGCTTGTAGAAATGGATTGAATAAACCTGCGAACAGAAGCTACTCTAGTGGTATGAGTTGGAGGCAAAATGGGCTTCAGAACCATGGAAAAGTTTGTGTGCCTTAAATGCTAAGTTTGCACTGTTGTCAACATATTTCCGGTTCTTTCCTGGAACTATTTGAGAAAAAAAGGCTAAAGAGAATGAGTAATTTGAATTTAAATTGATTCAATATGTTTTGTGCTGAACACTTTTCTAGGATTCTTGGGCTCTTTGAACCTTAGAACAAAAGAGTTGAAAATTTTATTCTATTATGAAAACTTTTAACAAAATGAGGCAGTATATGACTGAATGTTAAAGTGTATATTACATAGAGTCCATGATACAGGAAGTCGTTGTCCTTACAAAAAAGGTGTTATGTGTCCCATGGGTAATAGTTTACCAACCCCTGTTGCTTTGTGATGGTAATTTTTAATGATATGTTCTAGTTTGCTGTTGCTGGTAGAGAGAAACAATTGAAAATTCAGTAGAATCAAATCAACAAACTATTGGAAGTGTTAAGAGTTTGGCAAACAAAATAATAGTGTTAAGTTTTATTGAAATAGTAATGTCTGTTTATATCTTACCTATAACTGATTTCAAGCTTCCACTGAAGAGTTAAGTCATTCTAATAAAGATTGGTTAGCCCAAATAGCCTAAAATGTTTACAAACTGGTCCTTTACTGAAAGGTCACCAATCCATAAGATGTTCAGAAATCACCATAAAAGTTTATGAACACCTTAAGAACAAGTTCATTATATGTCAAAAAACATTTGAATAAAAGAGATACATCATCTATAGGATGGATTGACTTACCATGATTGCCAATTCTGTTGTGATGAATCTATGAATTCAATGTTATTCTAATCAAAATTATATTTGGATTTTGATGAACTTGATGAATTCTTTTTAAAATTTATGATGAAAGAATAAGAGACCATAAATACCTAAGCAAAGTATAAAACAAAACAAAGACTCATACTACCAGCTATTGACACTTAGTACACATTATAGTATAAAAATAGTATGTAATGGATGCAAGAACAAATAGACCAGTGGGATGTATTGGAAGACTGTGAAATACGTGTTTGTGTGTGTGTGTGTGTGTATGTCTGTGCGTGTGTAGCTTGACACCACAAAGCAAGAGGAAAAGGAAAGACTGATTAGAATATGACAGTGACATTTACAGCAACATGGTTAAAAGATTGAGGGAATTATGCTAAATGAGATTAATCAGACAGAGGAAGACAAGTACTAACTGATCCCATTCATATGTGGAATCTAAGAAATCAAGCTCAGAAAAATAGGGAGTAAAATGGTGGTTACCAGAGAATGAAGATGTGGAGGGATAAGACAAAAGTTTAATGTTACAAATTACAAGTAGTAAATAAACCCTAGAGAGCCAATGCACACTGTAGTGACTGTAAGCAACAATGTGTTATAAGCAGCAAACTTACTAAGAAATTAGAACTTAATTATTTCAGCGCTAAAAAGAAAAGATAATTATATAATATGAAGGGGTGTTAATTACTTCTGTAATGACAACAATATTACACTACACATATATATCAATGCTATACCTTCAATTTATAAAGTGTTATATGTCAAATATATTTCAATTAAAAAGAATATGGCACTGTGATAACCAGTTCAGTTCACGTGGAAAAAAGTTGGATTTTCCACTTTACATTATATACAAAGGTGGATTTCAGATGGATTACAAATAGAAATATAAAAGGTAAAGCTGCAAAGCTTGTACTCGAGGGCCTCCCTGGTGGTGCAGTGGGTTAAGCAACGCACTATGAAGCAAACCGCAGCCACTGCAGCACGAGTTCGATCCCTGCTGCCTGCCAGGGAGGGGACCCACATGGCGCAGCAGACCTCTCCTGCTGTGCCCGCTGCTCCCCTCAGCAGTGTACTTCAGTTGATCTGCCTGTTCTGCTCCCCGCTCTCTGTGGTGAATCCTCTAAACCTCCCCCACCCTCTGGCCTGTACCCTAGTGCTTGTACGCATAAATAAATAAATCTTAAAAAAAAAAAAAAGCTTGTACTCAAAATATCAGTGAGCAGCTTCAAAATCTTTGGGGAGAGAACATTTTCTTAAGCTGGGCCCCCAAAGGCATAAACTACAAAGTAAACATTGATGGGTTTGATTACATCAAGTGGTATATTTTTGTTTAATGAAAGATACCACTTAAAAATTTAGCAGATTGATAATAGATGGGGAGAAGTTGTTCTCAACATCAAAACAAGAGATACATATCTTGAGATTATAAATGACTCCATAGCAAGCTAGTAAGCAAACCAAAGGAGAAAAGCAAAAGAAGATAAATTCACAGAAGGGGAGGCTCCCAAAGGGTAAATAGAAGGAAAATCTGTTTATTTAATCACCAAATTACTTGGTAATCAGAGACATTGAATGTAAAATAATTTTAAAAAACACTGTTTCACTGTAACAGTCTTGGTAAAATAAAAAGTGTGACTAATAGCATGTGTGCATGAGGATGCAGGGTGAGAGTATACTGTGTATAAAGAGCTGCTCCACTTTATTGACTCCACTGAAGGGGTCAACCTGGTGAATTAAAATATGTGCTATCCTACAATCGAAGGGTTCCAATCTGGTCTTCTTTTTTTTTTAAGATTTATTTATTTATTCATATAAGCGCTGGGGTACAGGATAGAGTCATGGAAGGTGAGAGGATTCACCAGAGACAGAGCAGGGAGCAGAACAGGCAGATCAACAGAAGTACACTGCTGATGGGAGCAGCGGGCAAGGCAGGAGAGGTCTGCTGCGCCATGTGTGTCCCCTCCCTAACCAGGGATCGAGCTCACACTGCAGTGCCAAGGATGCTTCACAGTGTGGGACCCAACCAGCTGGGCCACCAGGGAGGCCCCTTGGTTTTCATCTTAAAGACATCTAGTAGACATCCATAAAAGAGTGTGTGCAGAGATGTTCGTATAATAGATACATCATTATGTGACCTATTATGTTCACAATAGATACATCACTAACTCGGTGAGAAGTGGCAGGTAACTTATGGAAGGAAACCTCAGCAGGAAGTTTATAAATCACATATGGATGCTTACTCTGGAACGCTACAACGTGCAGAAGGAATATACCCAACGTGTACATAGAAACATACACTGATAGCAAAGCATAGTGTTGAGTAAAAAATGCTGGGGGCAGACTATAATTGATAACCCAACGTTTTTATAAATTAAAAAATACATATGTGAAGCAACATTAAACTTTTATAAGAATAAATACATCTATAAGGACATACACCAGATACACTTAATTGGGTCTTGTAGGATAAAGGGAGGAAAACAGAAGAGTGGAAGTGTGGAATGGGGAGAGGGAATACAAATAATACAATGATATTTGATGCAGACTTTCACCAGCTGATGATGACAATATTCCCTGAATTGAGGACTGAAATAAATCTAAGTGTGTACCCACCGTTTGTTTTTAAAGATATGGCGAACTTTTAGACAAAGTTTAAAATAGGAGATTAGCAACTAGCACATTGGTTATTGAAAATGTATCATCCTTAGGCATAAACTTAGAGAATTTTCCTTCTTTTTGTGGCTTGCCCTTGCTCACCTAAAAAGCTGTTTTTGGACATTTGGAGGAATTGAAAATTGAGAGGGTTTGCTTTGCTGTTGCTCAGAATGTAATTCCAACCAGGCCACCTGCGTGACTATCAGCAACATTAGTTCTCCAGTGCACTGGAATTCTACAGGCTACAGATTAGCATTTAAATGCAAAATGATCATCCGCAAAGCTCTGTGGATGAGATGCCCAAACATTTTATTCCCTCAGTAACTAGTTTGGAATTAGCTGAGGGTTTCTTTTTATTCCTAACGATTCCAGCTTAGTGTTGGGCACATATTAGGTGTTTTTTTTTTAATGTTGGAAGGATACCAGTTCGATAAATGAGTAAAAACAAAACAAATTCACTTCTTTGCCTCTAAAGGAAACTTGAAAATGAAGAACATACTGAAAAAATTCTACCACCAAAATATGCAAACCTTGGAAAACTCGGAAAAACTATTTAAAGAACAAACCTCCCCTTTCTTAGACCATGAAAACTCTTAATAGAGAAGGCTTCTTGTCCCTCTGCCCTCGCCAGGTGGATGATGTTACTCAGAGTTCACAAGAGCAATGAGCTTAGAGGGTCTACACAGGGATTGAGTGCAGCTGCATCCAAAGGCAGTCTTGCCTTTATCAGAAGCAGTTACACAGTGGGCAAGTACACAGGGCGCAGGGAGTATGCATGCTTGGGACAGGCATTTAGGGATGGAAGCTAGGGATGGAAGCTAGGGTGAAGTGACCAGGGACTGTTTCCTGGTGGGGCTCCATTATTCCTGCTAGACAAAGCACGTTATCTCTATTCTCAATTCTTACCTAACTTTCTGCTAATCCTTACAAGTAAGGTATTTAGCGGATCTTGCTAATCTGGTCATAGTTTCTGTCTGCTGTTTTTAGTAGACACTGGTTTCCCAGTATGTTCCTCATACCAGGACTTTTGTTCTTGGTGAGAGGACCTCTGTCTGACTGCCTAGCTGACCAGGAAGAACTTGGGTACAAAGACAATAGCCCCCAGGACATGGAGGGCTGGGGATCCCACATTCTGTCCCTTTGTTTAGAGATTGGCAATGCACCCAATGATAGCTTAAACTTAAGTGCAAAGACTGGAATTATTAGACTGAATTTGAGATCTCAGCTAATCCAAGAACAAAATATAGATGGACAGGGGAAGACTGATGAATAACACGGATTGGAAAAGTTTAGTGAAAGCTACCGAGCCAGAGGGAGCTGGCCTGAGCATCCAACCCAGGAGGAAGAGGCAGCTGCCCTTTTCCTCTATGGAAGGTCAAATGCAACATAGCCCAGTAGAACCAGTGTTTTTGAGCAAATCTGTGAGCTAAGTGCTTTTCAGTTGCTATCTTCTTTAATCTTTGCAACCTTAGAAGGGGACTGGAGCAGCTATTCCTGTCTTCATTTCAGATGGGATAACTTAAGACTGAGAAATCTGAAGTATTTTGCTAAGGTCATGTCAGTGGTAGAAGTAAAATATGAAGCCACATTTTTTGCACTCTAAAGCACTGGCTATTTCCATAATGCTATCGTTTCCTTTTCTTTCTTTAGCTTAAACTGAGAGTGAGGGCAGACTAAGGGAAAAATAATGGGATTTTAACTTCTAGAGGGAAAAGATTTGAGTTCAAACAAATTGACTTCAGGTGATGGGAGCCTGAAAATACTCAAAAGTGATACTACCCTAAGTAATGTTTATTTTCTTCAGTTGGACTAATGCTGGGATAATGAACCTAGAGTTGTCGTATATATTTTGCATAGTTTTAACATTTGCAAATCATCAGAAACTTTTAAGAGTGTCAGTTAAAAGCTATTGGACTAGTTACTAGACAGGAATGGGGCAAGGATTCAAAGATATTCCTCTGTGTCAAGAAGTTTGGAAAGCAGGGGCCTTCCTGGTGGCACAAGGGGTAAAGCACTGCACTCTGAAGCACCCACAGCCACTACAGCCCAAGTTGGATCCCTGGTCAGGGAGGGGACCAGCATGGCACAGCAGACCTCTCCTGCCTCGCCCGCTCCTCCCCTCAGCAGTGTATTTCATTAGATCTGAGTGCTGTGCTCCCCACTCTGTCTCTGGTGGGTCCTCTCACCCCACCATGTCTCTAGCCTGTACCCCAGTTCTTGCATGCATACATAAATAAATCTTTAAAAATGTGTATAAATATATGTATGTGTGTATATATATATGAAGTTTGGAAAGTAAAAACTGGACAGATTAAAAATGTACAAGACAAGACAGGATGGAACAGCAAGTTTATTAAGATACTGACGTAAAGATGATAATTTCAGAATGACCCAGGAAGAGAACTTTTCAAGGAAAAGGTGAGATTTTAAAGAAAGGATATATAAATGAGAAGGTTTAGATCAGTGGTTCTCAAAGTATGATGTGAGAAGACTCCTGGGGTGCTTCCAAAAATCTTTCAATAAATCTGCAATGTTAAACTCTTAGTAGCAATGCATGACTTTGCCCTTTTCACCGTGCTGGCTTTTATTGATAGTCCAAAAATGTTGTGGCAGAACAGGCAGTTGGTAGATATCCTTCACTCACACACTCGCAGTTTAACAAATTGCTAATTTCACTTAAGAATGTTCATGAGGAAACAATAATTTTATTAACTCTCAACCTTTAAGTGCAGATCTTTTTATTGGCATGTTATAGGATAAAGTGGGAAGTACACAAAAATCACCTTTGCTGTGTAAGTAATGAAAGATGATTGTCTTGGGGAAATGTACTCGTGTGATTGAGTTGCAAGATTAAAAAGCTTCTTTTTTTCCACATAGAGCACCATTGTTTTTTCTTGAAGCAATAACAAACAAACTACAATTCAGGATCAGGTATTGGGCAGACATTTTTTTGTAAATGAAAGAGATGAGTTTGTCATTTCAAGGAAACCACTGACAGTATTTGTTGCTAAAAATCAAATTTTAATTTCAAGTGAAAATTAGAATTTTGGCAAAATGTATCCACTCTCATGAACTTGACAGCTTTCCAATACTTGAAGAGTTTTCTGATGTAATAGGTGATAATATTAATTAATGTAATAGCTATCAATCTGTCATCTAGCTATGTCTGATGTATATAATATATAAATAAATAACCAAAATAGATCAAATTTGGAAGATATTCATGACTCAAATAATCAACATTTTAAAAATACCTAATGCATCATGTTATAAAACCAGGTAAAGGGAGTATTCAAAGTGTAAAATCAAACCATAGGTTTTAATGTAACAGAGTATGAAAAAATTCATGATATGAATTTAGTTTTCATTTTGCAACTAACTTAAGCACTGCAGGTTGGAGAACTTTCGTTTAGAAGAATAGCTATAATTATATGAGTAATATTAAAATACTCTTTCCTTTTTCAAATACATATTTGCATTAAGCTGCATTTTCCTTAGATATTTTAACCACAACAACAGATAGCAACAGACTGAATGTAAAAACAGACAAGCAAATCCCAGTATCTTCTATTAAGGCAAACAAAAAAGTATTTGTAAACATGTAAAACAGTGCCTCTCTTCTCGTTCATTATTTTTTGTTGTTGTTGCTGAAGATGTGGTTATTTTTTATAAAAATACATTGATTGTTTATATGGCTACTGTTTACTATTTTAACTGAGTTTACAAATAAGTAGTTAAGATGGTTTTCTCAATTGTAGCTTCTAATGCAATAAAAATCTCAGGACATATAACACACATAAACATGAACCCTCTGGATTTCTTAATTTTTAAATATGTGACAGAGTTCTGAAATCAGTACTTTGGGAAACATAGGCATTTTATACTGATGTACATGGGTTTCACGTAATCTTTTACTAAAATCAGATTTAATGGGGCATAACTCATGTTTGGTAAAATGTGCCATTATTGTGTGTGTGTATAAGTTATGAGTCTAACAAACACAGCGTCACATGTTTACCACCACAATTGAGTCATAGAATATTTCTATCCGCCCCCAAAGTCCCCTGTGCCCCTTCGTGCTCACACTAACTTATCCAGTGCCTCCTCTAGGGTCCGCCATCTTTTAAGTAGACATATGAGAAATATTGCAGCTGCATTGCTGCTGTGCCCAGAGATGCAGCTTTTACTTGGTATGTCTTGGATGCAGTAAACAGACCAGATTAACTGTTGTAAAAGACTTTGGAAGTGGTGTAGTGGGAGGTGACCCTGCAAAAAGAATTTAAAGCCAGTTTATGGAGAACCCTGAGCGCCAAATGGAAAAACTGCAATGTGTAAGAATTAAAAGCCCTTAAGAAAGGGATTTCTTGGGGCACCCCTAGTGGCGCAAGGGGTTAAGTTGCAGCACTATGAAGTCATCCAAAGCCACTGCAGCAAGCATTCCACCCCTGGTCAGGGAGATGACCCACATGGCACAGCAGACCTCTCCTGTCTCACCCACTGCTCCCCTCAGCAGTGTATTTCAGTAGATCTGCCTGTTCTGTTCCCCACTCTGTCTCTGGTGAGTCCTCTCACCCCCCCTGGCCTGTACCCCAGTTCTTGTATGCATAAATAAATCTTTAAAAAAAAAAAGAATTTCTTATTCCTGTTAGGCAAGGACGTTTTCAAAAACAGAAGTGTAGAATCGTGGACCTTATGGAAATTATGGGGTGATGAGTAAGAATCTGGTTCTGGAGGACAACTATATCAGCACACATTACATCCTGTCTCAGACTTCATTCTGTGACATCACATCCGCACCTTCTTTCTCTTCCTCAGCTGGTCTCTGCAGCCAACACATGGCACCTAGGTGTGAGTTGTTATTGTTGCTTAAGGCTAAATAATTCCTTGCTCAGGAATCAAGAGGAATCAATCAGAAAATTAACACAAGTTTTTTAAAAATATAAAAGTCATTCATGGTTATTACAGGAATTTTGGAAATTTAAAGTTACAGAAAACTAGACCCAAATAAAATCACTTTACATCTTTGTTATTTTCATCTTACCTTCTACCCTATTTCTACATATTTGTGATCACATTTTGTACCTAATGGTTTTGGACACTGGTTTTTTTGGGGGGATATACTATTCTATCATAAGCATTGTTTTCTTACAAAACCCTTCATAAATTTATTTGAATAGCTTCATGCTATTTCATCATACAGCTCTGACACAGATTACTCAGTCTTTTCATTATTACGGAGAAACTGCTTTTTTTCTGTTTTATCACCAGGATAAGCAATGTCATGCCAAACATCTCCCCTTCTAAACAATTATTTTAAATTGACTTTTTCTTTCTTTCTACTTTAATAACAAAGTCACATGAACATATTTGAAACAAAACATTATAAAGGAAAACATCTTGAACGACTAGTAAAAGTTTAATTTTCTTCCTTTTTTACCCCACCCCCCACCCCCATCTAACAACATCCAGTGCTTACCATCTGCTGACTCCTGTACTAGGCATGGAAAAAGAGCTACAAAGGAAATGTAGTTTGAGGCTCAGGTTTTGAGTATCCAACTTGGGTAAGCAAACATTGGCGGCCTGCATTGCACAGATCGTGCTGGGCGTTAGTATGTTATGTATCAGAACAGCAACTGGTTTCTACTGAGGCATCAGGGAAGCTCTTGTTTCATTCTCACACCAATCTATGAGGCATGTTGTTAGCCCCACTTTATTTTATTTTTTTTAAAGATTTATTTATATATGCATACAAGCACTGAGGTACAGGCAAGAGGTGTTGGGGGTGAGAGGATTCACCAGAGACAGAGTGGGGAGCAGAACAGGCAGATCAACAGAAGTACACTGCTGAGGGGAGCAGCGGGC
>JAGFMF010011501.1:4614506-4712686 GCA_019455555.1 Galemys pyrenaicus
CCGCTCTCTGTGGTGAATCCTCTCACCCCCCACACCTCTGGCCTGTACCCCAGTGCTTGTATGCATAAATAAATAAATCTTTAAAAAAAAAAAAAAGCAGCAGCAGTAGCAGTAGAGAGAGTAACTGCAAGTTCTCTTGAAGGAGGAACAGTGCAGTGTAGAGGGGACTGGGCTGTAAACTTGCCAGCCTCCTGGCCCCCCAGCCTCCCTGCCTCCCTGCCTGCTACGTACCTGGTTGCCCCACTGCTAGTTGTGCAGAAAGATCAATAAAACCCTGAAAAGAATACTGAAGCCTCCAGGACTCCTCCTTTACCCTGCTTCCTGAATTTCAGAGAATCTGCCCCGTGCCCTCCTGTCCCTACAGATGGCTTATTACAAAAAAAGGGAAGTAAAGGAAGCTTGTACAGACACAGTGGGCCACGAGAGTTGCCCCTGAAAGGGACAGGTTGTTAAAGAGTGGCCTGCATGGCCATGGGTGGGCAGTCTTGGGAGGAGAGCTGACTCTGCTGCTTTCCTTGCAAAGGGAGAAGGTTGGTGAAGAGAAACACCTGCATAGTCACAGGTGGGCAGGAGAGCTATTGCCAACCAGAATTCTTTTTTTTTTTAAACATTTTATTTATGCATACAAGAACTGGGGTATAGCCAGAGGTGTGTTAAGTGGGGGTGAGGGATAGTAGGGAGTAGAACAGGCAGACTAGCCAAAATACACTGCCTAGGGGAGCAGTGGGCAAGGCAGGAGGCATCTGCTGCATCATGTGGGTCACCTCCCTGGCCAGGGATCAAACTCATGTTGCAGTGGCTGCAGACGCCCCACAGTGCGATACTTAACCCCTTGCACCACCAGGAAGGCCCCAACCAGAATTTTTAAGGAAAAAAAAAAAACAGACTGGACTGAAGCACCATTTCAAAAATGGCTTTTGTGTAAAAGTTTCACAGGTATAGGGAAAATGGAGTTTGAAATGGGGCTTTTTTTCCTGTCTTCCCACCACTAGCCTCTATGGCTGCCACCTGTTGCTGCAAAAAGTGCTTGGGAGCATGAGCACGGGTGTGCATGGACACCGGACCCAGAAGCATGAGCGTGGGGCACACGCACCTGTAATTGCAGACACCTGGGCAAGGAAGCCAGCGAGGGTGGGGTGCGTGCCTATACATAAGGATGCCCTGGAATGATCATTAAGAGATCAGGGAGGCGAGGCAGGATGAGAGAAGCCAGAGAGAGTGCAGAGGTTCATGGGGGTTTGGGGGTGCTGCCTGCTGCCTGCTGAATCAACAATGAACATTCCCACCTGGGGCTGGCTTGGACCTGGGATGGTTACACTACGATGGAGCAGACAAGCTTGGGACATTCTTTAGCTTCCTTTAGGAAAGTCTTTGGGCAAATTAGGAAATTCAAGGCTCTGCGGAGTCCTGCAGTGAGTAACTTATTCACATTTATTCTAGTAGTTTCTTTTTTTATTAAAGATATATTTATTTATACATACAAGAACTGGGGTACAGGCCAGAGGTGTGGGGGCTGAAAGAAGTCACCAGAGACAGAGTAGGGAATGGAACAGGCAGACTGACTGAAACACACTGCTGAGGGGAGCAGCGGACGAGGCAGGAGAGGTCTGCTGCGCCATGTGGAGGCCCTCCCTGGCTGGGGATCAACTAGACTTGTGCTGCAGTCACTGTGGATGCCTCACAGCATGTTGCTAAACCCCTGGTGCCACCAGGGAGACCCTAATTTAGTATTTCCTATGATCATTTTCTAGGATCATAGACTTGTGCTAGATCATTTTCTAGGATCATAGACTTGTGCTGCAGTCACTGTGGATGCCTCACAGTGTGTTGCTTAATCCCTGGTGCCACCAGGGAGGCCCCTAATCTAGAATTTTCTAGGATCATTTATATCCCAAAGTCTCTTCTCAGGTGGCCCATCGCTGCCTGTCACACAATTCGGGTATGGTGGGCTAGCCTTAGGTTCATTGCAGTAATTCCCCTCATACTGTCTCGAGAACGTGGGCCAAGCCCCATTTGTTGGCACCTATAAATGGCTGAGGAAGCGGAGAGGTCTGGTGGCTGTTTTTTCTCCTTCATCATGTTACACTGATGGGGTAAAACAGAGCAGGAACAGAAACATGACAATTCCCACCAAACAGGCGAATTCTCACATTCTGATTCATTTCTGACGCACGCTTAAAAACTCTGGAGGCCAAAGGCAGCCACGCTCACAAAGCAGAGGAAGGCGCCTCTCCACGCTACACGTGACGCCCGGTTCAAGCGTGTCGCCCTTACAGGGAACACCTGCTGCCCGCTCTGCAGCCGGCAGCTCGGCCAGCTCGCCCAGCTCGCCCAGCTGGTCCCCTCTCCAGCACCATGAGTCATTCTGGGGTGGTGTGGTGAAGATTTAACTCAGCCACAAACTGCCTCCTGCCCTCCCCCTTCTCCCTTTGGCTGTTGTTTGGATGGAGGTGGTGATTGAATTAGCAAAGCTGTTAAAAGCAGAAAGAGAACACATGAAAAGAGACTCAGAGCCCCCAAAGGCAGCTTCCACTCCAGAGCTGCACTTAAGTGGTACCTGGTGATTACTGTATTAGGGGAGCTAGCTCTTCAATACCTGTCACTCACTGGCTCTGAAAGAGGTCCCGACCAGGGAGCCAACCAGGTGACTGGAGATGTTGCAGGGTCCTGTAATTATGATGCTAATCCCCCAAAGGTCAGAACTCCTTAATCACACCTTAATCAAAGCATTTTATAAATGATGATGGTTCTATGCAGGGTGGAAGAGCAGTCAGGGCAGAGCCCCAAGTCCTCTTGAACCAGAATGGATTTTGAAGATAAGTGTTGGTAAAAGCAAATCGCTTTCTTTACTCAGGAAGAGGAAAATCAGTAGGAGGATTTTTGTTTGGCTTTGTTTTTTTAAGTTGAGAATAACATCCTCTTCTATGACTGTCTTCTTACCTTAAATAACCATGTTAGGGGATCAGTTAAGGGATATTAGTCCAAATATGCAGACATGTCTCCCTTGTTACCTGTTCCAAGCACATTCCTTTATGATACTTAAATTTGCAGAGCACACTTCAGGTTCTGAATCACTCCCTTTGCATTGTCGTGTCTGCTTCTTGCAGCAACCTTGCAAGACAGGTTTAATCCATTGCAGAGATGAGAAAACTGAGATCTGCTTGTGTCCCTACAATTGGCCAGTAACAGAGGGGAGATTCAGATCTAAATCTCTTGATCCAAAATGCAGTGCTGCTTGCACAAATAGCAACTTCTCTTAGAGAAGATTTTGGGTTCTTGGATTTCTGAGCCATCTGGGCCTCTTATTCAATAATCCTCCAGGCTGCCCCTGTGTTGAATGAGAATTCAGGAGCTGAGTTTTCATCTGAAGTGTTCTTCATTGCAAACCTCCCAGTTACAAATAAGCTATATAAAGAGACAAAAATCTCTGCACCCTCTCTTTTCATATTGCAAAGTATGTGTATTTGGAGATTGGTAGGTGAAAAGGGATAACCACAGCACAGTCACTAACTCACATATGTCTCATTACAGGTTTTTGTTTTTCTTTAAGGCTTTGAGCCATCATTGTGCGTTTAAATTTTTTCTTTTTCTTTTTCTTTTCTTTTTTAGCCGTTGCTGATCATCTGAGATTAAGCTAGTGGAAAATTTCTAGATGCTTTCATTATGCAACTAGTTTTGGTCATCCTTCTGGGTTTCTTTTGTGGTCCTGCATTGTGTGCGCCAGTATGCAAACTCCAGGCAGAACACGTTGGCAAACAGCCTTTTCTTCCAATCCTCATTTTCTCTCCTTCCCGGGGTGTGAGTTCCCCAAAGTGTGATTAATCCATCTATTGATCGCCTCCTGCCACCGTGAGGGTGAGATATGGCTAGCAATCGGTGCCAGGCTGCCTATGTGACCGGACTGCTAAGGCGAGGTGAGAACAGACGAGAGCTGGCCGGGCCTCTCCAGCCCTGCAGACAGAGGGGCAATAATAGCTGGGCTTCCCACAAGCCCTGTGAAATGATCCCTCTCATCAAAATGCAGCAGATTCTTTTTCAAATGAATTATAATGTATATTCCCTGCTATTTCAATTGGCCTCACAGAGGTCTAATAAAAGTTTATGGGTAAAAAGAAAGATGAAGATGAAAAAAAAGTAACAAGACAGAAACCTCCTGGAAATAGAGCCAAACAAGAATGTGCTGCTTTGATTGAAGCGTTACAGGCACATATAATGGATGACCAAAAGCATGCCAACCGAAGGGATTAGAAAGATAAGAAGGCATTTATCTAATATGCAGAGGTAGTGTGGTGGGGGATAGTAGGGAAGAGAAGCTGAGGGGATAAGTTACTAGAGAGAAAACCTTCTACCCACAAATGACGAGGGTAAAATGAGAAACGTGTTCCCAAGGCAATATGGGCTGGTAAAATTAGGAAAGGAAATTCGTTCCAGTAGGAATCAGAAAAGCTTTGCTTCTCTCTCCTCTCCCCTCAAAAAAAAGTCAAGCATGCCTATCCTTATTGGCAGCTGCCACCTTATTTTTCACCTTTCCCCAGATATTTTGAAGAAGCCCAGCCTCAGCCACAGTCACACAACAAACTCTCACCATCTAGGAAGCTCCTATCACCAGCAGAAAGTCACCGGGGACCACCCAGCAACTTACCCTTTCTGTGGGAGCATTTTCAACGCTCCCACGCAGAAACAAACAAGTCGAAAATTTTATCAGTGGCTTAAAATCTGGTGGCCCTTCCGCACACAGGAGGGTGCTGGCGTGTGAATTTTAAGAGAGCCGAGCTACTCAGAGAAGCAGCTCTCCCGTCTTTGACACTTGTTCCCTTTCCTGATTGTCTGTTCCAGAAGAACATCTGCAGACATTGGAGGGAGACAGACAACGTGACCAAAGAACAAAGAGATGACGACAGTGTAAACACTGTCAAAATGAAAAAGAGAAGACAAAAGTAACTCATTACAATGCTAATAAAAAAATTAATTCTCATATATGTAGCATTTCTATTGTAAGTCACATATAAAGAATCTAGTATTTATTAAGCATCTACCTAAATGTTAGTTACTTGCTGGGAACTGGGTGTCCTTTTACACCCAGGTAAAGAATTTGCAGAGTACTTGGGAACGATTAGAATACAGGGCCACGTTTCTATAGTAGTTTTCAGCTTAAGATGAGATTAGTCATCAGACCCAGCCTTGGTGACTCTTTCTCAAATTTTCTAGAGGAAATGACCAAGAACTGAAACCTGAAGGATGGATAGGAGTTTGCCATGTTACAAAGTGAGTGGGAAAGATACACAATTATTCTAAATAGAAGGATGACCTTCTATTTAGAAGGTCAAAAATATTAGATATGACCTGAGCTTAGCGTTGGAGAAAGAAGAGCCATGAAGCTGGAGAGTCAAGCCAGGGTCGTGGAGGAAGTATTACAATGTTTGCATTTAACTCTGAGGGTGATTACAGAGCTACAGATGGATGTAAATAGCTGAAGGAAAATGGAGTTACTCAGGCTTTTTTTCACCTCCTGCCACTAGCCTCTATGGCTGCCACCTGTGGCCCAAGGTCATGTTGCCCACCTATGTTGGTGCAGAAAAGGGCTTGGGAGCGCAAGCACACGAGCACACATGGACACCCCAGGCCCAGAGGAGTGAGCATGGGGTGCATACATCCCTATACCTAGGGGAAATCATTAGATGAGATCCGAGGGGGGAGACTGAGTGAGGATGCCAGAGAGAAGCTAGAGAGTGTGGAGACTGCAGGGCGGACTTGGAGGCTCCATTGACACCAGCTCCCACCCCCTGACCCTCCTTCCCGCTGCTCCCCCCACCTGCCTGCCCTGTAACTGGTTGCCTGGCAATAGAGTGATAATAGGATCAGGGGAAGGATGGTTTGGAAAAGGTCAACACCAGAGGCAGGCACCAACGAGGAGGGGCTTGCCCTAGTCAGACTGAGTGTCAGAACTCAGGGGGCACAGTGGGGATGGAGTGAAGAGAGGAAGCCATGATAAGCTCAGTGAGGAGCACATGCATGGAAAATGTATCTAGAGAATATATATACATTTATTATAAATTAGTTCCAGGAAGAGGCTACATTCATACCTGCCTGATAGTTAACAAAAAGCATCTCCATGGAACACTTGCTCTTTTAAGCGGATTCTTGGAGTTGGAAAACTCCAGGAGACACTAAAACAACAGACATGTTAGGTTCTTATTCCACTTGGAGAATAGTCTCAGAATATAAAAGGAAAATCTCTGTAAAATCCAAAAGAAAAAGGGGGTGAAGAGTCACATGTGAAGAACTGAACATTCCAGACTGACGGAAAGTTTCTTCAGGAGTGTGGCTCCTCCAGCACCTGTCCAGCCAGCAGCCGATGAAACAGCCTTGTATGACTTGGAGATGAGCAACTCATTTCCACAAAACCAGTGTTTCAGTATTTTGCTTGGCACCAAAGTCAAATTGGACTAGAGAAGAAAGTGGTTTGGAAATGGCTGAGATTTAATAAATGAAATGGTCTATGAGAAATGCCACTGTTTCCAAACATGGAGTACAATCTCTGATAGGAATATTATTTCTTAGTGTTTTTATTAATACATTGAAAAAGATTTTCTAGTGATGCGAAATACAGATGCTTCTAAATTAGGCAACATTGTCAATACCCAACGGATCACAATGTCCCCAAAGAGGTTAGAAACGAGGGGCAGGAAATAATAAAACAAGGTTAAATTTGGCTGGATGGAAAGTACATCTGGGGATAGATAATTCAAAAAGCAGATATTCTTTGGGCCAAAGAAATCTGGACCACACTAGTGCCAGAGGAGACCCAGGTGCAAAGCTGGATGGCAGATGAGGTGGGAGTTTAAAATATGCGAGGCCAGCACCAAGCCCATTCTGTCCCAGTCCAACTCATGAGATAAAGAAAACTGATAAGGATCTAGTCCATCTCAGCCTTCCAAGGGTACAGGCCCTTCACATAGGAAATCCAATCCATTCACCGCTATGATTTTAGTTATTGAGATAAATAAATATCATCTACTAGAACTATAAGGCCTCAAGTTCAAGGGTAATGCTTTGCAGCAAAAGAAATAAAACCCCGTGGATCTGCATGTAGAAGTTTCATTCACAGTAACTCGAGATAGTAGCTATCATTCTCTCATCATCTCCCAATGTTGTCTTTTTGCCTGAGTCGTCCAGGTAACTGGCTAGCCAGTCATGTGATCTACCTCTGTTACATATTAAACAGCTAAGGTGAGGCTGCTGAGGGCAATTGAGAACTCCAGTCATTGGTTTCTCTGCCTGGTACTTTGTCCATTACAGGGACATGTTCTTTGTAAACAACTTAGGATTTGAAACTTCAAATAGAAGTGTGAAAAGGAGAATTGACATTAAAGCTGTCACAGGTATAAGGGAGGACATTCCTGGATAATTACATGGTCAGGTGATGAGTGTGGTTAAAGGCACCAAATTTCCAAAGCAAATTACTACAGAAGTAAATATCAGCAACTAGTCTTCAGTATAACAGTTAGAACTTTGCTAGACACTCTCTTGACTTAAGCTTCATTATTAATAGTACATTAAATTGTAAAAGGAAATGTGGATAGGACAGTGTTCATCATAACTTCATTGCTGAAGATTTCTTAAGGTCAATTTCAAGTCTAACCAGAAACCTTCAGAGAAAGGAAGACAGGAAATGGAAGTAAACATTATGTTGCAAAGAGAATTGTTTCATTATTTCCTCACTTTGCTTTCAGGATTTATCACTCACACTCAGAAGATATAAATGCTCCTAGAGCAAAAACACATGATTTCACCCAACTGTCATGGCTCAGTTTTAAACAAACGCATTGACCATGAACATGTTTGGGCAGAGTCCCAGAGCTGTTGCTGATGTGCACGCTCAGAAGCTTTCCCAGAACTAAGGCTGCATTTTGACCTTGACTAGCGTCTGAGTGCTGTGGTTTAGGAGAGCTTTGTTTCAGTCTGATTCATTTCAGTCATATTGTCGGAATGACAACTCATTACTGCAATTCAAGTAAGGGATAGTGTGTAGCCTGGGTTTCAGTGAAGGATAGTAAATTCTGTAGTGTATGTAATTTGGAACATGTCTGTGTTCAGCCCGTATATGGAAATCTGCCCGGGTGCTTGTTATTATGCTTATCTGCAAATGACCAGATGGCCTTACCCAAATGTACAGAACCATTTAGTGCCATTTTAAACCATTAAGGCTATTAGCTCTGACTTGAGATAATCCTTGGCCCAAAGGGAACTAGTTTTGCTGTCTTTCAAAGTCATCAAATGTAATTAAATGCCATACTAAGAAGTAGGCATTAATGGATTAAGGAGACAGTGCTGTCAACCAGTCTTGGATCAACCAAGGCAGAGGGAATATAGGAATAGATCAAAAAGATGGTGTATTATGTAGGCTACTGCTAAGCTGCTGTAACAAAGAATCCCCAGAATATGATTCAAAGAATATAATTCACTCCCCCTTTAGATAAAAAACAGAGGTAGCTCAGCAGCCCAAGACAATCAGCTTTGCTCCCAAAGAGCAGCCAGAGGCTCACATTCCTCTTTTCTCATTGCTCTGATATCCACTATAGTGTCTTCTTCACCCATGTGAAAGGAGCTATCTCATCAATGTGCATACGTTTCAGTCAGTTATAAGAGAAAAAGAAAAAACAAAAGGCAAGTAGTTTTATTTTAAGAAGTTGATGGCAGAGTGAAGGCACACTTCTGTTTACAACTTTATGGTAGGAACTTAATTATTTGATCACCACAAACTGCAAGAAAGGTAAAAAATATAGTCTCCAACTAGATGGACATGTCTTCTGCCTAACTCAATAGGATGGAAGATTCTGCTTCCAACAGGAAGGATGGACTTATTCTAGAAGCCTTAAAAGTCATAGATAAGAATGAGGCAATTACTGTCATGAGGAGTAAGGACATATGAGGAAAAGTGCAGCTCAGAAGAGATAGTGTCCAATGCATGCCACATGAGCAGACCTGAAATACTACAAAGAGCACTTCAAACTGCCAGGTCATTGTCAGTGGTTTCTTACTATCACGCACACTTGCAAGACCACTCAGGCACAGGGGCCAACAACAACAAGGTTTATTTAACAAAAAGGAGACTGAGGAAAAGGAACAGGTTTCTAAGGCCGCAAGCGGACAGCTGACTCACCCCAGATAGTGTCCAGAAGTCCCAAACAAAGTCTGTTTAAGAGAGATGAGGTGACACTGCAGCAGCCCACTGCAGGAGGCTGAAGTCTAGGCCATTTATCAGACCATACAGCCACGGATTCAAAAGCACCAGGAAGTGGTGCCGGAGAACCAGGGGCTGTGGTCAGCAACTTGAGACAGGGCCGAGCCCAAAGGTGCACCTTCAGGCTATGTCAGAGGCAGGTGAACAGCTGAGTCTTTGGGAAGTTTGTGGAGTCTGGAGGTGCAGAGGTCCAAAAGTCATCTAGACATCTGTGGTGGTGCACTGAATCCACAGAGGCTGACTACTCAATACTTCTCTTTGATGATCGGAGCGCAGTCCTTCTTTGAAGGTGGTATGAGGAGACCATCTTCTCTGTTTGGATGCCAGGGGCAGACTGAATCAAGCTGGCTCTTGCTCTGCCTTATGTTCTCTGCAAGGCCCCCACTTACTAGCCTGAATGGACCATTGAGCACCAATCAGCTCACTTTCCATTTGCAACACAAAAAATTTGTTAATGAATTGAGTTTGGACTTGATTGGTTCATTTAGTTCATACTTGATTGGTCCATTTAGGATACTAGAGTCATATGTCAAGGGGGAAAAGCCCAGCCCCTACCCAGACAGGGCTCCATGCGGGTCAGGGCAGGCCTGTAGGTCATAGACTCAGGGCCACAGCTGGACTTGGCCTCACTGGAGCTGGGGAAGGGAAACACTTGTAGGTGGGAGACTGAGGCCAACACATGCCTCAACTCTGCAGAAGTTGCCTTGCCCCATGACCTCTGGGCATGAAGTGAGCTGGTTCTAGAACCAGAGATTATGCTGTTTAGAAATTGCAAGATTCTTGATATATACCAGATCATTAATTTTCACAGTAGCTCTATGAAATAACATGCTATTCCAGAGCCTTCAAGAAGACCAAGACAGACTTAAACATGGGAGAAATTTATTAGAAGAAATGTCTGTGAGAGTAAATGAGAAGTCAGGGGAACCTGGGAGAACACATCTGATACTGAGTGAAGGAGAGAAGGAAGGAGAGAAGTTTGGTTGAAGTATTTTTTTCTCTGGTGAATTCTAAGGAAAGTTTGGAAAGTCTGTCAGGGAGTTCCTTTGCTAAATTTGCTAATCAAAGGGACTTGTGTCTTGCATTCGACCTTCATCTCCCACATTTTACCCTATAGAGAGATGAGAAGATTAGGGTGAGTAGGAGGGGTGAGTAGTAGGGGCCTCAGATATAGGGGCCAGTCTTGATGCTGAAGATTGTCTCTGAATATCTCAATTTTCCATAAAGTAACTCTGTAGGTTGTTAAGCCTTGGGGCAGGTAAAGCTGAAGTTATTACTAAAAACCATTTTCATTGGTTTTGAATGCCCTCTTAATCTCTCAATTTCAAAAAAGCCTGTTCCTGGCAGATAAGAGATATATCAGGCCCAAGGGTGACTATGGAAATTAGCAGTAGCAAAGGGAAAGGGCAAGGGGTTGAAAAATCCATCACCTATTACTGTTTGGAGGAAGTGGTAAAGTACTACTCCTTGGAAGATATATGGCTAATGACCCACTGAGAAGTCCACAATATCACCCACTTCCTTAATGAACATCCTGGAAGAGGAGAAGTTCTGTTGGAACAAACTGGTGCAAATGCAATTGAAAACTTTAAAAAGTCAGAGAAAAGCTAAAGTTGTACTATATTGGTGATGGGTACTCAAAGGACCTTGAACCTGAGACTAGTAGCAAGGATCCTTTGAAAATTAATGAGTACGAAAGTTGCTTTTATATTGGAGTTTACCAATCATAGGTGCTGTTCTCTTAGGTTTCTGGTACCATTATTACATGTCAGAAAGCAAACTCTCCTGAGGATACCTTGTTGAAGTCTGGAAAGTATATTTACTTGGGAGTGAAAACTAGACTTGTTTGGAGACTGCAATGGTGCATTCTTTCTTAATCCTGCCAGTTGCATTCTTCCCCTTTAAAGCCTCAGTTGTTGGCAAGATAGCCACCTCAGACCTGAGGCCACATCCTTCATCTCTCAGGGTCTTACTCTCAAAGTACTTGGTCATTGTTCTCTGTCCCTACCCGTGCTTCCTCTTTTCCTTGGTTTTATGGAACACTTTCACATTTTAAAACTTTCATTTATAATGACAATCCATATGCCCTAGTGACAATGCCGTTAGGTAAAAATGCTTTCCAAAATTTTAAATGCACATTAGACATTCTTAACAGGGCAGCACACTCTCATTTACTCCCATATTTCAAATTACACTACAAAGCAATAGTATTCAAAACAGTATGGTATTGGAATAAAATAGATATATAGCTCAATGGGAAAGAATTGAGAGCCTAGAAATAAACCCACATTTATATGAGCAGACTGTGGGACTAGGGTCCTTGGCCCAAAAAGAGTGCTGAATTTTTTAGGCACATGCTTAAGATTGTAGAGACTAATGTTGAGCTTAAGGGTGTAGATGTAGATTCTCTAGTTGTTGAGTACATCCAGTCCACAAAGCCCCAACATGTATCACAGATCAGCCCATTCATGAGCTCTCCCTGCCACATTGAGATGATCATTACTGAGAAAGAGCATATTGTTCTAAAGCAGGAAGAGGAGGTGGCACAGAAGAAAAGGTATCACAGAAGAAATAGAAGGCACAAAAATGTATGGCCCAGGAATAAGTTCAACTTAAACACAAAAGTAAAATCACAAAAATCGAAGATACTCTCAATGAAGATGAAAATGAAAAGTAAACTCTGTTTTATGTAATTTTGCTCATTATGATAGTTTTTAGCAATAGGTGTGTTGATGTATTATTTTCCAGAGATTAAAATGTAAGGAAACAATCACATTAAGCTCCCTCCTGGGGTGTACATAAGACAAAACTCAGTATCAGAGAAATCTATTTCTTCCATTAACCACTTTTCCCCAGAGATAAAGATAACATATTTTATTAAGAAAAATTTCCAATGAAAATTCTCTCCAAAAGGACACAGACAACTTTTCTCCACAAAACTATAAATTGACTATAATTGTAACAATTAACACATTATATTTTATTCCTTCACTTTCACCTGGTAGAACTCATTGCAATGGGACTTGGCCTGTTCTGCAAGGGATCATTGGATCATCAGAGACTTACTTCTCTTTTGAAGGGTTTCCAGAACTGACAGAGAGTTGTTCTCAGAACTAAGACACTTTCAACCTAATTTCTGCAAGGCTATTGCTCTAATCCAGCTTGGTGCAGAGGCCTTTGGTCTTCCTACTTAACGCCTTTATTCCCAGTTCCTGCCATCACAGACGATGTCCTCAATAGGAGGGAATTCTCCAAGCCTTCCTCCTGGACGGCTATGACAGTGGTGCTTAGTGATTTAATCATGATTCATCAGGCTGCCTGGGAGGCAGCTAGCTAGGGCTAGAATGCAATCTGTGGTCATGGAACACAGCCAAGTCAACTGGGGTTGAACCCATGACCTTGGCCTCCCGGGAATAAACTCTAAATCAATTACAATAACTGACTACATGTATGACAAGACTGTTATGAATAATAATAATAATAATAATAAATAATAATAATGTTTGCATTTATATAGTACTTATGTATCAGGTTTTATTGAGTGCCCTTATATGGATTATCTCCCCTAGGAGTCTTTCAAGCCCTATGAAGTAAGGATGCCTGTCGTCATTTCCATTTTACATGTGAAGAAATAGAAGCTTAGAGAGTCTATGCAGTTTTCCTAAAGACACATAGTTTATAAGCAGTGAAAATAGGATTCAAACCTAGGCAATTCCCAGGGTTCACACCAATCCTAAGAGGATTCCCTATATTGCAGACAGGGCAAAATATGGAGAAGCTGTGTCATACAAATAAACTAGCTAGCTAGCATGAGCCTCTTGATTTTCAATTTTAAACTCTATTTATTACAGTTTTTTTGAATTTGTAAGTTATGACATCATTATTCTTAATGTCCCCAAATCCCGTCTTTGGTGCTGGATAATGTCAGGACCAGGAAGAAGAGCCTGATACTAAACATACCCACATCAACTATATTCTCAAGAAGGAATTTATGAAGAACTGAGTTTCCAAAGAGCAAATATTCAATCATCACTGCATTACTTACACACTGCTAATAAGACCATAAATTGATACAACTTTTCTGGAAGGCATCTTAGTAGTAATGTACCACAACTCTCAACTGGGGGTACATATTTGACTCAGGCACTCCGACAAATTTATCCTAAGGAAATAATTTAGGGGAAAATTATGCAATGATGGGATCAATCAAGAATTTTTGTCACACTGTTGTTTATAAAAATGAAAAGTTGGAAATACCCGAACCGTTTATTGATGTGGAATTGATTAAATGAAATCTGTTAAATCCTCACTATAGACTTCAAGTTAACCATTTCAAATGGAAATGTGTTTGTGATGCGCTGGTAAATTAAAGATGTTTGTTATATGTTAATAGTGAAAAAAGTTATCAAACATTCTGGATAGTCTAGTATATTAGGTTCTCAGAGTTGCCATAACAAATAACTTCACACTGGATGTATTAAGACAACTTTATTCACTCACAGTTATGGAAGCCAAATATCTGAATTCAAGATGTCTGAAAGGTTGGCTCTTCCAGAGGCTGTGATGGGGACCCCTGCCATCCCTTGCTCCTTGCCTGTGGGTCCTGCAATCCTTGGTGTTCATTGGTGTTCTGAGGCTTGTGGCTGCATCACCCCAGTCTCCAACCCATCTATCTCTGTGTCTCTTCTTTTCATCCTTGAATTGAGGGCCTGCCCTAATCAAGGATGATCTCATCTGGAGATCATCTTTAACTATATCTGTAGATTCCTCATTCTACATAAGGTCATATTTGAGTTTCCAGATAGATGAAACTTGGGACCCACTGTTCAACTCATTACATATGGCTCTATTCTTGTATTAAAAATATGTATTTGTACAAATCTGCATATTTGCATTTATCACATTTATATTGTACTTTGGAGTCAGACAAATGGACTTTTGCTCTTGGTTCCACCGCTGAATAACAGTATGGCTTAACTCTTGGGGAGTCAATTTTATTATGGGGTAATAGTAATCACTTACTATGGGTGTTAATTATTATGGGTGACTTTTATTTTCTTTTAAATTTATTTCTGTATCTTCTAAAAATTTTAAACACACGTTACTTTTAAATCAGGAAAAGAAGCAATAATGCCATTTCTATCTTGGGAATGAACGAGAAAACTTACTAGATTCTATATACCCTTGATACTTATTTACACATATGAATAAACCAGACATTTCAGCTTACATTAGCCAGGTAACTATTTAAAATTTTCTCTCTTAACTTTGGGAGCTCCTTCCTCTCTTTCACCCTACATTTTTCTAGGATTCTTTTTTGTTTTTATGATTTATTTTTATTTATGCATACAAGAACTGGGATGTAGGCCAGAGTTGCGGTGGGTGAGAGGATTCACCAGAGACAGGGTGTCATCCTATACTTTTCAATGTGCAAAACTTGCATTGACTTCTTTGACTTTTTTCAGTGCCAGAGTCTCACTATGCTGACAGTTAAGTACAGCAGCTGTTCTTAAACAGCCACAGAGAAAGGGTGGAGCAGGGCACAATCTGAAAGATCTTCTGTGGGAAGATTTGCTGTCTCAACACAGTGATAAAGTTCTGTCAAAAGTAGGATTTAGAGGAGGGAGGGAGAGAGCAATGTCAAAACCAAAAGGTTAAGTCAGATGTAAAACTGTCTGGTAGATTTGTGTTTTATTTGAATGCGTAATTGTTAAGGTTAGCTGCCCTCTGAGAAAGAAAACAACCTACCTGAAATTGAGATTTAATTTCTTTTTCACTTCTAAAAGTAGTATGTGGTAAGTGAAGAAGACCTAGAAAATATGCATACACTCACACACACACACACACATACACACAGTCCCTTTAGCACGGACAACACCTATGTTTAAAATAGATAAAGGTATCACTCTTTGGGGATCAAATTAGAAAACATGACCTCTCTATGGAGATTTAGCCCCTATAACTGCAAGTTTGGGTAATTATTGTACAAAGTTCTTTTTAATCAATTTAGAGAAAAGACACATTTGCCTCTTACCAGAGTGTCCCTCTGTGTGTTTTTGGCAAGGTGTAATTGGGACAAGTGCATTAGGCTGGATCTGAAAATGGAAATACATTCCATTTACAGTTTTCAGTATTTTGTTGCATAACATTTGATAATACAAAAATGCATTTAATAAAAATCCATTAATAGAGTAAGCATTTAGTAAATAGACCTATCACCTAACATAAGAAAAGTATCATTACCCATCCATTACATCTACCTCTCATTGCCTTTGTGTTTTTCACAATCCCAATTCTAGCCTGTTTTTCAGAGGAGGGAACTATTATTTTAAATTGTGTTTATTATTGCCCTAACCTGTTATGTCTCTCTTTAACCATCTATCCATCCACCGCCCATCCATCCATCCACCCACCCACCCATCCATCCATCCATCCATCCATCCATCCATCCATCCATCCATCCATCCACATCCATCCATTCATCCACATCCATTCACCCATCCATCCACATCAACCTACCCACCCACCCACCCACCTGCCTATCTATCTATCATATATGACACATCAGATTGAATATATTCAGTCGTATGTTGACTTGTTTTTCTAACTCATACTATTTTGTAGCTTACTTTTTTGCTTAACACATATTTTATGGTATAGAGTTTTTTTAGACTATGTTATTGTACAATCTACACAGTCTCCCATGTTTGAATCACAATTTAATTCTGTTGCTATATTAAATTAGTTAAATACTAATTATCTTAAATTAACATAATTTAACTATTTAAAAAGGCAGAATTTCACTTTTTTCCAGTGTTACCCAAAAATGCTTCATGATGGCCTTGAACTTCCATTCTAAATGAAATCTTGGACAATATCTTTGATTTTCTTAGGCTAAACTCCTAAACCTAGGGATGTATCAATGGTAAGCTTATTTGCATGTGTGTTAATGCTTGTGGGATTGTTAAGGTGCTCAAGAAACTTAGTGACAGTGACACTAAGCTGAGGAAACTCAGGGTTAAGGGAAACAAGTGAACACTTCCCAAACCCAGGGTCTCTGATCTCCACTGTGCAGCCAATCCCCAGGGGTGCGGTGTTGGCCCTGACTCCAGGAGTTTAAGGTTTACTAGAATAATCTAAATAATGGAGTCAGTGTAGGGAGGTCATTGGACATGTGTTCTCAAGGAAAAACTGAAGAGATGAAGGATCAGGAAATCAACCCAAGGCAATGGTACAAGGGACCCAAGAGAGCAGTGATGAGGGCAAGGGCACCTCTCTGTGCTGTAGTTGAAATGGAGTGGGATTTATAAGGAGATTAGAATGAGCATAGACAGGGAGATTCTGAATAGCACACCATCATATGCCAGCCCACAAGGCACCTTCCCGTACTGAGAAAAGAGGCCAAGACTTAACATGGGGCATGGGGTATCAACCTCAGCATCAGAGCCTACAAGGGAAGGCAAGTGAGTCTTTTCCAGGAACAGAATATGATTAGAAAAGCAGGCAAAGGTCCACATGGAGAGACCTTCTTCCTCAGAGGAGAATGGTTAGTAAACTCAGTTATTGCCTAGTTCTGCCTTGACAGATATTTAATAGATGGAAATATTGTTTATGTATTGGTATATATTTGTTACTTAAAGAAACAATTTTTAAAAGATTTTTTTTTCTGTTCAGGAAGCAACTCTATTTTTCTAACTGATTGAATTATTTGAATATGATGCCTAAAATCTTTACAATTGAAATGAGCATGGCTTCCTTTCTATCATGTCTGGAGATCAGAAATTAAATTTGTGTGTTAAGTAGATTGTCAATAATGCATTTCAAAGGTCATGATGTCTGGACTTAAGCAAAATTATGTTTTTATATAAGGAAATGTTTTCTTGTCAAAAGACATGCCAGGAGTTTCTTCTTGCTTCTGTTTGTGGCATCGGCCTATTTTGCTATATGCTGAAATTGTTTCTGCTTGGAACAACCAAATAGTAATAGAAGTTACCTTTGACTGAGAATTAATTGTATTTTAGGCACTGGTGAAGTCTTTTGTATTCATAAAACAGCTTAATCCTTTTAACAACACACTGAAAGCTGTTGATGTTTAACAGGAGCAAGTTGGGGTTGCCTAAGGGTAGGGTCAGTTCAGAGGCAGTGACTCAGTGGTGTGCTACTTCCTTCCATTTGTAAGGCACACCAACAGGTAGGTGGCTGAAAAATAGTCAGATTCCAGAAAAGAGGTGGCACAAGAGCAAAGGGTAGTGGAGAGGGGGCTGCACTATCACTGGGTGTTGAGGGATCCCCATTAAAAAGTCTCCACCCTTAGATTCCTTCTGTGTGTCTTTGGGTGTTTCTTCCTATTATTTTCCCTAATTTATTTTTTTCTCCTTAATCACAGTCTTAACAAGATCATGTTGTAACAGGGTTGTCCCCAGGAAAGGGGGAAGTTCCAAAATCCCAGTTCCACCCTAAGTGGGTGGAGCTAAGCAGGGATAAGAAGATTGTGCAGAGAGGAGCTAGGAGTACAGAAGGAAGGAAGGAAGAAGGAAGCAGGATGGAAAGCAGCAAGGAGATGTGGGGGAGGCATGTGGAGCAGAGGGACATGTGAAAAAACTGCTTGCTTTTCGGTCTTGGACTGGTTGGAAGAGATGTGGATGAGAGACCCATGGGGAGCTTAATAATGGCAACTTTCATCTTAATTTTAATTTTTCTCTTTTCCTCCTGAATTTGTCTGACTCTTTCTAACCCTTTTCTATGAGTCTCTACTAAAAGGTCCTTTAGACTTGTGGTAGGCTTTGGGGCCTTGCTTTGGGCCAATCCTCTTTGGCTAGACTTTTGGGTAACTTTGGATGCTTAACTTAGTAACTATATTCTTTTGTCCTTTTTGTATTATACCCTAATTATATTAAAGTTCCTTTCCACTAAAGGCCTTATATGTTTGTCTTAATGCAGAAGATAGAAGAACCCATTTAGAAAGAGCAGGTTTGGGGGTTCTGGGGTGCCCCTCTCCCTGCCCTGTAACAATGTCAATATACTAGTTTTAACAATTTTTGAAAAAAAAAAAAAGAAAAAGAAAAAGAAAACAGTCACCATTTTTAGAGAACATATGTAAGAGAAATGATTGCTTATTTCACCACTGCAGCTTTCAATTGCAATTATGGCCCAGTTAGAAATAAAATCAACCACATCTATTCTTGAGCTCTGGACTGGAACCTTGAAGAATATTTCTATGAAAAGTTTTCAGTATAATAGTCACTTAAGTTGATTTTATGGACTTTCAATGCTATGTACAGGTAGCTTTTCCTTCATGAGTATTTCATTTTAATTTTATTGAGAAGGCTGAACACCTACTATATACCAGGAACAATCTGGTTGCTGGACAAGACATTGTTCCTGACTATGAAAAGTTAAGGGAAGACCACAGCAGAAATAAAAACATTACAACAAAGCAAGAGCTTGGGCTGTTCATTGGAATCATCTGGAGAGTCTAAGAAATATATACCATAACTGTGTCTCGCTTTCAAAATTTTGATTTAATGGCTCCTGGTTGGGGTCAAGTCACTTTTATAAACTCTTTAATGATTCTAAAGCACAGCCAGGATTCACAGTCACTGGAATTGAAGCATGTACACGATGCCCAGGGGAGTCTTAAGAGAAGGGAGAAGCTTCTGAGAAGGTAATATCTGAGTTATATTTGGAAGGATTGATGGGAATGTGCTGAACATTTCATGGCATAAATGAGGGAAGACCTTGTGGGAGAATGGAAGAGCACGGATGAGACTCCAAGACACGGATGGGAAGGTGACTTTCGGTGTGCTCAGAACTGAATGGGACACAAGGCTACCAAGGTGTAATGGGGCAGGAGTAAGACAACACTGGATGGGGCAGGCAAGAAAGACTGAGGAGATAAGATTTTACTCTAAAGATTATAAGTATCCTTCACAATTTCACACAGATCTCAGTTGCAGTGAGAAAGAGAGAGAGAGAGAGAGAGAGAGAGAGAGAGAGAGAGAGAGAGAGAGAGAGAGAGAGAGAGAGAGAGAGAGAGAGAGAGAGACTAAAGATACTGAGTGAGGCCCTGGGGAAAGTCATGAATGAGGTAGATTTTGACTCTGATAACTTATTGCTTGTAATCTAGGGGTTAGGTTTATAAGTGGTGGATTTTACAAAGACATTTTTGAAGGAACAAACTCAAGAAATGTAGCAGTTTGAAAATACACATAATTTCAGGAGGAATTTGAATAAGTATAATATGAGGTTATTAAAGAGACATTAGAGACACATTTTTTTTTATTGGTATCAGAGATTTCAATCATGGCCTCCCAGAAGACATTACTAGTCACCTAGATAAAAGACAGGACTCTGGGTTGACAAGATTGTTAGATATATCACAGCATGGAGTGTCTTATATTCAGATTATTTTTACTTTGATAAAAGTCACATATGCCATATAAGACACTTATATTTGCTGGAATTATCTCAAATAGCCATAATTATAAGGTGTTTGATAATTTAGCCTAATGACCACATGAATGCAGTTAGATATTGTATCAACTATTTCCAGTATCCTGTAACCTAAGGGAACTATTATCCCTCAAGTGAACTAAAATAAACATGAGACCTCTTACCCTCAAATATTTTGGAACTAATCTTGTGTAATACAGATGAGGATGATAGGTTTATTATGATTTGCTAACAAATATAAATTAAAAATATACTCACAAGTAGCTATTTGTGTGAAAAATCATTGTTCATGATACAAAATAATTTTTTTTGCCGTTAAATTCAATTAGTGGAAGACTGGAGAGAAGGAATATGGATTCAATCAGCAATTCCTTGTCTTTTTTTTAAACGAGCTCTAAAAGCTGATGAGGTGTTTTAATTATTTCGTTTCACATGTGGAAAGAATAAATCTGAAGGAAATAGCTTAGGATTCTTTCCAAGTTTGAATTACAAATTATCCCAGGACCCTGGAGAGAAGCAACAGCAAACAAGATTTTTAGGCAGTTCTTTGTCAGGTCAGCCTTTAGATCAATATTGAACGCTACCTTGAGGACCTAATTTTTTCCTTGTGCTGTTTCCCAGAGTTGAGGAAAGTTTAATCTTCCTCCTAATAGACCTATGATATGTGTTATTCATGTTATGTGGCTGGTGTCCCAGGCCCAAATCCTGTGAAAGCTGCTTCAGATGGTCACCTCCCCCCACCTTACCCCCTCTTCCCCAGCTGAGTCCTATGAAATAAATGCCCACAGGACAGGGAGGTGAGTGCCTGGGGCTTTGGCAGTCACCCACTTCCCCTTTAGCTTGATGCCTGCCAGATACAGGTCAGGCTGACCCCCCCCTGCTGCCCACTAGTTATCATGATCTCCAGACTGAGGAAGGAGGGGCTGGTCCTCTTGAGGCCTAGGACAAGTTAGAAATAATTAGGCAGCCTTAGGGAGATAGAAATAGGAGACCCCGGAATAGTTTTGGGACAAAGGCAAGGAAGGCTCCTCCCCAGGAGATAGGAAAATGCAAACTTCTAAAGAGAGGTCTAGGGCATTCATATCAAACAGGAGAGACTCCAGGAACCCAAAATTCCAGATAGACAAGACTCCAGGTACCGAAGATTCTAGACACAATAGTAAGTTAAGTGAGACCATCAAGAAATAACCAATCACAAAAAGACTAGTGACATTTTAGAATAATTAGGGAAAGAAGGTATATATTCCCTAAGGCTCAACCCCACCTCTGCTCTCTTTGCCCCTCCCAGGTACCACATACCAGGAGTCTTTACTCTTTTTTTCCTAAATAAACTTTTAATTTCCAAGACAAAGTTTGCTTCTCTTTGCTTACTTATCTAAAAAGTCTGTGAATTCCTTTCTACTGCTTCACAAGACAGGAGCCAGTGGTGATTACCAGGGAGAGAGGCGGTGACAGCAGCAGCTGTGACTAAGGTAACCTCGCTTGCCGGCATCACTCTGAGCTGTTCTGAGCAGAACTAACTCATGCACCCCTGTAGTGAGACTCCTTTATCAGAGACAGAATTCTCTGACAATTCTTTTCTCTAAACTCCATGTGAACAGCTTCCTCTTAAAGGAGGTCCAATGATGAAAATACACCCCAAGGAATGGAAGTGTTCCGAGAGCCGAGGCGGTTGTCCCAGTCTGGTTTTATTTGTATGCCTTTAATTCTCCGCTATACGCTCCCACCCCCATCTTATAGTGGACAAGTGTATAGCCCCAAGGAATCCTTCCTATTTTTGATTTATAACCTTAAAGGTAATGATGCCGGTGAGCAAGGTTACTTTGTCGTTGTCGCCACCCCTCACCATGGCAATTACCACTGGTCCTTGTGTCCTGAAGCTGTAGAACAGAACTCACGGGCTTTTTGGATAAGTAAGCAGAGAGAAGCAAACTTTGTCTTGAAAGGTTTATTGAGAAAAAAGGGAAGAATAAAGACTCCCGGGTATATGGTACCGGGGAGGGGTAAGAGAGCCATGAAGAGGTCTTACTTGGAAATGCATACTTCTTTCCCTCATTATTCCAAAATTTGACTAGTCTTTCTGTGATTGATTGTTCTTCAATGGCCCTACTTAACTTTCTTTTGTCTAGAGTTTTTGGTACCTGGAATTTTCTATCTGGAGTTCTGTTTTTTTCTGGAATCCACCTCAATTTACATCCATTAGCTCTTGTTTGTGCTTGAAAACCCTGGCCCTTTCTTCAGAATTTTGCTTTTCTCTATCTCCTGGTGCCTTCCTGAGATGCTTTCTTTCCTTTGTTTCAAGACTAAACTATTTTGGGGTCCCATCTACATATTTCTCCCTAAAACTGTCTAATTCTAACTTTCCCTTGCTTAACCCAGACCTCAGTAAGAGGTAAAGGGCAACCTTGAATAGCCCATAAGAGTAAAAAGGTGTCATTTAGCATACAACTGGACCTAAGAACCACACAACTTACTTGATATAATCAAGAAAAAAAATCATGAAAGATGATAACTAAACAAGCAGTCTATATAGCATTTGCCCCTGGTAAAGGCATTAAAGTACACTGAGAAATTCACAGACATATTTGGCATACTCAGGAATTTTTGTGGCATGGTAAAAGCAAAAGCAAACCAGATAAGGATTTGGTGTTTGACTGAAGCTTGAACTAATTTACATCCTCCCCATTGGTTGGCAGGAGAAATGTTATTTTGGTGGTAGTTTTCCAAAGGTCTTTCACTCATAGGCTATTTCCCCCTATTTGCATTTATAATTCTAGACTGAATTTCCAGTTTAGCAACTGAGTAACCTCTTCAGGCATTGAAGCTCAGAACATTGTGGAGCCAGGAGCTATCTGCCTGGAGCTGCCCTACCTCCCAGACCTGTAAACTAACTCTCTGTGCCTGCAGGACACCTTTTGACAGGTACACAGACAACCTCTTCCTCTGGTGCAATGCAGCTTCCACAGCCATTGATGTCGGGAGATTTTTGCTGAGAGACAAGAGTAAAAGGAAAACTAGCAGTCAAGTGACTGTATCATTTTAAAAGTTACTAATTGAACTTGTCAAGATAATTACTGTAGCTGATGAGACACTGACTATTTCTGGCAATTTAGATGGAAAACTTACTGATTCTGGGGAGAACACACCTAAGAAAAAAATGCCGTATTGAATGAGAAGCCTCAGGCTATTTGAAGGCAAATATTTCTTATTCAGAGATCATGAAGCTGAGGGACATATACTTGGCATTCAATCTAGAAGAAAATGTAGGCTCATGAGGTTGTGTTTAGTCTCAGAACCTCAAAACACTGTACAACCCTAAAATTCTTCTTTGAACCTGTAATGTAACTATTTTTTATCAACCTAAGCAAGTCACTCCTTCAGTACCATGTGTTGAGTATTTATACTTTAGAGTACTCCATTGGATTCTATAACCAATGCAAAGTTGCATCCCAGGCAGTGCCTGCCTTCAAGGAGTTTACCCTGTCACAAGGGAGTATTAATTTCAAAAAATAAATATTATACAAACTGTAATAGATAGAAATGTTAGGCTAAATTTGAAAGAGGTCACATATGGAAATAACTTTGGAATCCTTGGAACTAGAACTTTTATTAGAAATCATGGGCAAATTCACCAATAGTTTTCAAGGACCCACCCCTAATCCATTTTAAACAATCTGATACAAACTGTGATGATTAGACAAAGGCACAATTTACCACAAGTTGGGTGACCAAAATAAAACAGTTGCCTTGGTCCTTAATGTCTGATTACTTTGTCATCAATTCAGCGCTGATTGCTGTGTTCAGGGCTGTCTGGAACTGGTCAAGGTTCAGAATGGAGAGAGATCTTTATGTTGCTTTCAATGACAGTTTGGTTTTCTTATAAAGAAGCCTCTCTTGAAATCGCGTCCTATTTGACAGTTATTTTAAATTGGCCAAGGATATAGATGGCATCGCAGGTCAGCCAATGAAGCTAAGATATAGTTACTATGTATGATGACAAAGAAATGTTCCCTCATAGTCTCCACCAGCTCTGACAATGTCTTTGTTCTGACAGAATAAATTTAATAGTGAAAAGAGCTTGCGTTTGAGTCCAGACATCAAGTGAATGTGCACAGATGGCAAAGAGGTGGCTGAAGGGCAGCAGGTGTGGACATGATCAGCCTGGGAACCATGATTTCCTGCAAATTTACTGCGAGCCAACCATGAGAGGAGTATCCAAGAAAATCTGACACATAGTCTGCATTTATAAAAGAGTAATATTCCAAATAATGGGACTGAGCCCTGATACAGTCGAAGCAGGCCAAAAGCCCTGATACAGTCGAAGCAGGCCTGATACAGTCGAAGCAGGCCAAAAGCCCTGATACAGTCGAAGCAGGCCTGATATAGTCGAAGCAGGCCAAAATGCATGGAGTGTGTTTTTTTGTCATGCTCTCAGAAAACAGTAGCTCACTAAGATTGGCAAAGGTAGTTGAAAACTACACTACAGAAGAGATGCTTGGATGAAGGTAGCTTGTTTGTTACAGAACATGGAAAGGGGCATCCCAGAAGCCCCAAACCTGCCCATTCTAAATAGGTTCTATCATCCGCTGCATTAAGACAAAGCATACACTAGTGCTATGACCTTTAATGAAAAGAAACGTTAATACAATTAATGAGTAACAAAGAATAGACAAGGAATATAGGCTCCAAATCCAACTCGTGAAGTTATTAATTCCCTCATGGGTAAATGCCCAGCCAAACAGGGTTGGCCCAAAGCAGGGCCACTGAGGCCTGCCACACGTCCTCTCGCACCTTCTGGCGGGACCCATAGAAAAGGGTCAGAAACAGTCAGACAAGTCTGGGAGGAAAAGAGCAAAGTCAAAATCAAGATGAAAGCTGCCATTTTGTTAACCTCCCCAATGATCTCTCACCCACATCAGTTTCAACCAGTCCAGTCCAGCAAGTGCTGCTTCTTCACATGTCTCTGTTCCACGTGCCTCCTCCAGGTCTCCTTCTTGTTCTCCATCCTCCTTCCGTCCCTTCTCCCAGTATGCTCTCCAGCTTCTTTTGTCCTTGCTCAGCTCCACCTTCCCTTGGGTGGGCATGGAACCATGCTCTCCTTTTCCTGCAGACCACCGTGTTACATGTTGAGTCTAGGAAAGAGTTTCAGTGATGGAGAGTACATAAGGATTCCCTCCCAATTAAGGAACAGATGCCAAGGGGGGAAAACATTAGACATTCTGGTAAGCTCTTATGTGCAAAATGGGGGCCACAGAAGGGAGTCAAAGAGGGATACCATCCAGGTCAAAATAAGAAGAATTCAACAGTCAGGGCCTCTATAAAGAGAAGCCGGGTGGTCCTGAGAGCTAGAAAACTCTTTACCTCTGAAAGCCCTTGGGGAGCATTTTTAACAGGGGTGTTGTATGAGATCACATCTCAGATAAGAAAACAGGGCAGGGCCTCCCTGGTGGTGCAGTGGGTTAAGCAAGGCACTATGACGCAAACCGCAGCCACTGCAGCACGAGTTCGATCCCTACCACTGGCCAGGGAGGGGACCCGCATGGCGCAGCAGACCTCTCCTGCCTGGTCCGCTGCTCCCCTCAGCAGTGTATTTCCATCCATCCCCCTGTTCTGCTCCCCACTCTGTCTCTGGTGAATCTTCTCACTGCCCTGGACTCTGGCCTGTACCCCAGCTCTTGTATGCATAAATAAATTAATCTTTAAAAAAAAGAAAAGAGGACAATGATTTGATGCCCTTGATAAGTCAGGGATACTATGAGTCCCTGTACATGGCCCATGGGCTATGGACCTTCTGTCTGCATTTATTTAAATATCTATATATCTACATTCAATCACAGTATCACTCTTACCAACAAAAATCACTGAGAAGCACTTATTTGCCAAAAGGTGCACAATGCAAGACCTACCTTGTTAGCACTGTCTTACATAGACACTCAGCAAGTATGTGTTGAATGAAGTAAACCTGTAATATCAAGCAAATGAAAACAAAACACTAAGCTTTATCAATAAAGCAATAATGGAGTGTATGAATTAAATGCTACTGGCCATAGTGTCTGTCTACTTCGTGGACCAGGAAAAATGACAAATTTTCAGTATCCTTAATCTATCTTTTGTAACTTTGCTTCTCCCACTTGGTGTCACTCCCCATCTCTCATTTAGGAATTCCATTTGAAACCTTAAGCTCCAACTATCCCATTTCCCAAAGGAATAGACTTTTCTGTCATTTTACCTTGCTGATTGATTGACTGATCGGGGTGAATGATTTCAGTCTTTGTGTCACTTAACCAGGCCTGTGCCTCGATTGTGGCACGAAGCTCCAGAAGGTGAACACACATCTCAGCAAGAAGGAGGATGAGGGCACCGGCTTAAGGAGGGCGCTGAACTGGATCACATTTGAACCCTTCCCCCAATTTTCCCAGTGAGGTACAAAGAATGGAACCTGTGGCTACTCAAGTACTGTGAAAAGTAAATGAATTCAGTCAGGTAAATAATGACCCTTTACAATTCTACATGTTCTACCACCCTCCAATTTTTTTAAATTGAAGTGGAGCATATACAGAGAAAAAAGAAGACATCCCTGAGCACCTGTCTTAACAAAGACCCACAGCAACTATTGCTACCAGCATCCTAGTGATCATCTTCCCCTCCCCCAACTGTTATCTTTTGTGGGGTGGAGGGTTGGAATTGTGTGTGCATGTGCTTGCCTTTGTACAAATATGTATCATTTAAACCTTCAAAATTAGGAATGAGAGTAGCAGAGGAAGAGGGAACCCTGGCCAGCCAGGCAGGACATGAAGATCAAGTTAATTCTGTGATTCTGTCCTTTGCATGAAGCTCAGAACAGATTTTCCCAGCTCCTCCCACCTGCATGAGTCTGATGGGCCAGGGCTTGAACCTCTTCCAGATGCCAGGGGCTTACGTAAACGTCTCTGATGGCGGCTAGCACAATCTGACGCTGCCGCTCTCCCTATTCTCAAATTTGTCTTCCCTTTTGGAGAGATCTCTTCAGCCATCTCTTTTTCCCTTGTCTTTACAGGCTGGGCTCCTCCTGCTTCCAGCTTAAATCAATCCCCTCCCCTTCTCTACCTTTGACCCAAGAGATTCAGATGCATGTTTTACATTTCCAGCTCATTTGTTGCTGGCTTAACTAATTTATTTTTATAACTCCCTCTTTCTGACATCCTAAATGCCTCCATGTGTCTCCACATTACTTCTACTTCTGCAAACACGGTTTCTGGTATCAAAGAGGATATGGCGGCGCATGCTCCGTAATTAGTTGAGGTTTCACGCTATTAATACCAGCCCCATCCTTGGACCTTCCAGTATTCCGTGCATGCAGGAGAGAGAATAAAGCTGCAGGGCATTTAACAAACAGCCTTTGTAAATTCAAAGCATTAACGCCACAGCACATCTGATCCTGGCAGCCCGGGCCCCTGACCGCTGGGGAACAACGGCTTTAACGCGGGAGTCTTCCTTTCTGGGCACACAGAAGCCCAGAGGTAGGCAAGTTCGTGCCAGGTCTGGTGAGCGTGGAGATTTAGTCTTTAGTTTCATGATAAAACCTGCTTCATGTTCTCAGCTGTCTTACACTAATCATCCTTAATGCCGCTGCCGTCGGAGGGAGGAAGACGCGAGCTGAAAGGAAAACGGCAAGTATAGACGAGGACTAGGCGCAGGCCCTCCCAGCTGTGAGGGGCGCTGGGGTGTGTGCTGTTGACCTGGATACTTAAATCTAATCATACAGACTGATGCCTGGAGCTTGCACGAGAGAGAGGAAAAGAAAATCACTGGAAACTCTGGACCCTGGAAATAGAAGGGGGAGGAAGCCTACTGAGGATTTTCCAGGCAGGAGGTCTGTACTCAGAGCTGAGGGTTCCTTTTGATAGTGGTCTTTGGCTGTCTGGCTTTTAGGAACAAGGCCACCTGTGAAGTTGCTGACAGAACAAATAGCTGAAGAAGCAGAGAAAAAAAAGTTGTTTCAGTGAAAATGGATCTCACCCAACAAGCCTACCATCTCCCCCTTCCCCACCCAAGACATGGCCATATGGGCTCGCCTCAGACACTGCTCATAGTACCACAAAGAGCACTTGACTCCCTAGGGTGGAGGACACCCTGACCATGGACTGTGCTGCGCTGGGGCTCAGAACGATGCTTTCCGAAAAGTGGGGTGACTTCTTTAGTGCTTTGGAAACGTATTTCTGTTGACTTAAGCCATCAGCCTCTTGAGGGCCAACCTTACCCCCTAAAGTTAGTTAAGCTGCTGTGAGATTGACGATTTATTTTTAAAAATGGCTTTTGGATTTGTATCCCATCTGTGTCCTCCTCCCCACATGAAAACTGGAAAAGAGACTCTGGTTTCAAGTTTGATCAAAGGGAGACGCAGAAACCATAAGATCTTGTTCTAGGCACAGACACCCCTCTCTTGGGAAGGGGCAGCAGTGAGGGGCATGAGGAAGGCCCATTATTGCTCTCCTGATAGTTTTACCCCAATTATGAGGGAATCTGAGTACTATATCTGAATCCTATTTATTTTTTGCTGCAGTTGTAGAAATCTGGTCACTATAATCAAATTCATCAGCCTGCTTCCTTCTCTTGTCCCTGACAGCTAAAGTCCTTTCAAAATCATGTCTGAGTTCATGAGCGATTATTACAAAAAGATAGAGAGAAAAGCTACTGGGCCTGTGTGGTACTACCCAGTGGCATATTTTGAGATTCCAGCTTCGACAAAGACATGGGGAATCTACCCTCTTCATCTCTGGTTGTGAGACTGAGTTTTGCAATGATATTTTTCTGTATTTCATGCACACGGGGAAACAGGTCACACACATGGGCCATTAAATAGCCTCATGGTTATGGATGTAGAATAACAGCAGCAATGTTTTGAAGCACTGATAATTATTAGGTTTTGCCATTTTTTTTTCTCCACCTCCTCTCTTTCTTCTGTCTTTCTCTTCTGGGCAAGTGATGCTAACAGTTAAAAGTGGCTTTTACCTACACTAGCACAGTAACACATCAGAGTAGATCATAGTAATATTTCTTATGGAATGTGAAGTAACATTTTATTCCCCTACTCAGTATATAAAAAGGACAGGCAAAAGCTTCACAAATAGTGCTAGAGCAACAAAAGTTCAAAATAGTTTTTAGACAGCTCATCAGAGAAGCTTCTATAGGCACAATATATTTCATAGAAAATAATATCTTACATTTCTATAGTGGTTAGCAGTTACTTATGTGTTTATCAGTTTGATGCTCAAGTTAATCTTGGATCCGATGTTTATATGTGTTTATTTATATAGCTCTGCTCCTGTTATATTGTTAATTTAAAAAATATATTTATTTATTTATGCATACAATGAGCTGGGGTACAGGCCAGAGGTATGGGGACTGAGAGGATTCACCAGAGACAGAGCGGGGAGCAGAACAGACAGATTGACCAAAATACACTGTTGAGGGGAGCAGAGGGTGAGGCAGGCGAGGTCTGCTGAGTCATGTGGGTCTCCTCCCTGGCCAGGATTTAACTTGCACTGCAGTGGCTGTGGAAGCCCCACAGAACGGGGCGCAACCCCTTGCACTACCAGGGAGGCCCCCTATTATATTTTTGGAAAATTTCCTTCTTATAAAGGTTGGAGGGTTAAATCCCAAACCTGAATGTCTAACTGAGAATTTCTGTCATTTCTCCTGGAAACGGGCCAGAAAGCCTCCTTCCAAGGCAAATGCAGGCACTCTGAAAATAGTCCACAAATGACTGTCACATTAGTTCCATTTTCCCGGTAGCCATAAAGAGGATCAGTGTCCTAGTCCCAGAAGCAATGATGTTCAGAGCCAACTCATTCATTTATCTTGTTCTCTCTCCTGATACTCTCACTCCATCTGAGATTTTGAATTATAAAGCTTGGGGGATCCATCTGTTATGAGTCTGGTCAGCTATATGCAATTCAGCCAATATTATGACCACTGCAAATAATAACGATGACAACACCATTAACTGAATTTTTATTCTATGCCAGGCAGTAGTCAAAGCACTTCCATGCGTTAACTCATATAATCCTTAATATGGTTTATAGATACATATGCATCCTCTGACTGGTATTTCTACCATGTGACTTTGTAAATTTGGGTAGAAATAGTCCATGGTCATGAAAGTTGAAGTTTTTAGAGAGCAAGGTTTCTTATGAAACACATTGTATTTAACTTTATTTCTGATTTTTGTTTTTTGTTTTGTTTTATTTGGGGTTAGGACTCTTATTATGGTGGAAGGAGAATGGTCTGAAATCAGTTGATCATTTCTGACCCATCAGACATAAGACTAAATAATTCCCTATATATTATTACCTTCTCAACAAGTCTGCAAGTTCAATACTCATGTATTTCACAGGTAAAGAAATTGAGATTCAGCAAGATTCACGGTCTTTGCAAAGGTAACTCATTTAGTAGGTTGTTGAATAGTATTGGAAACCAGGGTGTTTGATTCCAGACATCATGCTTTTTTTTTGTCCAGGATACCAGTTTTGGTTTTACTTAGTTTTATTACTCCTCAGTAGAATAAATATTGTCAGACCATTTTGCCCTGACCTACTTTTCCACTTACCTTTCCTTTGCTCCTCTTGGTCCCATACCCAAAATGATCACCCGGTGCTCCCATCAGTTCTCTTTTCTAGTTACAAGGCTTCATCTCAATACCTTGTTTCCACTTTCTTGCCCTAGAAAGGATGTGGTGGCCATGCCATGATCTTAGGTTACAGAGACACAAAAGTTAAGGATAGTAACCAAAATACCAAGAGGCATACATTTCAGAAACTAAATATGGCCTACATTTGTAGCTGAATGTCACACTATTCAGATCCATCTATATGCTTCTCACCCCAAGTTCTTTTAGTCGTGTATCTTTTACTCATGTTCATTGTCTCTTTTCAGTTAGGGTCTCTGCTAGATTCTGGAAGTAGTACAAGAAGATATGAGACACTCCTGCTTTCAAAGCTTGTTATGGAAGTATATGAGCTCAGAGCTCTCCTCGACCAACTACACCTTGAGGACAGCAATATGTCATGTTCATATTTACATCTCCCTCAAGGCCTAAGACAGACATTATCCACCTGCAAAAATCCAGATAGTATCCTATAGAGAAAAGCATATGCCAATGGGTTTTGCTAGCCACTTACCCTACTTCACTGGAACTCTTGGTTCACCACCCAGAGTAGTCCAGGACAGTATAACACCTCATCTAATCTGAGAATGTCCAGATCTCTGGGTTAGCTCTAACTTTCCTCATCTCCCAGTTTTCCAACTTTGTGTTGACTGGTGATAACTGAAAGAAAAGAGAGACTTTGTTTAGGTAACCTCTTTTTCTGGCACTTACCAGTGATTTGCAATTAATTGTTGCTTTCATACAAATCTCCATATTCCATGCTCATGTAAAACATGGAGGACATATTTACACAAACTGGCCTGGACTGAACATTCCTGAGGACAGAGGCCTTGTCATTCTTTGCATCTAGCACCAGTCATAGTACAAGGGACATAATAGATGCTAGAGAAAATATATTTCAAATAAATGATACCTATACTGATGAATGCTCACCTTAAACTTCTTTTTCCTCCTTCACTCAATCCTCTTAAATAAAAGTGATTTCTCACTATGCTTATTATTCTGGGTCTGGGCTGGGAGCTGAATGCTGCTGTCAAGGGGGGCTTGGCTTGTGGTCATTTCGGAAAGTCACCACCTTGTCATAGGGACTTCCATCTTTTCCAGTCATATTAGTATAGAGTTGGTCTACACTTGCCTATAAAATCTTCATTTGCATTTGGCATCCCTGTGTGTTGATTATGCTATGTCACTGCCAAAACTTTCCTGCTTATTTCTACTCACTCCCCTGATTTGCCAAGAGGATTTACAATTTTGATCCTAGATACCAACATTTCTGCCAGTTTTCTTGTAATTTTAAAGAGCAATTGGGGGCTGGCCAGGCTGCACCCGTCCTGGACTGATGATCGCTGTCCTCAGTGTGGTCAGCATCATGCAGTCATAGTGAATAGGGCAACTGCAGAGTAGGGATGACTAGTCATCATCGTATGTGAGAGGCAGGTGTCATGATTTCTGAAACTGAAGGAGAGCCCATGGTGGCTTTTTATGCACTATTGCTCGCAGGATAAGAGACTTGGTAAGCTATCACTTCTGAGCTTCTGTCACCTGGCAGTTCCTTCCCCAGAACAGGCTGGCCCACCATCTCCAATCCATCCCCTGGGAGGGGTTGAGAGGACTCAAAATCTGTGTTCACTAATCAGATCTTATCTGATAGCACAGTATCTTCCAGCCTGTACTGTTTGTTTAGTAGATGCACATTTAGTTAGCTAGAAATGCATCCTTTGAGATTATGGTCAAAACTGTAACATTTGTAGAGGAAGAATGTGCCTGAGTGCTTTTTCCTCCTCAAAGCTCCAAATCTTGTCCATTGTAAGACAATTTCAGACTATTAATCACCCAAGGCTAACGTTATCATCATTATCACCCCAACATCTGACACTTCTTTGCCATTTTCATGCACTATGACAGATTGTAGTGTTTGTTCAAAATCCTTGCTTCCCACCTAGACCATCGCTTTCTGTGGGCTGAGGATACTTCTTGGAGCTGGCCATGTGATCTGTGTTGCCCAGTGTAATGTGGACTGAAGTGTTTCACTGCTGAGTTCAGTCTTTAATAGCCATGGTAAGAGCGTCACTTGCTGTCTTGCTTCTTAGTCAGGGACCACAAGAAGAACTTAAATGGTCATTATTCCTCAGCCTACATGGTAAAATGCAAGACACCTAAGAAATTTTTATTTTCATCCCCCAACTGGGTTCAGCTGAGTCACAATAGATCCAAAAATCCACCAGAGAAAAACAATTGCTAGAAACTGTTAAATTGTGGGATTATTTGCTATACAGCATTATTATAACAAAACCTGAGTGTCTGTTTCTATTGCTCTATGTTATCTCTTACTTTTCTCAAAACAGCTCTGTAAACAGGTAGAGGAGGAATCATGATTCCCATTTTACAGAGGAAGCAATTGAAGCTTGGCAAAGTTTTAAGACTCACCAAATGTCACAAAACAAGTAATTTGGGGGAGACGCTGATCAAACTCGGATATCTTGATGTCGAGTAACACTCTTTCCATGTCATATATTTCCACAATAATGTCCCTCTCTGTGGGAAGGCTCCAACCCATCAATAATCATTTTCTCTTCCAGTCTGCCAGCTAACTAAGCACATATCTAATAGCCTTGCAACAATGAGGTAGGAAGGATTGTCTGATATAAAAATAAAGATTCAATTTGGTTAAATTTTATAGGAAAACATGTTATAGAAGTGTTATAAATTATCAAATATTTCCTATCTCAGTTGATTCTCACAGGGCACTGCGTTTTTCTTCATTTTCTTTTGTAGCTGCTTCTAGAAATGGAAGGATTAGCTTTTCAATTGCTGCCTGGGAAACTATTCCTAGTCCTTCTCTTAAATCCATTCACTGGACAATTGTATCTCCCTGCTGGGCATTGGGCAATATTACAAGAGGTTCATGGGTTGTAGCAGCTGCAGTTATTTCTTAGCAAAGATCAGACTTGGTACCAACTGGCCTGAGTCCAGATGTCCAACTGACCATGTTAAATAGCTATCAAGGCAGGGAGGGTGTAAGCACAATGCGATTTCCTCAAGATGTGTCTTATTATTATAGTTATTGACATCTATAAAGCACTTAAAATGCCCAAGTGCTTAATGCATGTTAATAACAGACTACCCCCAACACATGTGATTCCATCTGGCATGTACCCCTTTCTCCTTCTCTGCCATTTTATCCACATGAATTCTCTGGGTTTGCTGAACCAGACTTTAGTTCCAAAGGGGGAGGTGGAGAGTGATGAACCGAAGCACTACTTTGGAACAGGGCTAAAGCAAGAGAAACCCATCTTTGCACCTGTAGGTGGCAGTGAACTGGAAAGAATGGTGTTACCAGCACTTTGGGAAACAGAATAAGAAATCTGAGCGAGTTGAAGAAGTGATTAGACTCAAGTGAAATCAAGGGCAGGAAGGACAGTGTCTCAAAGTCTGGACTGCAGGGGAGGAGGGCAAGCAAAAGGCACAGGCAAGAACAAAATGCAAGAAGTGGGCATGATGGAGAACAAGAGAGGAGTCCACAATACTGAGCTGTAGAGCGAGGCATGTTCATGCTGAGAACTCCACCCTCCTGCACTGACGCCTCTGACCAGAGTGCTATGGCCACTGCCAAAGAACTGCTTTATAAAAATTTAACAATTATTTATCACTCTCTTTGACCCTTCACCACCCACCCCTTCAGTTCTGAGTCATGTTTGCATAAAAGTGGCAACAGACATTTGCATAATTGCTTGATTTGAGTAGTAACATCCAATCTCATGAAAGTGTTGCAAAAGCACTAATATAATCATGTATTAAAAATGCCTCAGAAGAAATATTAGCATGAATTATCTGATTTATGAAGACATGTAAAACTCAAATTTATGAAGTGCTGAATTCAACCAAGAAAAAAGTGGGCTTCCAGAAAATAGGGGTTTTTTTTGGTAAAAATGAGAAAAAATTATTGAAGAAGGGATGTCATCTCTTTTTGTTAATTAGAACTAATATCTGTTTAAGGTGGTATCACAAGATGACCTTTGCAAATTGTCGTGTGCATTGGAATCATCTGAGGACTTAATAAATCAGTCCCTCTACGTCAGATTCAATAGATCTAAGATTAGGTCTGAGAGTTTGCATTTCTAGAAGTTTCCAGGTAATAATGCTTATGGCTTTGAGATCATACTTTAATAGTAACTGGTTTGGAGTCACATTCCCTAAATTTCCGACTCATGATAATCATTGATAAATGTCAAGTTGGGTCTCTATTCTTTAATCTCTATTGCAAAGTGGAGTCCCTTGAGATTTTTCAGCTTTCATGTTCACCTTTGGAGGTGAAGCCAGGTCCAGTAGTCCTAGAGAAGTTATATGGATAGAATGATAGAGACAAACTATAAAAATGTTGTTTTCTAGAAACTTCCTCTGGCTATTGGTATGCAGTAAAATTAGGGTGGATGCTGAAACCTGATTCACTCTCAAGAGTCATTTCTGATAAGGTAATCTGGAAAACAGTATAGTTTACTTTCCATGATTTTATGAATACTGGTTGTTAAATATGTATTATGGCAGTATTTTTTAACTTAGTGTAGTAAAAAAACAATATATGAACTTGGACTCAAATCTAGGTAATATCTGACATTCCTACATTTTGTGTCTATGGGCAAATTTCTCTACCATCTGGGTTATTTGTAAAATACAGTGGTATCTAAAAGAAGACTGGTAATACTATATTTATCCATTCCTTCAGCTCTTCCCATGGTTACTGAAATGAGCTAAGACAGGTAGCCCCTGCCCTCACAGAGCACACAGTTTAATGAGAAGAACAAGAAATACGTGATAAGAATGAATGAAGTACGTGAGGTGAACCACCTCTATTTGTGTGGTTTCTGTGAGGTAATTGATGATGTGGAAATACCAACCTTATAAAGTGGAGTAGGCATATAGGAATTTACTGAGCACCATCGTCCTTATTAGCGGGGGTGGGGGGAGTGGTCTAGTTGTTAATGGTGGTGGAGAAACAGCAGAGAGGGAGCAGAAAATGGAGAGCTTAGTTTGGAAGTGTCAACACTTCAGAATGTCACTATACTTTTGAGTATAGTGAATGGCCAACACTGGAGGCCATGGGGAGAAAAGGAGGCGTTTAAACAAATTGTTGAGAAAAAGGTAGTCTGAATGCCGCAAAAAAAGTCTGGAAAGAACTGAGAAAGGATTTTTATTTAGCAGGGAGGGTTGGATGATTGATGACACGGGGGACACAGGTAGATGGTAAAATGAAACAGGTTACTTGCCATCAGTTTTATTGAGCAGGACACCGAGCCACAGAACAATACCCCCAGGTAAGCCCTTTACAGAATTCAGATTGTAAAAGCTCTGCATTTGGGAACAGGTCAGATTATATCATCTCAAATTACCACCCCAGTCACTTGTCTGCAGTCTCCAGTGGTGCCAGCCTGAGCAGCCACAAGGAGCACACCAGCAAGAGGGCTGTCTTCAGGGAGGAGGCTTCTTACAGGTGCAGGTGGTGCCATTCAGGTGCAGAGTCAGGTGCCCGCCCCTCCTCGTGATGCATCTGTATGGTACTTTGAGGTTTAGGAGGTTGGCATGCTATAAACTGTTAGAGCATTAATAATAAATCATGCTCTGCAAGAAACCTGCATTACAGGCATGAGAGCTACAGTGTAAAAAGAACCTGCTAACTGGGTGAATCTCCTGGAAGGTAGTCAAAAAGAGACTTGTGGGGGCAAGGGTGAGAGGAAGACGGAACTATCTGATGTGTGTTCCAACTGACAGTTCAAAATATACAGCTATGTTTTGAAGGTATTGGGAGAAAGATCTGTCTCTAGGCTGGAGCTTCTAATTCTACTGGGCTGTTCACAATCCTGAGGCATAAGGACTGAGAAAGTCTGACGCCAACGAAATGTAGATGAGTGGCGGGAACAGACTCAAGGCCACGGTGGCAGATCAAAGTGAGGCAGCAGAGGCAGCAGGCTCAGCTAAATATGATGAGGCATTACCATAATGAATCTTGTGAGTAAGCAACTCACTTTAAAACCATTCCTTTTGATCTGGTAAGAAGGTGTTTACTGTAATCAGGAAAAGGTTTACTTGGCAGGGGAAAGAAAAGAGAGAGAGAGGAAGCCAGATAGACAGTTTTTGATTTGGTTTTAAATTTTCTTTACTCTTGCTAGTGCCCTGCTCCTTCTAGGTCCTTCCCTACTCTTATTCCCTCAACCTTCCTTTCTTAGAAAATAAAATTTAAGTTATGGAAAGTATTGGAGGTTTTAATGGAGGTGGAGGAGAAGAAAATGGACAAGGAATAAAGAGGATTATGGTTTCATTTGACATGAAAGCAGGTCATAATTGCTGATACACATTTGAAAAAATACACTCACCGCACTAGTAAAAAAGCTAGCCTGCCCTCTTAATTGATAAGACTTCTTTGATTTCAGAGCTTTCTGAGCATTGCTAGATTGTTCCAGCCTAAGAATTGCTTTTCAGCTCTTCTCTCCTCCTCACGGACTACTCTAACCATAGAGTTTCAAAGAGAGGCTGATTCCCCTAGAAAGCTAATGTTCTTTTACTGTGGAGGGAGGAAGGGTTCTCTGTTCTACTACATATGAGCGCATGTAGTCTTTGTGCATGAAGGGATATAATTAATAGACCCTTGCTGCCAGACTAAAGGATCCAGTCTTTCTTTCCTCTTCCTCTCTTTCTCTTCCCTTCCCTCCACCTCTCATAATCTCCAAGGACTCCAAGGAGAGTGCTTTGGCAATAGCTAAATTTTGTCCCCAAGCTGTCATTTGTGTCCCCTTATTTATTTTCATTCCCATTACTATCATTTAAGGACTAGATGGAAAACAGGGAGATGAGGCCTGCAGATTTCATCCCACTTCCAGCTTGCTCAAGTCCAGCGCCAGGGGCAGTAAAGGGGAAGGAACCATGAGCTCAGAACCAGCTGCTAACTGTGCACTCATTTCCTATCAGCAGGAGAAGTTCCCTCCATTAATGTTCCCAGAAACAATTCTTAGGGGAAACCCCAAGAATATTAAAAGTTGTTGTGACAAGGTGAAAATCCCTTTCTATCCTCACACAGGAATTTACTAAAGAACACAGACGTCTGTACGGGTCCAAGAAAAAAATTCAGCCACATCTCCTGCCCTTCCAGTGACTTGACTGTGATGGCTGCAGTCCCTGAGCAAACTCAGGGGATCAGCTGCTCAGGTCCCCGGGTCGCTCAGTCACTGTGCTCTTGTGTCAGGTGTCATGCCTCAGAAAGCAGACACCCCTGGTGACTTAGGCCCAACTCTCTAGCCACTTTCCCAAGGTGCTCAGTTCCCCCATTTCCAAGGCTTTCTTAAGAGATATCCATCAAAGAACCTGGCCATGGTGGGCACGTAAATATTTGCTGACAAAATGCTATTGGTAAACTACCATCCTTAGCATAGAAAAAGTCACTCAAATGGAGGTCAATGACCCAGTTACGGTGTTTCTACCCTAATATTGGATTTGCTAGCTTTTAAACATTTTAAAAACAATTGTTCAGAAAATTTGAAACATATACAAAATAAATAGAACCAAATATTGAACCTCCTGGAAATGGGATGAACTCTGCAGTCCCCTGCTTCCCATCACTTCCCATCACGCAGCTTTTGTAATCATCAACATTCTGGTCTAGCTGTACCATCAATACTTTCTGTCCCTCACTTGGTTATTATTAGTATCATTTACCACTTTTCCAAGTGTGTGTTACTGAAATGCACAAATCTTAACCGTACAATTTAACAGATGGATACACTCATGCAGCCCTTATCCTATTACTAAAACAACGTTTTAATTTGATCCAGAAAGTTCCCTCATGACATTCCAAGTCATCTTAGACACTGCCTGTTTTGAAACATCTTAGAAAAGGAATCATACCATGCATATTTTTGGTGTCTTTCCCCGCTCTCTTTGTATAATGTCTATGCAATGTATCTATATTCCTGCATGTGTATATATTTCATTACTTTTTTTTTTCTAAGCAGTGTTTCATTGTGAATTTCTCATAGTCTGTGTATCCATTCTTTTCTTGATAGACACTTGGACAATTTACAGTTGTCAACTGTTGGGTAACAAAGCTGCAATAAAGGGTCTTGTACATATTTTTTGGTAGACATTTGTTTTCATTTCAGTTAGACAAATAAAAAGGGATTAAAATTGCAGAGTCAAAGGATAAGCATAGGTATAACTCAAGAAAAAACAAACAGAAGTCACACATTTATAGTCCCATCAACTATGTGTGAGAGTCACAATTGTTCCACACCCTTATTCACATTTGTATTTTTTACATGCCTATTTTTTAAAATTTCAGCCATTGTGTTGGGTGTGTCATAGTATCTGATGTGTTTTTAATTAACTTTTCCTCTATGGCTAATGAAGATGAATATGTTTTCATGTGGTTACTGATCATCTGAATGTTTTCTTTTTGTGAAATAACTGCCCTTGGCCCATTAAAAAGTTGAATTCTTGAAACATCTGCATACAAATCCTCTGTCAGATATGTTTATACAGATAGACAGGTAGATACATAGGTATAGACATAGATATTATATCTCTATATATTATATATAAATATAGATATAGACATAGCTCTATATGTTTTTGCTCAGCCTGTTGATTTTCAATTCATTATCTCAACATTGTCTTGTCATGTACAGAATCTTTAAATTTTGATAATATATGATTTATCCATTTTATTTTTTAGGTATTTCTTTCTCTATTGTTTTATTTTTTTTTTAAAGATTTATTTATTTATACATACAAGAGCTGGGGTACAGGCCAGAGTCGCGGGAGGTGAGAGGATTCACCAGACAGAGCGGGGATCAGAACAGGCAGATCGACTGAAACACACTGCCGAGAGCAGCAGCGGGCGAGGCAGGAGAGGCCAGGAGAGGTCAGGAGAGGTCTGCTAGCCATGTGGGTCCCCTCCTCTGGCCGGCGGCAGGGATCGAACCCGTGCTGCAGTGACTGCGGTCTGCTTCATAGTGCGTTGCTTAACCCGCTGCACCACCAGGGAGGCCCCTCTCTATTGTTTTAAAGAAATGTTTATTTACTGCTACAGTAATCAATGCTATGGTATATAGTGAAGGATAGATGAATAGATCAATAGATTAAAATACAGAATTCACAAATAGAGCCAAACTTCTATGGTCAGTTGATTTTTCACAAAAATATCAAAACATTTAGTTGGGGGTGGAATGGAAAGTGTCTTTACCCGATGGTGCTAAACCAAGTGGACATCCTCATGGAAAAAAAAAAAAAAAAAAACAGAATAATCTCAAGTCCTTGCTCAGACCACACCAAAAAATTAACTTTGGATGATGTTAGAGCTCAGTATGAAAACTTAAATAATAGCTTTTAGAAGAAAAACTTCTAAAGTAATGTTTAAAGGCAAATAGTTTATGTAAGTCCTTACACATTTTGTTCCAAACTTTTTGACTATTCTGAATTGTTTTTATTTCCATATACATTTTCAATTTCTGTAAAAAAAATGCCTAGTGGTATGATGTTGATATATTGAGTGTACAAATTACTTTGAGAACAAATGGCATCTTAACAATACTGAGTTTCTAATCTATGAATTAGTATATCTATTCACTTATTTAGGTCTTATATTTCTCTCAGAGATTTAGTAGTTTTCAGTAGAGAGGTTTTTCTCACTTTTGTTATATTAATCCTTAAGCATTTTATGTTTTCTGATACTATAATAGATAGAATAATTTTTTAATGGCTTTTTGGTTTCTAGTAGATAGAAATATAATCAGTTTTTGTGTAATGATCTTGTACCATGAAATCTTATTTATTCCTCGCATTGGTAATTGTATTTTTTTTATTTTCCTCTTAATCAGTTTTATTGTAGGAGTATTGATTTTATTGGTATTTCCAAAGACCTGCTTTTGGCTTTTCATTTTCCCCTAGTTTTTTCTTTTTTTAAATTGATTTCTGCTCTTTATTATTTTCTTTGTTTTCCTTAATTTTATGCCTCCTTTTTTATGTTTATCTTTTTCTAGTGCCTTAAAGACCACTGAATCAGCTCCCTTCTCCCTTCTAACATACAATATGATATTTAAAATGTTGAATATCACTTTAAGTAATGCTCTAGCTACATCACACAATTTTTGGTATGTTGTACTTACATTATCATTCAAATAAAATTTCTTCATACTTTTGTGATTTTGTCTTTAATCCATGAATTATATAGAAATTTATTGTTTAATTTTCAACTACTTGTGGATTTCTAGATATTTTATCATTATTGATTTCTAATTTAAATTGATTATGATCACAGAACACTCTTCAAATTTCACTGATTTGAAATATACTGAGATCTTTTATAAGTCTAATTTATGGTCCATTCTAGTGCATGTCCCATATATTCTAGAAATGAAAGTGTATTCTATAATTGGTAGGAATAATATTCTACAAATATAATGAAATCAAGGTAGTTTATAGAAACCCAATTTTCTTTATCCTTACTTTTTTTTTTTGGTTTGTCATATTAATAACTAAGAAAAGAGTGTTACAAATTCCTAACTATGATTGTGCATTTTTCTGTTTCCTTCTTCAGTTCTGTAAATTTTAGCTGCATGTATTAGGAAGTAAAATTAAGTGCATACACATTTAAAATTGTTATGTCTTTTTTTCTTATAAATTGACCCTGTTATGAAATATTAAGCTTTATTACTAATAATACTCTTTTCTTGAATTTTATTTTGTCTGATGTTAATATAGCCACTACAGTATGAGTAGCATTTGCATGATAAATCTTCCTGTGAAGTTATTTTACATTGCACTTTTTCTATTAAAGTGCACATTTTGTGTCAAGCTGGTTTTCCTTTTTTTTAAAAAAAATCCATTTTGTCAATCTCTGGCTTTTATTGAAGTGCTTAGTCATTTAAATTTAATGTAATTATTGATCTGGCTAGATTTAAGTCTGCCATTTTGCTATCTGTTTCCTATTTCATCTGCTTTTATTCTTCTTTTCCTGCATTTTCTTGGGAGCAATTGAATGCTTTAGTATTCTATTTTGCTTCCTTTATTGACCTTTAACTATACTATTTGCATTCTTTTTGTGACTGCTTTGACTGTTACATGTGTATTATTAACTTTCATAATCTACTTAGAGTCAATCATAAATTATTTAGTATAAACCATTGTTACCTTGAAACAGCATCAATTTATATACTCTTTTTTTCTTTGTTACTTTATCATTTAGATGCTTGTGTTACAAATCTCATAAAAAGTTAGATAATTTTATAAATTGTGACATAGGAAGTGTATTTTTTAAAATTAAGAGAATAAAAGATAATCTTCATTGCTTTTGATTTCTGTATTTGCAGATTCACCTACTCACTAATCCCAAATCCGTACCCAATGATCTTTCACAGGAGCATTTTATTTGCAGATTTGCTTAGAGACAGAGAATTTGAATTACTTGATATATACATTCCCCACTGATGTCACACAAATTGCTGCTCTGTCCTCTTATTTCAGCTCTCACACTGTAAACAAATGTTTTTATCACAAGCTATTAGACTTTTTTTTTTTTTTTTTGGCATTGTGTGCTTTTTTGTTGGTGATTTTGCTGTTTAAAGTGCACCTCAAGTGGGGGATGTTTGTTGTTCTTTAAGTACAAGAAGGCCACGAGAAGTCAAATGTTAAAGTTCATTCATGCATGAGTTTAAAATACTGTGTCTGAGTTTAGAGTTAGTGAATCAACAATTTATATTAAATAACTTGTCTTTAAGCAGAAACATACATAAAACAAAACTGTATATTGATTCGTTGATGAAAATGTGATCAGAGACCTACAGGAACCCTTAGTTCAATGATTCAGTATTTGCTATTTCAATGTTCAGTACTATTTTATAGAACATAATCTCCAGGAATAATAAGAATTGCCTATTATATATAGATAGTGTTTTGAGAATGCTATATATGTTACTGTATATTTATATACACATATTTAGATTTACCCACATATTTTCTATTTCTGGAAATTCTTTAAATTTTTATTCAAATGCCACTTATCTTCAAAGAATCTTTTTCAACATATCTCTCAGAACAAGGCTGCTGGCCACAAATACACTTAGCTTTTATTCATTCTAAAATGTCTTATTTTAGCTTTCAATTTTGAAAGATATGTTTCTGGATATATAATTCTGGGCTAACAGTTTTTGTTAGCACTTTAAAAATGTTGTGCACTGTGATATGGCCCCTGTTGTTTCTCTTGAGAAGTCAAAAACTGTTCTTACCATTGTTCTCCTGTCAGTCTGTGTCATTCCTTTTGACCTGCTCCATAGATGTGTCTTGATCAGTGGCTCCTGGTAAGTTTGACTAGGATATTTCCTTGCCACTTATCTTCCTTAGGGCTTGTTGAACTTCTTGGATCTGTAAATTGATGTCTCTCACCAAGTTTCAGAAACTTTAAGACATTCGTTCTCTCCCACCCTCCCACTCTTTTTTTAAGTCAGAGGGAGTTCTACCCAAGGACAGCTGTGACTGTTATACAGATGCAGAAACTGAGGCTCAGAGAGGTTGTGTGAGCTACTTTAGGCCACACAGCACACAGTCAGTGGGTGACTGGTCGACCCTGGAAGTCTAGGCCACTATTTCTTCAAGTACTTTTTCTCTTTTGTTTCCTTCTTTGGAACGCTAGTCACACATTATGATAAATGACTTGACATTGTTCTACAGGCCACTAAGTTTTTTTTCATTCTTCTTCAATCTTCTTTTTTATATATTCTCTCTTCTTCAGGTTATATAACTTTTTATTCATTTTTTATTGTTTTATGTGTTTATTATTTATGTGTAGAGAAATGAATGAGGTTTCTAATCCTTTTTTTAATTCTATTTTTTCCCTTTAATTTATATATATTTGACATCAGTTGTAATCTCCATGTATTCCCCATCACCATATCACCAGTGCACCATCACCTCAGTCCCCCATGCTCCCATCTGCCCTCAACTCTCTCCCTCCCCCCTCCCCAGCAAGTGTCCCCAATTTATCCTTATCTTTTCATTTTTGGTTTTTGTGTCTTTCATTGATATTATTATTATTGTTCTTATTCCTTTCCTTGATCCTTATTTGGTTCCCTTATATTCCTCCTAGGGGGGGAACCATCTGGTATTTTTCTTTTGCCTTTTGCCTTATTTCGCTGAGCATAATCCCTTCCAGTTCCATCACATTCAGGTTTACCAACATATTTCTACTGCTGTGACCAATCTTCTCTTAAATCCATCCTATAATTTAAAGATCCCAATGATTATATTTTGTAGCTCTTAATTTTCCCTTTGTTTCCTTTTAAGTTTCTATTTCTCTGATTCCCATTTGCTCATTTAATCCTTGTACTATTTATTTTGTCTCCATCAAAGTCCTTGTTTACTTATAATATTTTGATCATTGTAAGTTTGGATTCTAATGACTGCTTTTATTTTTGTTATGGGTCACTGTGATAAAATAAAAGTATTGTTTGTTCTTGGTTGCTGACACAGATTTCCTAAAATAGTTAGAACCTCCTGAGTGATAAGAGTGTTTGGTGTGCTAATGAGATGACTCTTGCCTGAGGGTCCTTAGATAGCTTCAGGATAGGGACTGGTCACTACAAAGATAAGCCCTGATTAAAGCAAGGAACAGGACTGGGGCTGGAGATTGAGTTTACTGCCAGTGGCTGACATTCTAATCAGTCATATCAATGCAATGAAGTCTTCATGAGAACTCTTGCACAATAGGGTTCAGATAGCTGGAGGGCGACATGCCCATTGAGACCAGAGGATGCTTTGTGCCTCACCCCCTGCCATCTATGCATATCAAATCCTATGTTGCTCTTCCATTTGGCTGTTCCTGAGTTACAGCTTTTATAATACACTGATTATTAGATGTTTTATTTTACATTTTTTAAAGATTTATTTATTTATGCATACAGGAGCTGGGACACAGGCCAGAGGTGTGAGGGGTGAGAGGATTCACCAGAGATGGGACAGAACAGGCAGATTGGCTGAAACACACTGCTGAGGGGAGCAGTGGGTGAGGCAGGAGAGGTCTGCTGTGCCATGTGGGTTCCCTCCCTGGCTGGAGGCAGGGATTGAACTTTGCTTCATAGCACATTGCTTAACCCATTGCGCCACCAGGGAGCCCCTACTATATGTTTTATAATAATATATAATACCCTTGATTCATATCTTTTACAATATAACAGTTATTATCTTTTATAATATACTTAAGTATGCAAAGCACTTTCCTGAATTCTGTGAGTCATACCTGGTGAGTTACGGATTTGTAGCTGGCAGTCAGAACTATGGGTGGTAGCCTTGTGACTGGTATCTGAAGTTAGGGCAGACGTATGGGACTGATTCCCTTAATCTGTGGAGTCTTCACTAACTCCAGATAGTTGGTGTCTAAACATTGGTATTGGAAAAGATACCATGTATTTGGTATCGGGAGTAAACAAATCTTCATATGGTGCCAGCAAGAAGCTGAGAGTCACATTTTCCTGCTTCTTCGCATATTTACTGACTTCACATATTTAGTAAAACTGGACATAAACTTGTGAATGACATGTTGCATTAATGATATGTTGCATAGATCCAGGATTCTGTCTTGTTCCTCTGAGAAGTGAAATGGGTTCTATAACGCACTTGACTTGGCTGTGTTCAAACGCCAAGTTCTAGCTTCTTATTGAAAAACAGCAACTGAAATCTGCTCAATTTTTCAGCTTCTATTTGTAGCTCTTCTTTGTGGATTCCCCTAGGGCTTCCCCTAAAAACAAGTGCATTGGCCTATAGCCCAGGATTTCTTTATAGGTTGTAGATTTGGCATTTCTGTCTGTCTGTGGGTCCCTCACTTCCATTCCCTACTGACACATCAGGCATGCTTATCCCTTAGGGCTTTCTTTCGCTCTGCTCTTTCCCCCTGGAATTTTCCCCACAGATAGGCTCAAAGCCAATCCTCTCTTTTTTTTCCACCAAGTTTTTTTTTCAAAAGTCTCATTCGTAAAGTAGCCTTCCATTTCTATTCAATCTGAAATTACAACTCCTCCCTCCAAAAAGAAAACCACCTTTCTGTTTTTGAAAAACATATTTTTATTTAATATGTTGACAGTGTGTAGTAATTGTATGTAAAAACAATCTATTATGTACAATTGTATGTAAAAATAATATAATATGTTGATCATATATAATTATCTCATTTATTTTCTAGATTAATTTACAAATTATTACTAGAATACAAGCTCCACAAAGGCATAAACTTGTCTCTTTTTTGTTCATTATTGATTTTGTATCCCTAGACTCTAGAATTATACCATACACATAGCAAGTCTAGGTAAATATGCCAGATGAATGAATGAATGAAACTCCCATCATAGTCTCTGGAATTCTGCTAAACATTTCCCACTGAGAACTTTCTCCACTGACTCACATAAACACAAGCAGCTTTTGTTATTACAGAAGTTTCAGAGCTTTCCATTGCAGTGATATTTCAGAGCAATTCCTTTATAGGGGAATGTTGCTCTTTATGACACTATGGGAGGGGGGGTTGTACATATTTAGTTTAGGACAAATACTGTTATTATGAATAACACCAAACCCCCAAGTTTATTGCAGTGAAAATATCAGTGGCCATTCGTAATAGTGCTTTGTTGGTTTTGGCATACAGAAAATTTCTCACATTTATTATATATGTGTGAGATACATGTGTGTGTATATATACACACACATATATAAATAATCTCAGTACAACCAATGTTCTTTTACCAGTCTTAGCAGCTTGTGATAATGAAAACATCTAACACCTGACTATGTGACATAATGCAAACTGGGAAAGAAATAGAACATGACTCTAGCTAGTGCAGCATAAATAAGGAGTAAGATATGATTCTCCTTAGAAAAAAATTACAAGGCATTATAATTGGTCCAATTCTCTGGAGAATAAGAAAAACCAAAAGGGAAAATGTCAGAGGGGAAAGAGGATTGGCTTCTGCAAGAGTGCATTTCTGCCTGGGTCTGCATGCTTGGGCAACTTTAATGAACCACCTCATCTTTGAGGGAAGTTGGCTTCGGCTTTATTTTATGTTCAGTCCTTGACCTTAGGGAAATGACCTAGAAGCACTGGCAATGAGATCTCAAATGATGTTGATTACAGTAAATTCCAGCCCAGTGAAAGCTCTTGTACCTTCCTTAAAGTTTCTCATGATGGGATTTGACCCATAATATTTTTGCAGTTAGCCATAATTGAACTTCAAGGGGATATGTGACTTGCACAGCAGGACTAGCTTTCTCTGATTATCTAATCCTTGACAATCAAAATTACTTTCATTTCTAATACTCAAATGCCCCCAGGCAAGCCAACTTCCCCTCCCACTACCACTCTGTCCCCAGTCCCCATAAAAGTTCCTGGGATCCATGGCTCCATTTGTTTGCCAGTTCCTAAGCTGTGAAAAAACACAGCTTGGTGTCTAAACTAGTTCACACATAAATGTCACTCTACTTTCCAATCTGGGAGCAAGTGTATGTAGCGAAATTGTAGCAGCTACAGTATTCTTACCTGAACCCTTTTTCATCAATTCAATGGTAATTATGACTTTTATCAAAGGGATTTAGTCAAACCCTACTTCGTAAACAGGTCCATAGAAATTGTGACAGATTAATGGATTGACCAGAGATGTTTAAATCCAAGATCTGCACATAATTACCCCACTTACCAAAATCCAACCTCTCTAAGTCTTCTTGATCAGAACTCAAATTCTACCTCATCCCTTGAAATAGTGTTTTCAGTATTTACCCTCTTCCATCTAAAGGATTAAGTTATTTCACATTAAGTTTCTTTACTTCATTCTTTAAATATCCCACTCATAATATATTATAATGTTGGCTTAATGTTAAAGTGAAAATTAGTACCTTTATTGTATAAAATATATAACAACTACAAATGGAAAGAAGAAAATAATATGATTATCTCTACTACTCTAGATGGCTACAGCATTTCAAGAAAAGCATTTCAAGAAAAAGGGATATATATATGTATTGATGATAAAAAATATTTATACCTCTGTAAATATTTTAATGAGTTAAAAATTAATACCATCTTTGCATGCAGTCACATAACTACGTATAGCATAATGTCTGATGATTTCTTCAAAAGGGAGCACGGCCTCTCTAAGGAGACATCTGACTGGGGTTCAAGTCCTATTTTCACTACTTTGTAGATACCTGACCATGGGGAAAGCATTTAACCTCTGTGTAATTCAATTTCCTCATTTGTAAAACGGAAAAAATAAAAGATCCCTTCATATAAGTTCAGGTATAGACTTTGAAAAATGAGTAGTTGCTAGGTTCTTAGCACTCTGCTTGTTACACAGAAAACACCATGTAATCACCTCTGCATCATCATCATCATCATCATTCTGTTTGGGGATGTATCAGTTTGCCAGGCTGCCATAATAGAACAGTGCACACTGGGGGAACTAAACAACAGAAATCTATTTTCTCATAATTCTGAAGGTGGAGGTCCAAGATCAAGGTTCTAGCCAGTTGGCTTCTGGTGAGGCCTCTCCCCTTGGTTTGCAGAAACCTGCCCTGCTGCCCTGTCTTCACATGGTCTTTTCCTGTGCGTGCATATTCTTGGTATTTCTTCATCTTCTTGGTAGGATGCTAGGCCTATTGAATGAGACCCAAACTTGTGACCTCACTTAAGCTTAATTACTTCTTTACAGGCCCTATCTCAAAATCTCCCAACACAGGTAGGATGGTGTAGGGTAAATGAGAAAGATCAGGCTTTTCTGTCCTCTTGCATTAGCATCAATGATAGACCCCTGCAGTCCTGCATGCATTGCCTGACCGGTGGGCACCTCAAGTAGAATGAGGGCATGCGCAAGTGAGCACACATGGGCTGAAACACGGGGGATTTAAGGGCAGTGTCACGAGGGCACCAGCAGAGAGCAGAAAGAAGAGTAGGTGCAGAGAAGGAGAGCAGAGGCTAGAGAGCCCAGAGAGTGAAGATTTTCTGGGGGCTAGGAGGCCTGTCAGCCTCCTGGCCCCCTGGGTCTCCCTGCTTACAGTTTACCTGGTCGCCTCTGATGTAGAAAGATGAATAAAAGCCTGAAGAAGTCACGGAGGGCTCCAGGACTCCTCCTTGACGCGTCTGCTCTGATCATGGCACTGCACATGGTAAGGTGAGGGTTTTCACCTAGGAATTGGGGGGAGAGGAGACACAGTCTCTAATAGGAGATATATGCTAATGTAGTTATTGTTAGACATTTAGGTTGATTTCTGCCTCTGACCACAAAGATGTCCATGGCTCAATGAACATTATCCATTATTATTTCTTTAGTTTAAATTTATATAAATTGAAATATCAGAAAGCATGTGGCATATTAAAGTTTTGAGACATGGTGCCCAAATTGCCCTCCAGAAAGGTTATACCAATTTACAAATCCACTAACCGTGTAAGACTTATTTTACTTTCAATTTATTGCAAGAAATACAGGTTTTCAGATATTGCTGAAGCTGCTTACTCTCCACTGTCCCTGAACACACTCTCCCCTCACTGAACACACACAAAGGTTGTTCCTTTGAAAAATAATATAACAGAGGGAAAGTTGGGGAAATACATGTTGGCCTATACCGTGTGAATGAGATTATATAAATGAACATTTTAATGACTGGGAACAACCTCAGCAACTGAAATGGAAAGTGCAGTTATGGAAAATATAGAATGATGGCAGGCCAAAATAGGACAGGAATTTGAAATTTAAGCAGTAAAAAAAAACAAACATAAACATGTATAAGACCCCATGCCTGTGGGGACAATTACCTTAAAAGGAACATAAAATTAAGAAAATCAAATGGAAAGAGTAAGTGAAAACTGAACACTCAAACCACAAAATTTGAGAATTTTTTTCATGGGAAAGCAATTGAAAGCACAACTTAAAAATCCTACAATGAAAATGTCCAAAAACAAAGAGACATACGAGTGCACAATGAGTATTTTTATACATGCACAGCACAGATTACAGAAAAGTTAACATTTTATTAGCATAGTCAAGTTATCTATAGAGAATTTGAAATTTTTATCAACTAAACTATTTGAAGGTTATTACTTCACTAATAAACACTACTTTGTGCATCTTCCAGTAATACGAACTCTCTCAGTACATTATTAAAACACTGTCACACCTTAACAAAATTAGCAATAGTCCTCCGATATCATCCAGTACTCAGTTTATATTCAAATTTATGTAACTTTCTCCCAGACCCCTGGATAGCCACTTTCTTTAAACCAAGATCTAATCAAGTACAGGCACTGCCTTTGACCACTATATTTCTAAAATCCTTTTGCAATTAGCAGTTATTTTCGTACATTATCTTTTGGCATCACGTTTCTCTGTCAACTCACTTAATTTCCTTTGTCAACTCTTCACCCACCCAATTAGGGTGTAGTGATGTGATTGAATTAATTTAGGGGAATGCAAAATGGCAATTTTTTTTTCATTTTTCTTCATATTTGTGAGCTCAAAATTCTGTGTAAATGACTTTCCCTCATTTCACTTGTTATCTAAAATGTTCAAACATTTGCTCTATTCATTGTTTTTTTTAACCATTTCTTATCAAAAAGTTGATGTGAGAATTACTTGCTTTGATGGTATCATTATTACCTCCTATTTTTTAGTATCATCACAGACACACGTTTTGTTTCAATTTTAGTTTATGTTCTTTTTTATTTACTAGTTGTCACAGTATTGCCAGCGGGAGCTCTTTCAAGCTGACCTTTATGTCCTTATGACATAAACTCATTACTCTTTCACTGTTTCCTTGCTTCTTCACACAAGAAGGTCGTCTGCTTAGCATCACTTCAGTTTTTATCAATTTTCCCTTCAATCTGCTTTCATCTTTATATTACCCAAAACAATATGAAATAGGGAAACAAAGAAGTGATTGTGGTCTGGTATCTTGATGTTAGTTTGGGTTTTTCCAAAAAGCAAACCGTAAGATAATGAATCAGTAAATTATTTGGGAATTGATATTAGGAAGTCCAAGTGAGGGGATGGAAAATTGAGACCTGAAAGGGGAAAAAGTAAAATATATGCCTGTTAGTAGCTTAGTTATTATCACTGTGAACCTAGGAGGTTTAGAAGAATCTTATAGGACAAAACAGTCACTTCCTCAGAACAGTCCCCTAAGGAAAAGGGACACTGGGATAATCATGAATCCATTGTCTACTTAGTTGAGGGTTTCACTGCGGGGACACTAACTCTTCAGTTGGGGAAAGCCCTGAGGAAGAAAAATAGAACTCCAGGGCTCAGGGTGAGATATTATCAGTGTGAGAGGGTTACAGATGCGCTTAGAAGATACAGGCAAGACATCAAAGCATCTAATCTGTTGGGAAAGTATATACAATTTTAAGTGTTCTGTCTTTTCCTTATCTCTTGACCCGTAGTCTCTAGCACTCTGCATGCTGCCATAATCAGAGATCCGGAGGAGTCCGAGTTAGCAGTCTGCCCTGCATCGTCTACTTCCTAAAAACTAGATGTTTCATGGTGTTTGGTGCCAGGTGAAAAGCTAGATTAGCTTCCCTCGCTCCCTGCATTTGACACCCACGTTTCCAAGCATCTACTAGACATACTCAGTTCGATGTCCCAGAGTTCTTCAAATCCATTATACCCCAAATTGGAGTTATCACCTACCTTCCAGACCTGCCCCCTCTCCACTGGTGGTGAGAATGGCACCACCATCTACCCAGATGCTCACGCCAGAAGCCAGGCATTGCCCTTAATGCTTTACTTTCACCACAGTCAATCAATTCTATTTTCATTCTAAATGCTTTTCTTCTTTTGTTCTATTTTTTATAAAGATTTTATTTGCCCACTTATTTATTTATCACATACAAGAGCTGGGGCATAGGCCAGCGGCTCAGGGGGTGAGATGATTCACCAGAGACAGAGCAGGGAGCAGAACAGGCAGATCGAAGGACATACACTGCTGAGGGGAGCAGCAGGCAGGGCAGAAAAGGTCTGCTGTGCCATATGGGTCACCTCCCTGGCCAGGGATCGAACTTGCGCTGCAGTAGCTGTGGATGCTTCATAGTGCTGTCCCTTAACCCCTTGAGACACCAGGGAGGTCCTCTAAATGCTTTTTAAACCCATCTCTATCTTTGCATTACCACCACCTCTACTCTATTTCTGAACACCATCTTCTTTCACCTCGATTACGTTGGCAGTCAACAATATAATTCTCCCAGTGTGCCTGCTTCCAGAACCTTCTCCACAGTGAAGCCAGGTAATCACTGTAAAAACATAGTAAGAACAGCTGATCCTACCTCAATTTTGCATAGAATCCTTTGTTGATTTCTGACTGTCTTAAGTATAAATAAAGTTTTTAAAGTGGTTTTAAAGCCCTTCTTGATCTAGCTACTGTTTTCAGACTTCTGCCTCATAATCTCTCATTTACCACACACTCCAAGTTCCAAATAGCTACATAACCACACACCCACACACAGACTCAAATGTCTACTATCACTGTGGGGCTGTGCACAGGTCCTGTAATGTGCACTTCTCTCTCTCTCTTTCTCTTCCTACCACCTCTCTTCTATCAGCTTAGAACACTATCCTGTATCTCTTCACCTGACTGACTTTTATGCCTCCTTCAGGTCTTAGAAAGCACATTTTTTTTTAAATCATTCATTTTATCACATCTTTGTTAACTTTTGGACAGAATTTGGCTTCTCCCCTCTGGTGTAGTCCTTGTAGTTCTTCTACCACCATAGCACCCATGATCCATCACCACAGTCCCTTGTGCTCTTCTCTCCCCTGAGAAAACACATCTTTGAGGTCTCTCCTATATATTATTCTTATATCATATAATTCTAGTGATTGTCTTTTGCCTCAGTCTCCACATCTATACAGTGAACATAATAATATTGTCTACTCATGTGATGGTTATAAGGGTTATGAGTTAATATATACAAAGTACTTTATAAGTTCTCAATCAATATTGACTATTACTCCTGCTGCTATAATATATATCATAGCAAATTATAGTTGCATATTTGTCTTCCCAACTGGACAGAAATTTTCATGATGGGCAATCTTCTGTCTGTTTTGTTCACAACTCTATCTCCAGTACAATGGACCCATGATGCCCATAGTCACATGGTGGGGACTCAATAAATATTGTCTATATAGCAAAATGGATGGGATGGGAAGATGGTGGCCAGAAGCAAAGTGATTTCTCAGAGATGTAAGGGGGATAGTAGAGACGCGCCTGTGTATAAATTGACTCTCCTGTTAGAGATGGGCTGTTTCATATTGGTACAAGTTCAGGTTTTCAGAGACAGTCTGCAGCAATGACTAAAAAGTGGGACTTTAATTGTATTTAATCCTCATTAATTGTATTTAATCCAACTGTCCTATGAAGACCACAGATTTGCTGAAGAGGAACCCCCAACAGCAGAGAACCCCCAACAACAGAGGGATCACATGACTAGTCTGAAGACATAAGTGACAGTGTGAAGTTCTGTCCAACCTCTTAGCTTATGCTTTCCCTAGCTAGGTTCTATAAAATGCTGGTGCTACCATATGTTAATAAATTATAAGGAAAGAATTAGAAGGCACAAATAAAATTAGGGCCCATAGTAATAACTTGGAGTGACTGGTACTGTTAGTTGGCTGCAGGCTGCAAAGCTTATTCTATGCTAATGTGATGTGTGAAAGATCTTCAAAAAGCTGTCTAAAAGCTTTTCCAGCTTCCTTGGACAGAGAGAACCCTATCTTTGCGGTGCTTTCTTGGGGAACACAGCTGCCATGGCCCTTTCTAGTCTTGTACTCATGCTATCTACTTCCTTTCTAAACTTCCAGATTTGGCAGTTTTAAGTTTCATAACCAGGACTAAGTGGTGAAAATATAATCTTTGTTTAATACTCATTTGATATAACATAGTTTGTTAAGAACACATGACATGCTTAGCATTGAGCTACATACCATGTGATACTGTGAACCATTAAAAGGTGCCTGTTCTTGTGACAGTACTGCTGAGAGAAGTAAAGCAGTGACAATGGCAGCACAGCCTTCTTGCAGAGGGCTTTGTGCTTTCTGAAGTGTGTTCCCAGATTGCATCTCACTGCTTTGCCAGAGGAGAGAGGTGCAATAGAGTAGAGCTCTATGTAACAGATGAGGACACAATCTTGAGAAGTCAAGTGCTTTCTGTCACAATGGTAGTCATCCATTTTGGCAGTTATTTTCTAGATTTCCTCAACTTCAGGGCTGTTTGCCACCAGTACCTACATACATGATTCTGTGGAATTCTCCATTTTCAATATGGCAGATTTCATCTACTCATACGTACATCTAAAACTATGGAAAATACATTATAGTGCCTTACAGACTTCTGGAAGTGGAGTGTCTCTGGGCCGTAAAAGCTGATCTCCCATTTTATGGTTGAGGAAACTGAGGTACAGGAGACCCGTCAATATGCTTAAGGTCCTACAGGGAGTTCTCATAGAGCTGCAAGAAGCACTGCCCACTGTCTACTCTCCAAGTCACCTCCGATTTCTAATTTTATCACTGCTTTCTAAAAAGTACATTTGTTTTATTCTTGCCTTAATTTTTGGCATGAAACCACTCAGCATCTAAGTTTCCTCCTATCTTTACTATCCCCAATGGCTTTAGTTTACTCCTCTATTGTGTGAGGAGATTTGAATAGAACTAGGAAAACTGTAAAGTCTTCACATTGGCAGTGATCTTTCAGACTCATAAAAGATTAATGACCAAGAGAACCTATAACTTTGTGTGATCAAAGTAAAAATTCTATTTTTATAGCTGCCTGTGTTTTATTCCCTATAAATTTTGTAATAATGATTAGACTCAAAGTGCGAACATAATTTACATACATCAAAATGTCTCACACTGTCCTTATAGTCAGTGAAACACCTGCAGCAGATATGAGGAAACGGAACGCTCCCAAGCTCTGAGGCATTAATCAATGGCGCCTCTCTAAGGGACAGGGAAGGGGAAGAGGTGGCGAGAGGGACAACAGGACAGGGCTGGTGACCTCTTGTAACCACGGTTGTGGATTCTGCCATGTTCACATAGGAATAGTACATTTTGTTTTTGTCAGAAACACACTTGCTTCAGCTTTTTAATCTCTTCCCAAGGTGATCAACCTTTATTTCCCAGAAATGCTTTTTCTCTTACACTGACCAGAAACTCTTTAGAAACGTCAGCACAGAAAGGGCTTTAGAGAACGCTGCTATTTAACACAATTGGTTTCTCCCACCTGTGCCCAGCATCTGATGAAGTCTATAGCCAGATGTGGTGTGTGTCCCCAGAGCCCTCTCTGTTGTCTCCCACTTCCTTCTACCTTGGATTGATTTTTGCCTCCTAGCAAAGAGTTAAAGGTCATCACACAGGGATTTAAGTCTGGGCACACTGGCAGATGTGTACCAAGGCAACAGCAGCTACAAATAGTGTGCAGTACAAGCATTCAGGATAAACATCAATTTCTCCAATTTGCTATAGCCTGAGAACCTTATACGCCTCCTGAAATGAATTGTGAGTGTGGATTTTGTGCTGGATAGATGGAGCAGGTTGTGTTTCTATAAAGCTCTGTTAATGTACACAGAGTCTCCAGCTTAAACATGGTGAAGGAGTAAAAAGTAGTTTTTCTCACTGCCCGCTTACCTGTTCCAGTTTCCATCTCACTGGAGGGAGATTGCCCTCTCTCACCTGCATCAGCTCCGTGCTGACGGCACACGTCAGCAGAGCTTACCCCTTAACACCAGGGCAAAGGCTGTCTTCTCATTTCTCTGCTTATTGAAAGCCTACCTTTAAGTCTACTACCTAGTCTTCAATGCAAAACTAAATACACATTTATCCATGAGTTGTGCTCTATCTTGGGGAATGTTTTTTTCATGAGAGCCTCTATTTACCAAAATGGGAGTTGAGTTCATTCCGAGAGCAAGATACTAATTTAAGCACTTACTGGGAAGTTGTTATTTAACAATGTATATATCTAGCAGATAGATACCATTCTTATTTCATTTATAGACAGAGAAATGAAATTGAAGTGAAATAACTTGTCTAAAGTCACAGTATCAGGTAGTGTGAGAGCTGAGATACAAGTACAGACAGTCCAGATGCATTTAGAACTTTCATATCTCTACCGGGGCTTTTAGATCACATAAAGCTTCCTGAAAGCTGACATTATGTGTCTTTGTTTGCCCTGCTTTGTGCCTAAAACACTTAAATATTTGTGAACAATATTGACAAATATTGTTCTAGGAACAGCTAGAATAGCTCAACCAGAACCTGTAGAGCCAGTTGGACTAGAAATATGATTCTCCCCAAGGAGGCCTTGCTTTTCTTTCTGATGATGCTAAACGATTAGAATATGGTAATTTAGTTTAAGGACAACCTTAAATACAAGTTTCATTAATCAGAGTGGGTATTCTGGTACAATTATGAGCCCTGGGTTGAATTTTAGAACCCTCTTTATGCTTTGTTAGTAACAAAGCTGTTATAAAAATAATTTGATAAGATAGTCCACTGCAACAGTATGACTTAACTGTGTAAAAGGGTAACTTGCCCTGGTGTCTGAGTATCCCCAATGTATGTAATGCTAACATAATGGATTATGCATATTGTATTGGGTTAAAAATGAAACTCAGTGAAGTATTACAGCAATTTAAGAAATATATATCGGGGCTTGTTCAGCACAGATATTTAAAATTTAAACCTGTTTAAATATTCAACTGAAACTAAAATAAAATTCTGAAAAATGGAATTCAATAGAAAAGCTCCATTAAGAGTAAAAATGCTTCTCCAAACCCATTTGGTTCTAATAGAAACCCATCGAGTGAGGTTTTCATTGTAGCAGCACCAGCCAAGGGAAAAATTATACATACATTTGGATAGGAGAAAATCGTTGGACTTCTTGTGACCATAGCTTCCCTTAGAACAGTAAGAGAAAAAAGAAGGCTCAGACCAACACTCAGATCAGGTCGTGATTTGTTTAAAATGTCCTGGAGCTCTCTATTAAATAGCATCTTCTCATTTTCCCTCTTGCTTTAATGAAACCTCATTTCACCTTCCACATCAGATATCACTCTAAAAAAAAAACAAAACAAAACCTGGAACCTTTCTCTACAATATCAGGATACTGACCAATTTGTCACCTGAGAGCCAAGTTTTATTTCTCTGATAAACATCCTGCAGGATGTTTTTATTCAATTAATTGGAATGATTGTTTCTACAGAAATACACCGCTTTATCAAGGTCTGCTCCACTATCAGGCTTGGGCTCAGCCCCAGCATTTTTGTTACTGAGTTCTCCTGACAGCAAGCGTATGAGGATTTGAAACATAATTAAAACAATCAGCAAGAATTAGCCAGCTCGGTGCACTCAAATAGCAAAGGCAGAGAAGTAAATAGGGAAATGTAAGGGTAAGTGAAAAGGAGCATTCCAGAGATGGAGAGAAGGCTGTTAGGAGACATAAAATGAAGGGTATTATGAGAAGAAATATAGGATAATATAAACAGAGTCTCTAATCCTGAGGACTGTAAATCCCTTTTCCTTAATTGGTTTAGAAATTGTGGTCTGTAATGTGAGACGGAGGATTCTGGCTGCCTTTCTTCTTTGCTGCCCGGAATCACATTAAGTGGAAAACAATAGCAGGGCTGACAGCTCCCTTTCTGTGGGGCACTTAGAGCTAATCTGCTATTGAGACTAATACAATTACATGGGATTAGAGCACTGCCAATGATACATAGATTGGGGAACTCAGTGCATGGGGAGCAGGGGTATCAGAGGAGCAGCAGATCAAGTCTTACAGTGCTCCTAATTATTCAAAAAAATCAAAGGAAGTAACCATGATTTTGTAATTCGCTCGTGATGTTGATTATGAATTCTAATCCAAACAAAATTCTAGTTTGAGATTTCTTCACTCCATAAGCTTATGTTAAAAGATTTGTAATTGAATTTAGATATCTCCTTTTAAGCATTCACCTTTCCACTTGTTCTCTCAGGTGTGTTAGGTTCACATAAGTTTCAGAGACTGAGGAGGAGCTCAGGGTGATTTAGGAATCACCTTGCCATATATTGACCCCCCTGGTTTCCATTTGAATTCCCTTTGTAAACTTGAACTGACAGATAATGACGAGTTTCCTACAAAATACTTTTGGAAATCTAGAGCTCTGGTGACCTAACTCAAGATTTCCTTAAATATCCTCAGAAAACTGACATTAGTCTCATGAGGAGAGGTGTGATATTTATCAAGTGAATACATGAGATGCACACAATACCTAGAAAAATCAGCAATGTCTTAAAAAAAACCAACACACTGCCAGTTTTCTCCTTCTAAGTCTTAGAAGATAATCAGTCTCAAAACAAGTACTACTACGTATTTGTTTGAGTAACTACCCATTACTCTGTTTCTCAATCATTCAGTAAAATAATTCCAACTATTTCATTGTTATACTTGTTAAATAGAAATAGCAAAGGTAGTGTTCTTGTTGCATCCTTAACATGTTATAGTACATTCACAATTTAATTCCAAAGCTGATGGGCTTACGTAAGTGCCCCCCAGTGCATGCCGTAGTTACTCACATCTTCTATATTTTCTACTCAAATGATCACTAAATATCTTTGTCAAATTCAGAGTACATTTTTGATGGCATAGCAATGACAAGAAAGCTCTAGTATAGATATCTTATTCTTTTTTGTTACAGTATTTTTTTTTTTTTTTCAAAAGACCCATGTTTTAATGCAAACATGGCAACTTGGAGTGTTGGCTAGTGTTACACTTTGTCTCTATAGGTGAGGTCCAAAGGGAATAAAAAGGTGATGATTCTGATCCAAGCTTCGGAAGTAGAGGAGAGAAGACGGAGAAGCTAGATAAAGATGGACATTACAGATTAAGGATTTCTTATATATTATAGCCAAGTCTACTCAGGCTAGTCCTAAGAAATATGGAAGAATGACGCTACTATAAACCACCCTCCCCACCTCCAGTGAAAGTGTGATTGAGTGAGGTTGATCTCTGCAGCTAAGGCAGATCCTTAGCTGAAGGAGTTAAAAGCACAAAGTCATCTGCTGACCTCATTCCCTACAGTAGGTAGGCAGCAGTCCCTCTTTGGAGAGGTCACTGGGCCCACATCCTAGCTTGAATTCCTCAGAAAGCAGAGCCCAAGGCAAAAGCTGATGTGTACTCTTTATTAGGACACGCAATCCTATGGAAAGAGAAATGGGAGGGTGGTGAGGCGAAAAAAGGAAAGAGAGACAATAAGAGAATGTGTTGTAGAGTTCGTGTCTTCTGGTACGAGGCATACCTGAACCAATAGTATCTCAGATTATGTCCCAGGACACTCCATCCCGGAGGAGGAAGGACAGCCAGCATCCACAGGTGGCCTTCTCCTTTGACAGGAGAAGTGGTTTATAAGGGTGTGAATTCCAGGTGTTAGGGACACCAAAAGATAGCCTTTAAACTCTTCTGCCCTCAGTTTCACTAGCTAGTTCGGGAGAGGGAACAGATGCCAAAACCTAGAAGACCAAATAGGCAATACCATTATTTGGTAGCAAAATAATGGTGTAGACATGTTGTGTCAGCTCTGGAAAGCACCAAGTTGGAAGGCTAGAGCAGTCAGTTCATTGTACTTAGTCCACCTCTAAAGTTGGGCCCATAAAATGCAGACTCTCCTAACTAAGAAGAAAAAAGCAGAGTGGAAGAACTTAAAATGCAAGTGTACAAAATCCAAATGGACTGCATGTAAGAGTAGCAAATGGATGAAAAAGCTGAGGGTCCACAACAGTCAGGAGAGAAGCAGAAATACTGAGGAAAATGGGGCAAACAGAAGAGAAAAAGGGGTCATGGCAGGTGGGGATTGGTATTGTCTTAGGTACAAAGCCAGTATTATTTCAGGACCATGAAGTGAAATTCTTTCAAAAATGTGTCTTCGTGCCCATTCTCAAGTACTGGTATTGATGACCTGCCAAGTGCTGGCTCCTGTCCCTACCTTCTTCATCTGCATGTTGTTTATGGAATTTGTTGCCCTGTGGATTTTGGAAGTTGCTTAACTTCAACATCTTTGCAATGTCCATACATCATTTCTCTTGGAGACATAAAACTCCTCTTTAAAAATTAAAACCACAATTTGTTGTAAATATCTGGTTTAAGGTTTAATAAAAGGAGGCAAATATTAAAATCACGTACAGTTTTGCCAGCTGTAAGACGATTGAAGAGCTGTTCCAATCATCTCTGAATTTGTCTTCATCATATTTTTCCAGTACTCAAAGTTAATAATTGAATTGAAAATAAACACATAAAAATGGGATTCTTAAGGTGTAGTTTATTCAGGTAATGCAGAGTTACAGATTCCAGACTGGCCTTCTAGCTTCTGCCAGAACCTGCACACCCGTGTGTTGGGAAGTTCAGTCTTGGAACTTGTTGAAGAACATGGAAAAGATTAAGGGAAAAGGGAGATGACTCTGAAGATGGTTTTATTTCAAGTACTCACTGTGTGTGATTAGTCATCATTATTCTAGGTGACCCTGCTAGTTTTGCACAAATTGTTACACTGCCAGATACTTTTTGGAAATTATGAATGTGCAAGTAGACATAGTGATTAGGTGAGCACTGGGCAACAGTCAGTGATCTTATGTCTATTCCTCAAGAAAAATGTCATGATGAGACTTGTTTCCTTGGTTGCAGAATAAAAGGACTGTTAGAACACCTTTGCTATGTTGTATTCCGAGTATCAAATACTGGACTCTGTACCTTTGGTGTAGCTCTATTCTCTGATATAGTCCCCATCTGCTTGTTATTTGTTTGAGGGGACAAAGGAACAGGCCATCTACTCATATGCAGCGGGCGGGGGGCCGGGGGGAGTTTCCCCTTCTACTTCCATAAAGCACCTGAGGGCTATCCAACCCCAAGTTTGAAGAGCCCCCAGTATGTCATCAGAGACCATGTCCTTGTTTTGTAAGTCAGCCTCCTGAGGCAGGGTCAATATTACTATTCCCAATTTGCACATTTTGCATAGGAGATCAATTTTCAATTACCAACAACTGAACTTCCCAAATTTTTATACAGTAAAACTTAACTCTACTCATGTGGGCATAAAAAATATGCATACCCACTAGAGCATTGTTATAGTTCAGGAAGAAATTTTATTTCACCTTAAAATATGGTCTGCAGCAGACTAATTGTGAAAAAAAAATCATTGTGTGTGGGCCTTTTTTGCATATTTAGATATGGAAGAATGTGAGCCGTTGCCAGATAATATAATTTTCATCCAGCCAGATATCGAGCACAATGAAGAAAATGCAACTTTTGCAGTATGATTTATACATGCTTATATACCCTTCATTTTGAGTCTATATGAAATGCAGACATTTATAGTTCTATAACCAGAGGAATAAAATTTGAATGTGTAGTAAAACGAGAAATGTATTTTAAATGGGCTTTAGAAACAGAACCGGGGAAGTCGTCATGAGGCCATAGTCACTAATGTCATTGGTTATTTTGCTAGATGGCCACTCAGATGGAGGCCTGGCAGGCACAGGATTGAATTCGAGCTGATGGGCATGGGAGATGGAATGATGGCTTCCTCGCGAAGATTGAGATACAGCAACAGAGTAATCCCGGCTGGCTATAAAACCGGTGTGAGAAATTCCCCTGCCCATGGGATGCATCATTATTTTTTTTACTTTTAAAAGAAGAACCACTTTATGATTTGGCATAGATCATTGATCACAGTGCTCTTCTATTTCAAGTATCTCTCAGCTGTGTTCTGTGTCAAATTTAGTAAAGACAGCTATTCTTTCCTTAAAATATTGGGAGATTGAGTGGCAGTTGGCCCACTGGCTTCTATCACTTCCAGGATACCTCCCCTGCAGTGATGTATGGAAAAGGGATGCAGAGTATTCCTTCCTGTGATGGCACTGGTGTTTGTTGTGCACTGTCCTGAAGCTCTTCCCACTAGTCCTAACAGAAATCGACATTCCAATTGGAAACCCAAGCTCATGTAGTCTAAATGGAGAGTGTTCTGCCTCCAACCCCAATCAAAAGAATGTCATGTGACCAAACTAGGCCCCTGGGCATCTTCCTTGGGAGTTTTCTTTGAGCAGATTAAGGGAAGACTGTTTCATTCCTGTCATGTTACTAGTCTGGGGGTTCTGGGTTGAGAGCTGCTGGCAGGCATTTTTATTAAGCACATGGAGTAAAACAGCCTAAAGACTGAAACTAATCCAATCTGACCTTAGAGATGGAGAGAAACCAAACTCATTATCCTGTTTGGGTCTCTGGATCCAGCCCTGCTTGATTCTGGTAATAAACCCCCTTTTCCATTTTGTGTGTGTGTGAGAACTTCCTTTATTGCTTAATATAGACTTAGTCTGGTTTCTTCTGTCATAGTCATACCTCCAAAAACCTCGATATCTTTAAGATTTGTAAGGAGGCAATATGTGCTGTCTATATTTACTAGCTTTCCATGTAGCCTAGATTGGGGCTGTGTGTTCAGTTCTGGCCAGTAGACTGTGAGGAGAAAGACTGAGGCCTTTGAGAGATGGTGCACCCCCTCTAACTCTCTCTCTGTCACTTGTATGAAGATGTAGATGTCATGTTTATAGGAAGGTGTGATAAGAAGGTGATGGAACCTGCATCAGCCTGGTCACCCTGACTTAATAACAGAGTCCCCTGTCAACATTTGTTGCTTTAAGCCACTAAGATTTCTGGAATAATTTGTTGTGGGTACATAGGGACTCATGAGCAGTACTAAAGTCAGCTATGGAAAAAAATAAGAAAGTTTTATATATTTTTTTGTTCCCCTGAGTTTGTGGCTGAGAACCATGCACATTGATTTTTGTAATACTTCTTTATACCCTAAAAATAGAGGTGGAAGATGTCAAAGAACACATGAAAGAACCAAGAATAGGAAGACAATGAGCACGGGATCCCCCTTTGTTATTACACCTAGAGAGACTGGGAGAGCTGTAACCCTTGAGGGAAGCCAACACGCCCTGAGTTGGCCAAGCACTTTACCGTGTTATTCCATTGCATCCTCACCAACACACCATGAGAATTTCCATTGTATCACTGACGATGAAACTGAATTCCAGAGAGATTAAAGAGAGCCACAGATTCCTGCTAGAAGGAGGAGCTTTGAACCTGATCCTTCCAGCTGTACAATCTCGCCCCAATTACTTCTGTTATTACTACTAATAGTAGTATAAATATTACTTAGTGATAATCCTTTCCAGATGCACTCGTAATATCTCTATTCCCTCCCCACTTCAACAGAGAAAGCAGGATCCAGTCATGCCTGGTCTGCATTCAGGATCAAAATTCCAGGCTCTTGATACCCCAATTCCCTTGTCCTTGTATTCTTATGTCCCTTCTGTGGCTACTGTTGGAATGCGACATTCTTTCTCTTTTTCACCTAATCAGTTTTGCTCTTAGGCACACAGCAAGTTTAGGCTCCATTATCCCTCACTCCTCGTTTCTAATATTCTCTAGGCTATTTCTCCTTGCCTTGACAAATTTCTTGAACTGTTGGTCTCCATTTCTAACTCATTTGTCAGCCAATGTACTCCCTTCAGACTCACCTGCAAGTTACCTTTTTCTAGATGTAATCGTTTTTTTCCCCCATACTTATGAAAGACTGCCACATCATTCTCATCTCTTTGCAACGTCAGCATTCTCAAAAAAATATTTACAGGTGATCACCTCCTAAGTTCTAGTAAATTGGGATTTAAAGTTCAATTCAACATAATTTGGTGTAGGAAATTATTCCTTCTCCAACTCAAACTTCTAATTTATCTTGATTCAGAGTCTCTTACTCCAAGGCCTCATAAATGTATGCTAAATATGTATTGCTATCCAAAATGTAAAAGATGAAATTTTAAAAGATCGATCATTGTGAGATGCCTTCAGACTAAACACCAACACAAGATTGTAGCTGGCCGTTTGAAAAGGAAATCAGTGGGCCTCTGATAATTTATAGAATCAGGCAAAACTGTTCACTGTTTCATTGCCATCAGCTAACAACAAAACAAAAACCTGCAGATGAATATGTAACACTCTCAGGGAAAATCTGGGGAAGTGACCAAGATTAATTCTCTGAATTTCTGTGAAAGGGTACTCGCTATCACGAACTGTAAAATGCTCATGCAGTCACACGTAAGTAATGTTGCTGTGCTGAGGCACAATTAGGGCTCCTTACGCCCTATCACTTAGATCAGTATTTATGAAGGCTTAGGCTGCAGACTGTGAGCCAACTCTGGCCTTTTTCTCCACCAGTGACTAAAGTAATGCATAAAAGTCCATTTAGGACATCTTGGCTAATATCACACAGTCATGAACTCCTCTCCGGGACAGTGAGTTCTATAAGCATTAATGGGTTTTATTCCACAAACATCCATTCCATAGGCAAGTCACTTTTGCCATTGACACCTGCCAATTCATAGTCTAAGAGGAAATCATTGAGCATATGAAGTTTTCATTTTACAAATGAATATGGCTCATTATCTTTATCTTTCTTACTGTTCAAACTATTAAGCCAGAAGACCTCCAAAGGGGAAAAAAAAACACCTTTTTTAGTCAAAATCAAACACTGCTTTGCCAATTAACAATGGGTTAATTTCTGTATTATATTCTCATTAATGTTACTGAAATTAGAAAGTTGGCAGAGGTCCCTGCCATCTGGGTCTAATTGGATGTCTCAACACTGGAAGGTTTTGTAAGGGATTGTATGGAAGAAAGGAACTGGGGTTCTAGTTCCTTTGTGGCCTGCCACTCCCTAGCCATTGGCCTTGTGTCAAGTCATCTCACCCCTCTGGGCTTCAAGTTTCCACAACTTCTAAACATTGATTTGGAGTTTTTCTAAGATGCTTTTCTACTTTGTCACTTTCTGGTCCTCTAGAATGATGACCTTTCCTCAAGCAGATGCTATATCATTGTTCTCCCTTTCTCAGGTTTTTTCTGGAGTCTCTATCAGGCAAATTCCTATTTAGCTTCAAATTGCAGCTCAAAAAAAACCAAAACAAAACAAAACAAAAAAACCCAAAAAGCAAAAAACAATAAATTGCAGCTCACACATTGCCTCTTAGTTGGTTCTCATTAGATTTAGGAAGGCTTACGGTTTACTTTTTACGGAAGTAAAACCTTTTATACTATAATAATACTATGGCAAAACAGAATAATGGCCCTCCAATGACATCCATGCTCTAGTCCCTAGTACCTATGAATTATGTTACCTTGCATGGTGAAAGGGACTTTGCAGATGTGATTAAGTTTAAGGATCATGAGTTGGGGAGAATATCCTGGATGTTTCAGACAGGTCAATGTAATCACAAGATTTTGCTTGCTTGTTTTTTAAATTAGGGTTGGGCCAGAGAGTTCAAGTTGGAATAAGGAAATGTGTTACTGGAACTAGAGGTTGGAATAATGCAATTTGAAGATGTAGGAAGAGGCCACAAGCCAGAAGCTGGGATAGGCATAAACAAGCAAATACAACAGATTCTCCCCTGCAATCTCCAGGAACACAACTCTGTCACCATCTTAATTTTAAACCTTTGCTCTCTAGAGATGTAGGTCAATACATTTGTATTGTTTTAAATCATTAAATTTACAATTTGTGATGGGAACCCAATGCCTAGAGACTATGCTTTATCCTATAGTATATTGTGTTAAGATACTTATTTGTAACAGTGACTGCCTTCTTGCTATACAGTGGACTGTTTGCAGTTAAGGACCATATATTTTTATCTTTATAGCCTTGGTTCCTCAAAATATGTTTGTTTAATGAATGACTAGATGAATAAATCTTGTCTTATAATGATAATGTTAGAATTTGGGGACAAATAATTTGCTCAGGGTTTTCACAGGAATATTGACCAATGCTGCTCTTTTTCTGGGATGTGGGATTTTTTTTTTTGTTTTGTTTGGTGGCTAATATTTTCACTGAGGGTGTAACACCGAAAAGATTTGAGTGTTGTCCTCATCACGTCACATGAAATCACACCATGCAAATGGAGACTCCTGGGAAGAGCCTGGTTGTATTTATTTATGTTAAGGATAATTCTTACGATTCTTGAGGGGAAAAAATGCCAAGCATTGGCAGAGTGCATTATGTTATACAGTTTTACTTGGAGTTCTTTCAATGATGCAATTTAATGCTAAGTAGTCCAGATTTTGAGTAGTAACAATATTATGTGCACTTCATCTGTTTGTTTAAAATGGGCTCTCTAAACAAAACCTACACTTTACTGAAAGTTACTAGTGTCAGTGGGTGTGAATGTGTATATTTACACATGGCAGAATGGAAAGGTGGTGGCAGAAAAACCAAACCTCCTACCCAAACCCCTGCAGAGTGAGGGCACAGCTGAACCCCCACTGGCTCCTCATTATGGTTCCATGCCACCCATGACTAGAACAAGAACACATTTTTGAGCACCAGTCCTTGGAAGAAGGCACAGGCATGACTGCCATTTAAACTGCAGATGGTCAGGGTAGTCTCAGTCTTTGTGTGGACAGCTGCTTGTTGTTCACTCACTTTCTAGGAGAGTTTGTTCTGTTGTTTGGCAAGTTCCTTCATCCAAAAGTTATTGCTATTTGAAAAGGAGAGGAGTTGGCTGAAAATATCAGTTTGTGGAAAAAGCACGTTTTACTGAGTAAGAAAAGCCTGTAAATGTTCACTACTAGGCTGTACCTGCAGTCAACGACTGACTGAAAAACATACTATTTCAGAGGCTCGACTTGCACTTGTCATCCCCAAATCTATATTTATAATTTCATTTATATTTGAGGCTAGAAAGTTTTTATGAACCATGAATCTGCAAGAATTTTCTGAATGCCTCCTTCTCCGTAGTGAAACAAAAGAAGAAGAAAATGCAGCAGAGTCCCAGAATTGGAACTTTAATCTTACGGAGTGGACAAGACAGCACCCATCCCAGTGAAAGATTAGAGTAAGCACAAGTGCTAGATATATAAATATATATATATTTAAAGATTTATATACTTATGCATACAAGAGCTGGGGTACAGGCCAGAGGATTCACCAGAGACAGAGTGGGGAACAGAACAGGCCGATTGACTGAAGTACACTGCTGAGGGGAGCAGCGGGCACAGCAGGAGAGGTCTGCTGCGCCATATGGGTCCCCTCCGTGGCCGGCAGCAGGGATTGAACTCGTGCTGCAGTGGCTGCGGTTCGCTTCATAGTGCGTTGCTTAACCCACTGCGCCACCAGGGAGGCCCTACAATCCTTTTTTAAATATAAAATTCTTTCTTCCCACTTATTAGTGTGTTCTCTTTCAACCCACAGCAGAAAAAAACTACATAGGAACAGAAACCTTATCTGCTTTCACAGCTATGTCCCAAATGCCTAGAAATGAGCCTAGCATAGAACGGGCCCTCCTTTGATATTTGTGACTAAATTAGTGAAATACAAACTATCAGTCTTTTGTCTAATTCACAATATTACTCCTAGAAAAACACAGAGCAAAAACTTGTATATATTGTAGAATTTATTATAAATGAAAAATTGACTAAAGAATCAATCTTGCTGGTAATATTGGAAATTCAAAAACACATCTGAGAAAAATATACCTGGTTAGAATAATTGACACAAATAATACAAAAAATGGCTAAAAATGAATGTGGAAATATTTGCTCTTGACTAAAATGTGAAAGAAGGACAAAATCTTCTTAACAAAATTTATATCTGTAAAATTTGATACTCGACAGCTATAATTAGTGGAAGTAAGGGTCATAAAAGAAAATTCATGATAGCACAAGATATAATAAGTAGCTTTTGATATGTTTGGGAAAAAAAGCAACCCAATGGATAAAGCAAACCTTCATCATAAAATTCATGAGAAAGTGATTTTGAGAAAAATAATTTCAGTTAAATAAAATGAAAAAAATCTAAACTGTTCGAATGGTATATATAGAAAAATTGATCAGATAATGAAATTGACTTAATGTAATTTGATTCAAACAATTCTTTCTTGGCAATGTGATAATTCTGATTCAAATGATTGTGTTCCTAAGTATGGAATCAATATATTCTGTGTTCAAAATGGTGGGATAATAGCTTCCTACAAGCTGGCCATCTCGAAAGCTATTGAGCAATATAAACAATAAGCACGAAGTTACGAAGCTAACACAACCACAAAATAGGCTAGTGTACGATGTGCTGAGAAAAAAAAGAATATTATCAATTGTTAGGGGAGTCTTGTCAGCAAGCGGCGCTGTCCCTCACCAGCTGGCCAGCTTTGGGACGGTCACTCAGCTCCTCTGGTCTCAACCCATTCAGTAAGCATTTGAGCTCCAGATTTGGTCCAAAATAAACTAGAGAGAGAGTGGGTGTTACTGACAATGGGAGCAGAAAAAGTAACAGAATATCATGGACTCATCTTTAGGGGCTACTGATGTTTCGAGCACAGGAAAGTAATAAATACCTGGAAGCGAGGCGAAGAAGAAACAACTAAATATGACAACAGAGTGGGGCCATATGAGACTTGTGAGCATCTGAGCATATTTGTTTTTGTTTTAAAAATTATTTAATATTGGGCCTCCCTGGTGGCACAGTGGGTTAAGCAACACACTATGAAGCAAACCGCAACCACTGCAGCACGAGTTCGATCCCTGCTGCCAGCTGGGGAGGGGACCCACATGGCGTAGCAGACCTCTTCTGCCTCGCCCGCTGCTCCCCTCAGCAGTGTGTTTCAGTCAGTCTGCCTGTTCTGTTCCCCACTCTGTCTCTGGTGAATCCTGTTACCCCCCATGGCTCTGTGCTGTACCCCAGTGCTCGTGTGCATAAATAAATGAATCTTTAAAAAATTATTTAATATTTATTCTTACAATGTTTGTTTTCTAGGTGTAGTCCCCATAGAATTCCCACCGCCAATTCACCTGTGCACCATCACCATACTCCCTTGTGCGCTTCCCCTCCCTGCCAATGAGGCCTAGGTCAGGCAAGGGCAAGTTAGGAATGATTAGGCAGTTTAGGGAGAGGACAGGTGGGGCCTCAGAAGAACTAGGCTTTTGTGCTATCTCTATCTTTTGTAGCAGCAGCCAGGAGCTAATCACCTACCTTACTTGCAAGATCTCAGACGAGCCCCCATTATGATACTGTAACTTCAGGTTTTCAGGCCTAATCTCCCAGCCAAGAATGGGCCCCATGCTGCAGTGGCAGCGCTGGGTCCCAGCCACTAGACCACCACGGGTTGGTGTCTCATGAAGCTGCAGAAGGAACTCCGCAGACGCTCAGGCGAGCAGGCAAGGTGAGGCAGATTTGTTTGGAAAAGGAAAATGTTTATTGAGAAGGAAAGGAACAGAAATAAAGTGGGACTCCCAGGCCAGTGGAACCAGGCCAGGGAGGGGCAACGGAGCTGAAGTGGAGTTGAGCTTCAGGGAATATAGACCTTCTTTCCCTAGTCACCCCAAAGCTCCACTAGTCTCTTTGTGATAGTTGTTTCTAGGTGGTCTCAGTCACTCTACCACCTTACATCCCATATCACTCCTTTGTTCTTGAAATGTCCTTAGTTTGCTAGTTCCCTTTGGAATTTTGTCCCACCTCTGGATCTTCCTTTATCTCTCTTGCCATCCTTTTCTCCAAAATCCAGTTCTTCAAGGCCCCACCTGTCCTCTCCCTAAATTGCCTAGTCATTCCAAACTTGCCCTTGCCTGACCGAGGCCTCATCTTGATCCCAGTTCCTCCCTCTTCCCTGCAGATTGTCTCTGTTTTGTAGTTGTCTGTTTATTTTTGTTTTGTTTTGTTGTGGTTTTCTTTTTGTTGTTATTGTTGTTGATGTTATTTTTCTTGAGCATATTTGAAAAGAGGCAATCAAGTATTATTGGGAGAGGATGTTAAAAAACACAATGAAGTTTCTTAAATTTGTTTAGAAGGCCAACTTTGAAATATAAGCAATGGCACTGGACACTACAGATGTAAGTGGTCTTGAGAACCACCATTGAGAGGCCTTTGGGTCAGAGCTTATTATCCTGATGACAGTAACTGATGAACAAGCACAGTTAATAGGGTGAATTTACTGGCTCACCTGTTCAAACCACAGGGTTTGATGAGGGTAGCATCTTGGGGATGACTTTAACCAGGGACTGGATAAATACCAGGATTATTTCCTTATTCCATGCTTATTTTTATTTGGGTCTTGGTTTAATTTTTCCCTGTGTAGATTAACCTTTCATATTCTTGGCAGAGAAAATTGTGGCTGAGGGTTCTTATACCCTAGCTTTGCTATCAAGGACATTTCTTAAAGTCCAGTGTTAAAAATTCCAAGGCATAACTGACCAGTCAGTCACTATTACCATGTAAGAAGCCGAAGAGGACAGGACATTCTTGGAAAGAAAAGAAAGCACAAATTCCCAGAAAGCAGAAGTATGGGAATGCAAAAAAGTGTGTCCAGGGAAAGCAGTTAGGATGCAAATGCTTTTAAGATAAGAAGAGGGAAGAAGAGGAAGAGGAGGAGGAGATGAAGGAACTGATGGAGGACTTCTAAAGGCAGAGAGAAAAATGAAGTTGAGAAGGAGGAGAGATAGAAATGAGAGAGATGGAAGGAGCTAAGAAAATCAAACCTGAAGCCCACTTAAAGAAATTAAACTAGACAATTCAGTTTTTGCAAAGAAGGAGTTTGGGCATCTCAGACAAACTAGAAAGAAGTTAACAGGTAAAAGTCTGCAGAGAAAGTAGGGAATAGGAATTCAGGGTTTCCTTGGGCCACGCTAGTAACAAATTACTACAAACTGTAGCTTTAAACAACATAAATGTGTTTCCTTACAGCTCTGGAAGGCAGAATTCTGAAACCAAGTGTTATTAGGGCCACATTGCCTCAACAGGCTCTAGAAGAGACTCTGTCCTCACCTCTTTCAGCTTCTGGGGACTGTTGGCAGGCCGTCTGTGACCGCTTATTCCAGTTCCTGCCTGGGTCTTCTTAAGGCCTTCTTTGTGTATGTATCAAATCTCACTCTGTCTCACTTTTCACTAGATTGATGGTCCTAGGTAATCCAGGGTGATCTTAGGATCCTTGATTTAATCACACCCTTTTTTTTTTTAAAGATTTATTTATGCATATAAGAGCTGGGGTACAGGCCAGAGTCCAGGGCGGTGAGAGGATTCACCAGAGACAGAGCGGGGAGTAGAACAGGCAGATTAACTGAAGCACACTGCTAAAGGGAGCAGCAGGTGAAGCGGGAGAGGTCTGCTACACCATGTGGGTCCCCTCCAGGGACAGAACTCATGCTGCAGTGGTTGCAGTTTGCTTCATAGTGTGTTGCTTAACCCACTGTGCCACCAGGGAGCCCTAATCACATCCTTTCACCATATAAGGTCTCATCTTCAGACTCGGGATTAGAGGTGTACCTGTTAGGGGGAAAGGTAATCCTAAATGGATTATGGGTGTGTGAACTCCAACCCCCACTCCAGACCATCAGTGTTCCAGAACCACAAATCCGATAAAATAATTATCAAAAAGTAAATTACTGGGACCTGAAGGTGGAGTTAAGCAGCCAAGCTGGCTATAAAACCAAAGGTGAGCTTGGGGTCCTTCTTCTTACTAAGAAGCCAGACCCCTTCCTTCGGAGCCATCTCATTTAACTCAAAGCCAGCTCTCAACGTGCCATTGCTTAAATCTGGTAAAATATTTATGGATTTGTATCCCTTTCTTTTTCCTTTGGTGTTATTACTATTTTATTCCCCTTTCTTTCATAAAATAAAACGTGCTAATAACTTTTGCCACGTGTACCTGAAGTTGGAACTTTTAAGTCTTCTGAGCGCGCGAGTGAAAAACCCAGTGTAGGGAACCCATTTTATATTAGAGTTGCCCTGTAACATACCTACTTTGGGGGTGGTCACCATTTAACCCACTCTAAGACACAAGAAAAAGGTCTGTGCTAACTGCTATACCAGTCTGGGAACATGGGCAGTCTGGGAACATGGACTGGAAGAATAAATATGATTACTGAAAAGCAACGATGGCCAAGTTGAAGTGCACACATGAATTTTTCATATGCCAAGACGGCGTGACTCTCCAGCAGCCCTTGGCAGTCTGGAGCAGAAGCAGACAGCAGGGATAACTCAAAATGGGGTGTTTATAGGTGAGCTTACCAGAGGGTTAGCTAGATGAAAGATTTGCCCTTTCCTAGTTCCAGCTGCAGAATATGAGATGTCTGTTTATTTGAGTGAAACAATACACATTAAATCATTTTGTAAACTGTAGATCACTTAACAAATTAAGGAGGGATCATTTTTATTTGTTTCCCTGCACTCCTCCCTATATCTTAGTTTTATATCCCACAGATATTCTTACTATCCACCTCTACATTTCTTCCTATCCTCTCCCAACCTCCCCATAAATAAAACTTTAAACAATATCTCCAGTCAACCCACCCAAACAGTTTTTTTTTTTTTTCTCCTGAGTGCTACCCACAGTTTATAGGTCTGAGTTCAATGGCCACTGACAGATGCTCCTGCCCTCTCTGGCTCTCTAATGGCCAGGTGGCCGAGCATCTGTGTGTATCACAAGGTTCCAAAGTAAAAGTGTTTGAGAATTTTCATTTATTGGTGAGACCAGCATTAGCTCAAACACCGGGCCTCTAGGTCATATTTCCAGGGAAATGCCCAATAAATTCTCCCTCCTTCTAGAAGGCTGGGGAACTGGAAAAGCATAGGTTACTTCATCAGCCACTAGATCTGTGCTTTTTAATGTTCGCTTTCCCCCTTTAGCTCTTTTCTGCCTTTTAGAAAAGCAGCACAGCTCTCTTCTCAAGTGGAAATTCCTATCAAGCAGATAGAAGTGAAGCCACTGTGGCTGCAGTAGGGGAGGGGAAACCAGAACTGTCCCCACCCCCAGGATTCCCTGAGCACTGCTGGGGAACAACGTCTGAGCAGCTGCATTGGGTAGGTCTGCAGCAGACCTAAGAAGGCAGAGGGCAGAGGGCAGAAAAGCACCCTTGGGTTCAGAGAGTCTAACTCAGACCAGCCTACATAAATGACCTTTATTACTGAAATAGTGGAATTGCCAAATATTTATGTTGTGAGAGACTTTAGATGATGTGCAGGTCATTTCTGTCTGGGAATATTCAGCAGTCACTAACTCAGTTTAAGTGTTCCTTCTGACAGGAACAGTAACTCCTTCCTCCTCTGTGAACATTGACAAGAACACCACTGAAAAGTATCTGATACATTAGTGGTGGGAAAACTCTGGTGACTGCACAAGAGGGGAGAATCCTCTATTGTGAAAAAAATAAACAAGGATGTTTTAAAATTTTATTTATTTTAAATATATGATAGTGATGGAGAATGATTGTGGTGCAGTGTATACAGATGCCAAATTATGATGCTGTACACCTGAAATTTACATAACATTACAAAACAATATTGCCTCAGTAAAAATTTATTAAAAAATATGTATAATAGAGACACTTCCAGAATAAGTAGTGTCATTTTTAAAGACGTATTTTCATTTATTTATGCATGGATTGCATTTATTTATGCATAAAAGGACTGGGGTGTGGGCCAGAGGTATCAGGCAAGAGAGGATTCACCAAGACAGAGTGGAAAGAAGACAGGAGGACCTACTGAAATACACTGCTGAGGGGAGCAGCGGGCGAGAAAGGAGAGGTCTGCTGTGCCATGTGGGCCAGCTCCCTGGCCGGGGATCGAAGTCATGTCACAGTGACTGGCAATAGCTTGATAGTGCTGAGACTTTAACCCCTCTACCACCAGGGAGGTAACAGTAGTGTTATTTTCATTGGTGTTACTATCTCATCATTTTAAAGAATGTTTGCAGCAAAGACAGGGTGAGTATCAGCTCACGCAGCATTTTATACTAGCAACCTCATCTCTATCATCTGCTTTCTGAGAAATGCTCTTGTTGCCTTCTCTCCCCCACTTCAATTTTTTGTTTTTTTTACAACACTTCTTTCTTTTAATATGGGGATATATTTTTTCCTTAAGCCTATTAATTTCTTAGCCATCTGACATTCCCAAGATAGCACAACCCTCGCAATATCTGTTTTTACTGCACTACACTTGGCGAATCTCCCTATTTAAATCAACTTGCTCATGTTAAATATTTTAATAGAGGAGGATTGCAAGTAGGGGTTAATGGGGCAGGCCTCCAAAATGAGCCACAGACAAAGGTATTTGGTAGGGGAAAATAGTTATTAACTTACTATTACAGATAAAAAGTCAATGGAGTTAGACTTAAGTGTCATTGTCTGAGAAAGGTATTCAGTAAAATCCCTTAATACCAATCAACAAATACTTATTCAGCACCTCCTATGTGAATGAAACTGTGCCAGGGTCAATTATGGGGGGAGGTGGAGATGGGAATACAAAGATAAGTCAGACAAATTCTGACTGTAGCTGGAAGGATTAGTCAGTGAACTATATATTACAAAACAAAGAAGTTTTTTAAGATAGATTTGGAGTGGTGAGATATGGAGCATCAAGATATGGGAAAGGGTGGCTATGGATGAGAATGGAAATAGAAGAAGATATTCAAGACATGTTGCAAAAGCAAAATATATTTATTAAACTGCCTCCAGAGAGTGAGGAAGAAAGATAAATCAAAGATAAAATCGTGGCTTAAAGCCTGTTAGTGAGAGAATGGAGCATTGTTATCGGAAAAGAGAGGCAAGGGTAGCTGTGCACAAGTTTTGCTTTGAGTGGGGAAAGTTGGCAGTACTGGGAGATAGAGGTTGGTGCAGTTACTGATAATTGTGAAAGTGGAAAAATGGGGTTTGGAGTTCAGCCCAAGACAACTTAGTTTAAATCATCTATCTACAGTGCCTCACAAGGCAGTGGATGAAATCTTAAAATAACAAAAACAAAAGAAAGACAAACAAGCAAACAATAACCATAAACCAAGAACAGAGACCTAGGGGGAAAGGGATGAGGCACTGGTAGAAGAGACAGTTTCCAAAGAAAACACAAAACTATTGAAAGCTACAAAGAGCATGAGGATGAAGATTGAGATTCCATGGGAACTAGGAAGGGACCAGCCACTGAAGACTTTATGAAGATTATATCAAGAGGACGGTGGGTTTTCTTTACCTCACTGCCTTGTTATTTCACAGCCTCTGCTACCACATAGCCTGTTTGCAAAGACTTTGACTTGATTGTATAGCTACTTTCAGTTCCCTCTGCTAATTACTGCCTTATTTCTTCAGATTTTTCCAATTTAAATACCCCAAAGAAACAATTTCCTAGCTTGAGAAGTTCATTGTGGTTATGTGCAGGCATTACAAGTTGTTGGTCAAACAAAGGATTAGTAGTGTTGGGTCAGGTGCCCTTTTGGAACCCCCACCCCACTTTGCCCCCCCCCCCCCATTGTCTGTAACCAGGAGAATAGCATCTGTAATCGGGGCCTGTCCCTTCAGCGGGATGTGGGATGAGCTCAGCACAAAGAGAAACACATCTGGTAAACTGTGACTACCGTGCAAACTGTAAGATTCAAACTCTAAATGGTGCCTGCAATTTTAAATAGCACCTATGAGGGAAGAAAATTTCTCTTTACGCCAGCACTGAATTAGTACACAGGTCATTGGCAATAGTGCCTTGCATTTGTAGAACACGTTAACTTTTCATATGTCTTTGTAAAATGTTATTAGAAGGGACTTCCAGAGACAGAGGGGCATATGTGTAAACATAGTCTACATATGCAAATAATTTATAAACCTTATTTTATGCAAATGAATGAATAAAAAAAAGTATATGATGGTTATGTTGAAACAATCCCTCACAGCAAATTATCAGTCTTAGGTACTTAACCAAACTATAAAGTTTATCAACTTCCTTAGTTCTGTACCTTTAATGACGCTTCCAGCATTTCTGCAGATGAGTGACATCTATTCTTAGTCTGGAAACCAAAAGCACTTGCCTCTTTCTAAGTGCTGTCATTATTATATAAATTGATATTATAGGCCATAAGGATCCACGTCACTTCCTCCAGATCTGGTGCCATAGAGTAGATATTGGTGATGGGAAGAAATCCCAGGTAGAGTGCAGAACAAACCAATCCAACTTAAAACATAGTAGCCCCACTAAAGTCCACAGCAACAATGAGAAAATGAAGACTTCCTGAATAGCTGAGGTCAAACTGATGCTTATGGGTAGAAGTTAGAAAAAAAAAAATTCTTATTTCCTAACTCTCAACCCAGTAAGTGCTTTTTGCATAAGTAATGTGCTATTAGAAGAAAGAGCGAGAATAGTAGCAGGAAAGAAACATTTTAGCTTCTGATCCTCTGTGGTCTTGTTTTATTAAGTGGACCATTCTCTACCCAATTACTTAAGACAGAAACATCTTCTTTCTCTGCCCAACAATATCACTAAGTCCTATTCATTTATCTCCAAAATACAGACCGACTACATTCTATCTTCCCTGTCTTTTCTGTCTTCACCATCCCCACCTTTGTACAGGGCACCCTTATCTGCGCTTAGACTATTGCAAAAGCTTTCCAGTTGGTCTGCCAGTGCTCCCTACCCACAGATCCTCCTTGAGATACTGGCCAGAGTAATCTTTATATACAAAAATTTTGTTTTCTTTTTTGTTCATGTTGAATTCTTCAGTGGTTTCTACTTTGACTTAGAGTAAAAACTAAACTCTGTACTCAAGCTCTGTGTGATCTTGGCAACTCCACCAAGATCACTCGCTCTCTCCTCCTCATTGACAACTCCAGGCTCACCAGCCTTCTGACAATTACAAAACGTGCCAAGTTCGTCCTGCCTCGTGACCATCATGCAGTTTCTTCCATCTGCCTGGATTGTGCTTTCCCAACTTCTTGCCTGTGGCTTCATCTCAACTTTCAAATATCATCTTCATGGGAAGCCACTCCATGACAACCCAATTTAAGTAGCCACCTACTTCCTTCAATTATTTTCTCCAATAATACTCTGATTATTTCCTTCCTAGAGATGAACACTATATTTTAAATGTGTATGGTTACTTACTGTCTTTATTTTTCCTTGCAAATTAACGACCATAAAAATGGGATTTTTATTTATATCATTCACCACTGTAGCCCACAGACCAAGCTCAATGCCTAGTTTACAGTTCATCCTGTTAATTTGATTCCCAAAATTCATCTTCTTCCTTGTCTTCACTTTCACAGTCCTAGTCAAGATCCCATTATCTTTTCCTTACACTAATGCTATAATCTTTCAATTGGTCTTCCTTCTTTGACTTTAGTCCAGTATTCAGTAAGTGTTTGTTATGGAATAGTTAAGCATATCATTGTGGTAATAATAATATCAAAAAGGGATGGAAACCCAGACTTAGTAGGAAAATCACTTAGTTTTTTCAGAGCCCTGAAAGAACATCAAATATTTCTCACCAACTTTCGTTCCTTACGAGATAGTGTACAGGGCATTTTCCTCAGACTCAGGCACAGTACAATTGAAGGACAACATGGAGAATAGAAAGCACTCAGTTTTTCTATCTATGAACTATATAGTCATATAGAGTGCTTCCAGATTCCAAGGGAATAGATGTTTAGAAAAAAAAAAGAAAAAAAGCCTAGCATCTTAACTATAAACACCTACAAAGGTATTGATGATGTAAAAAGTCCTCCACTACCCCAACTCTGATCCTGAATGGGTAAGAATACTCATCTGGAGACTTTCCTGTAGAAACTATAAGTTTGGGGTGTTGGAGATTCCAGATGGAAATGAGAACACTGTTAATTAAAGAGACAGCTCAAAAGCTTACATTACACCTTTAAGCTAGTAATAAGGGGGTTGTAATTCCTGATTCCATTTCCTCCATTTCCCAGAACCAGTTTCTTAGCTAAGAGTTGAAAGAGTGGAACAAAGGAAGTATGCAATCCTTCATGCCAAGATGCCATTATAATCATGCCAGGCCTATTGTACAGTCTTAACTTGAATCCCACCAATTTCAGTCCCACCTCAGGCACACTCCATAATAGACTCAGGCAGAAAGTACAAATGTATGTACATATGGACTGTGGCAGCTGATTGTGCTGGATGCTGTGGGTGTTTGAAAATGGTGCAGCTAGGGCAAGAAGCACCTGCTTCTTGCCTCGTTTGAAGTGACTTGGGGGGGAAATCAACTTGAGGTGACAGAAATAATTATGTCAGTTTGCCTGGAACTGACAAAAAATGCATTTGACTGGCACAAAGAAATTAAAGGTGCCCTCCTCTAAGTTTACACTGGCAATTGCCCCAGGTTAAAATTTTAACAGATTATCACAGTAAAATTAGCATGATCTTGCTATCACCTTGCCCTTCTCCCAAGTGAATTCAACTGGGTTCTGTTACGTGGACTCTGGAAGGCACCCCGAGATGGTATTCTGCAAATCACTGGTTAGTTTCCTTGGGTTCACTCCCCATCCCCCACGTAGCTTTGTAGGCTGATGTTGACCTGAAATCCATCCCCTAGTGAAACCTCAGAGCTTAATCCACTAAGTCGGTCTGGCTTTGAGCCCCAGAGAAAATGGGATTTCTATAAAATGTTCACTTTAAAGAGAGATTTGCTCCCTTCACAGCTCCTTTTCTGCGTCACACACCATTAACTCACAAAACGCTGGCTATCCTTTGAGGCAGAGACTGGAGCTGGTTATGCATAAAGGGGCGAACTTCCACATTTGCTATGTCTCTTAATGAGACTCCCTTTGACTCAGGCATGCTGGTTTCTGCCTTGGTATCTGTGCTACAAAACAACCAGTTCACTCACTTTCTTGCTTCCCTGGAGTATCTATCATAATTTGACACAGTGACAAAAGCATGGAGACTCCATTGTAACTTTGACTCCTTACCATTTCTCCATGTTACAGAAGCTTCAGGAAGGCTCTGCTCACAGTCTTGCACCGTTGTGCATCCTGAAGCAGCAGTGGATGCAGCTTCATCCATAGTGTAATCCTGAGTACATCTAAATCCCAAAAAGCAATTTAGGAAAACCACTGATTTGACATTGTTGGCTCTCCCTTTGCCAAGGGGGAGTATGGTACTCACTTTGCTTTCCCTAATTCTGCCCATCATGCTCCACTATGATCTCTCCTCCTGTGTCTCAGCGATCTAACCAGGTTCTTCAGCTTTTGTTTAGAGGAAACTCCTGCAGGTGGTCAGAGGTGGGGGGAGAGAGATATCAAGGTAGTTCTTGTTCACTTATTCTCAGATTTAGGATTCAGTCCTTTGGACTTAGTTGTGTTCATGAAGACTGAAAATACATGCCAGGAAATCCCTTCTCTGAGGCTCCAGCTCCTACTTACTTTTTTTTAACCATTATTTCTTCTCCTTGCCCCTTTAGTCCTAGCTCTATGTCACCTCTAGTGGGTGCCTTATCATGTTTTCATTGTCCCTTAATTCTGTCCATATCTATGCAAATAGTACCTCCATTAAGGGCCCTTCATTTTAAATGTTGTGTGTTTCTTTGCTTCTCTGACACAGGTAGATTACCTGTATGGACTGAAAAGCCCACTCCTGTCCCCAGAATTTGGAGAACTTTGCATTGTCACTCTTGCTTTAGATCTAGCCCATCCTTTTGTCTTTGCCCTAATAAATTGTTTTCAAAGATGCTCAACATACCTTATTGTTAGAGAAATTCCAGTCAAAACCACAATGAGCTATCACCTCACACCTGTGAGAATGGCTATCATCCAAAAGCAAGAAACAAGGGCTGGCAGGGATGCCGAGTAAAAGAAACCCTGGTGTGCTATTGGTGGGAATGTAATTGGTGCAGCCATTATTGAAAACAGTATGGCAACTGCTCAAAAAATTAGAAATAGAAATACCGTATGATCTAGCTAGCCTGCAGCTGGGTATTTATCCAAAGAATATGAAAACACTAATCAGAAGAGATGTATGCACCCCTATGTTCATCTCAACACTAGCCAGGAGCTGGAACCAAACTAAGTACCCACTGATAGATAAGTAGATAAAGAAGATGTGATATATATATATATATATATATATATATATATATACACACACACACTGGAATATTAGCTATTAAAAAAAAAAAGACAACATCTGGCCATTTGCAACAACATGGATGACCTAGAGGATGTTAAACTACTTTACTCTTAATAACTCCCTGTACCCCAAATCGTGGCACCTAAACTCCAGTCAAGGATCTACTACCTGCTATAAACATTTCTTTTTAGTATACTCACCTAGATAGATCCTTAAGTAGTGTCTGCCTTTCCTTTCTCTTCCTTAGTGTTTTATTATTACTGATTGTATATCCATAAAGACAATGGCCTTCCAAGTCTACAAGAACAACCAGCTATTGCTTTTGACATATTCTCCATAGAGCAGGACCTCTGTTTCATTAGGTTTCAGTCCCAGGTCTACTTCCTAGGACCTGGATTCATTCAGCGCATGTCATCTTACTAATGTTCACCTGAACATCTCCAAAGGCAATTGCTTAACAAAGCAGCTCTGTCTTTAGGTTGGTTTTTAAAAAATATGTTTTCCAGATATAACATCCTACTTGCTGTTAGATCAATCAGTGACAATTAACGAAAATCTAATTGATCAGTGGTTTTTGGGGAGGAGGAAAAAAATCCCCCCTCCCTCTTTGGGTTCTTCTTGGACTGGATGAGTAATCAAATTAACATCAGACATATTAGTAAGAGGAAAAAAGACAAATTTAATTACAAAGGAACGGGTAATCTACATAGAAATGAAGCTTGGGAGATCAATGAGGAGTAATAGGGGAATATATCCTGAGCTGAAGGGTAGAACAGGACTTGTGGTTTTCAAGGAGAGAAGACAGAGACTCACATGATGAAGAGAGGGGGACTCAGGTGACAAAGACCAGATGTTCTATAATCAAATGTTTGCTCTGCCTTATAGGTACGACTCTTCAAAAGGAATTTTATTTCTTGTAAGAAACTTGATTCTGGTTAATACTCTCATTTTACATTCTTCTAGGTAGTTAAGGAACTGGCAAAAATTTCTTGCAAGTCTGAAGGGCCTTTACTGATCTTGGCTTGAATTGGACACATGTTGAAAAGCCTTGCTCTTGAAATCTTGGGGAGGCTTATCCTTCAAGGTCACTCACTTCCCTGAACCCACATCTGAGTGTCAACCATTCATAGCAACAATCTCATACTTTTGAGGGTCAACCAATTAGCAGTGCAACCACTCTAGTGACAAATCTGAAATCTAGACAATTAACAAGTTTTGCTCCCAATCCCCCCCTCACATACACACACATTGATATCAACCAACTAATGCCTTATCACCAATATAAGCCCAAATCAATCTCTGACTTCAAACTCCATTTACGACCAGCAGGTGGCTTTGCTCAGAGAAGCTGGCTAGCCAGTATATTCTTTTTTATTTAAGAAAGGAATTCAGACTTTTGTTTCAGTTATTGAATGTTAAACCTTCCCTCCACAACATGAAATAACACGTTTTTCCCTACCTTATCATTCAAGCAACCTTCCTTAGCTTGATTTAAAAAAATGCACTGGATCTATAGCAAATCTCACACCTGCTGATGAAACAGTGACCACATCTCTATTAAAAGCAGAAATGAGGTCACCTTTTCATGGCCACTGCTTCAATGGCAAAGATAATCCCAGGTCAAGGAAATAAGACAAAGAAGTGAAGAATAAATATTGAAATTGTCATAATTGGCCAGGAAATGATTGTGGACCAAGACATTTCCAAAAAAAATCAACTTTTAGATTGTTAGATAGAACTGAAAAGAAAGTTTGGTAAGGTGATTTGATATAAGCTTGATAAAGAATATTAATACAATTGCCAGCCTTCATTGAATGTTGGCAGTATCCTGGGTACTATTCTAAGTGTTTTGCAGGCTTTATTTAATTCAATATTCACAGTAATGCTTTCAAATAAGTACTATTATTCCCCCCTATTTAATGGGATGATTTCCCAAGCTTATATGTGATGCGGACTGAGATTTGAGCCCAAAAAACACATTCTTCACTGCTATTAAAATGGCTTGCAAGCTTTTTGTTCATGGGACTCATGCATTAAAGAAAATTGAACAAGCATTCCCAATGTATATATACTTTTATTTTAAAAATATGTATAGATTGTATACAACAGAAATGTCTAAAGGACAAGATAAGACATAAAGAATATTTTGAGATAAATTTTATTACAATATCTCCTTTGCTTTCAAATATACATACCTTTTAATTTTTTTATTTACGCATACAATAACTGGGGTGTAGACCAGAGTTGTAGGGGGTTGAGAGGATTCACCAGAGACAGAGTGGGGAGCAGAACAGGCAGAACTACTGAAATACACTGCTGAGGGGAGCAGTGGATGAGACAGGAGAGGTTTGCTGTGCTATGTGGGTCAGCTCCCTGGCCTGGTATTCAATTCATGCTGCAGTGGCTGATGGTAGCTTGATAGTGCTGAGACTTAACCCTTGCAACACCAGGAAGGCCCTTTTAATTTTTTTGATGTAGTTATGACTATCAGATTAACCCTTTGCTACATCACCAAATTCGGTTTCTTTTGCTACAGCAGTTAATATCTGCGAAAATAACTGGATTGGGAAAACTAATGAAGTCATACTTTTGGTTTATATATATTTTTGGATTTTTAAAAAGTAAGAACATAGTCACGTATTACTGATATTTTATAAGAAAATTTGGAGCACTAACTTCAGTTGACTCCTATTCTTCAGATACATAAAAACATTCATGAATGATCTGGCCCATATTGACTTCTGGTTTCAGCCAACACCACACTTAACATTCCTTCTCTTCCTTCTGTATTCGGTTACCTACCATCTCCCAGTTTTGAGGACTTTGCATATGCTCTTCCCTCTGGAAGCTTTTTCTACCCAATGTCTACTCTTCCTTGTCCATTAGACACTTCTCCAAGAAAGTCTTCCTAGCTCCACTAGTAAAGATCACAGCCCTGTTATGACCCCACACTCTCCAGCGATTATAGTTACACCTCCATCTATCGCTTCTCAGTCTTTTGGCTAAGATCAAGTATAATTCCACATCTGTATGTGTGAGTACTTGATAAATATGTGCCCCTCTCATAAGATACTAAGTTCCACCAGACAAGAACCACTGTGGGGACAGCAGACTCCAGCACAGAGCTTGAACATAACGTCTATTTTCAATAAATAATTGAAGTCAAGCATGAATGAATTCAGCTCAGTCTTGTAATGCTGACTTCATTGCTACATCAGTCCCTCCCCCACGCTACTTGCAGCTTGCCCTGGATGTTGGCCAATCCCCGTGCCCCCTTGGTGCTGGTTTCCTCCTCTCCATGTGTGAACAGAGTGACAAAATGATAAGCAACCGTGGGAGCTTGTGTCTTAGACAGTAAGCCCTGGTGAAGGTGTCACGGTGACGCATAAGCTTGCTCTGAAGAAATATGCTACTTCAGTAGGTGTGAGCTGAATTTGTCTTCCTGTGACCACAGAGCCAAAGACTTGGATGAAGGTAGGAAGATTATTTGGGAGATAAGCATAAGAGCAGGGGTAAGGGAATAGAGGGGATGGGAAAGGGAAGAATGTAAAACCAATACAAAGATACATCAAGGTTGCTGCTGCTGGCAATGGGAATTGCATTTCACGGGGACTTCAGAGAAATGTAAAGAATACCTCCTAAGCATTGTCAAAGGGTGGAGATAAAGGTATTTATCTGCAGGGTCCCATCTCCTCTCTGAGCTGAGTTGCCTCCCTGGGCATTAACTCACCTGTACTTCCAGGCTGCACCGCTTCCCAGACATCAACCTGAGTGCCACCCACAGACATTCAGCATAGAGCCATGGGGTAGCAGTGAACACGTGCTCTGATTTGTAATTGCAGCCCGGACACCAGGAAGAAAACTTCTAGGGCAGCACATTTCATATAATAATCAGGAAAGTGGAATAGGCAATGCAGACACTAGATGAAGATACTTTGTGCTGATGATCAAGGCTTTGCTCAAACTGACAATTTAAGTTGGCGACACATAACTAGAGTGCAGGCTGCCTGCCTGTCTCACTAAGATGAGCTGATTTCACTTGTCCCAGAAGGCTCTTGACTTTTTTTCTTCCTGTATCAATGGGAGTAAGAAGTCACAAGTGGCCAGCGAATAAGGTCAAGAGGAACAAAAAGAGGCTATTTCCTGCCCAAACCCCCTATCTTTCGTGTGGGGCTGCACGCGTCAGCTCCAGCCAGAAGAGCACAAGCACAGAGAAGCTTTGCTCTGTGTGATATGGCTCCACAGCCTTCAGCTGGTCTGTATCTCTTTTCTTCCCTGCCTCCCTCAACCTCCCCGCTGCAGTCCCCTTCCCTATGGGGTTGCAAAAGCAATCCAACTATCAAACGCCCAGATTTCAGAGTCCGCTGATAACCCTGCCAGGTCCTTCCTTGTCCATCTGTGCTGGGGCTGGTCACCCGCAATCAATGTGACCACCCCCGTCACTCCCGATCTCATACCGCATACCCACCCAAAGTCTCTTGAGCCCCCATGAGGCCATGAATCCTTCAAAAGAGAATTGCTACTTCTTTGTGTTTGCAGACATGTCCAGTTCCCTCTCCCTCCTTCTCTCCCTCACATCTCATTTGACAAGTATAAAAAATCACAAACCCATTCCCTCCCCTCAGGTGATTAATGTACTCCAGTCTTTCTGCAAGCACAAACTAGTCTTCCTTCGGGCCACAACATTTGATAAAGAAATGAATCCTTGATATTATTAATTCCCTGGACTGAGATTTTGTTTAATAACTGCTCTGTCAGTGATAGATCTGAGGAGGTAGGGTGTGTGTGTGTGTGTGTGTGTGTGTGTGAGAGAGAGAGAGAGAGAGAGAGAGAGAGAGAGAGAGAGAGAGAGAGAGAGAGGGAGAGAGAGAGGGAGAGAGAGAAAGGGAGATGGAGGGAGAGGGAGAGAGGTGGTGGTGGGAGGAGGGAAGGAGAGAGAGAAAGGGAGGGGTAATTTGATTGTGACCTAGGGCTTGGCAGGCTGGCCTTACAAAGCACCTCTTTATCCAGAACTGGAGCCTCAGTGTGACAAATCATTCCTTTCTTTCCTCCCCACCTCATTATCTGATTAGACCCAAACCAGCCAATCACAGCACATGATTTGGGAAATATTTCCTCTTTGACATCTAGAGAACAATTCCTTGCTGAGGAAGAAATGCATTATAAAATAAATGGAAAAGCATCAATCAGCTGGGGAAATGTATTCTACTTGTTGATGGCAAGTGATATTTTTATTTAAATGGAACTGAAGACAGAGATGTTTGCTTTTTTTAAACAAAGATACCAAAACAGAGCTGGGATGCATTTGCATATAAGCTATTACCTTTCCCCTCTGGATGATAGCTTTATAAAGCAGGTTGCCCCAGTAGATGGTTATCAGTGAGGAGGGAGTCACATGGTAGCCAGCTGATTACTTGCCCAATTTGGTATGATTTGCCAGCAGGTCGTTCATTCTCTCTGTCTCCCTCTCTCTCACACACAAACACACCCACGTACACACACACACCTTTCTCAAGTGAAGGAATGGTCAAATTGCTGAAAAGGAAATCTTTGTTCTTTTGGAGTGCACTCCACCCAGGCTTAGGGATGAGCTGGCAGGCTTTCATACAGACCTGAGGTATGCTTTCCTTCTAAACCCTCACATGGGATGGAAGCTACCGAGGAGGGTAGGCCCTGCCTCGACCCAGACCTGCTCATGAAGCTTCAGATCATTTCTCAGCCCATCCCTCCTCTTACCCTCCCTTTCTTCTCATGTCATAACCTCCTACCCTCCCGCTGTCTCCAAAGATAAAGAAATAGACGTGTTTGTATGACTCATAGGTCCATGAACTCAATCCAGAGGGTAAATAACTCACTGAATGAATGAGATATGTCATTTCCAGGCTATAAAAATAATTCACTGCTTCACCTTTTCCTAATGGGGCACTCATGCCTGCCCTCTGCAGCTGCAGCCCCACAGCCTCTGCAAAGAAAGCTCTTCAGCTCTGTTGGTGCCTGTGGGCTGAAAAGGAAGATCTGAACTGCTCTGAATGACATTTACCTTCTGGATTTTTAGAAAAATAGCTTTTTTTTTCATTCGTGATATCCCAAAAATACCTATGGGGACATTTTTTTCCTCATGAATTAATAACAAAATGCAAATATGCTACAGTTTCTGTTTTCCCTTCTTAATTAAAGGACAGAAATTTCCAGGACAGAATACTTGTATTTCCTATTAACTATCACTGGTTCTGGGCAAAACAGTGAGGGAAGCTAAATAATTGATAGCTGCTTTTCCCTCACTTTCTCACCTTGCATTCTTCCAATTCCTTATCTCCAACCGCAGACTCACTACTAGGTGGGTACACAGACACAGACACAGACACACACACACACACACACACCCCTGCACTGGTAAACACCCAATTCACCCCACCCCAGTCCAAATCAGCCATTGCTATTTTCATAAAATGGTCTCTTTTATAACTTCACTAAGGGGTGCCAACCTTCCTAGGCCTCCATGGTTCTCTCTACCACCAAAAGTCAGCTCCATTATCTCCAGTTACTCTTCTTTCCAACACCCACGCCATGCAAAATTGGTGTCCAACTACCTGAATCCATCCAGATTCTACCTTCAACTTTCTAGTTTGGATAAGTTTCCATCTTGATACCTCCCCTCACTATCTCAGACAATAAGTGCTTTATTATTTTTGCATCACATATTTTCATAGCCACTGATGGCAACATTCATATGGGCAATTACACTGAACACACACACATGCACACACACACACACACACTCCAAAAAGGTTTCCTTGTATAGAACCAGTATTCTGTAAATTTTTGCTATTAAATCTTACAAATTTCAAGTCCTATAAAAGCTCCTGTAAAAAGATTTTTGGAAACAGACAAGAATTTGAAATCAGACAAAAGGGGAAAAAATGAGGGCACTAGCATTTGGCAAGTTCCCTATCCATTCTGATGCTTGGTATTCCTGCATATTAAATGGTGATAATAGGTTTTGCATTGGTTAGTATGGGAATTAACAGGATGGAGTATGTAAGGAGCAGCAGAGTAACTGGCACATGGTCAGTCCTCAAGAAAACATGGTTAGTAGAAGTCATCTCAGTTGGCTTTTTTGTGCTCATGGGTCAGCCTTGCTACTCAGTGCTCAGTTCAGTGTCACCTGGGGCGGGCTGGCTTGGGGCTCACACATTGGCCACATCTCCCCCAGACTGCACATTTTCAGCAGGGTTATGGCTCACTTTCTCCCATCTCTCTCACTCTGTTTCTTCTCCTTTCCTAATTTTGCCTTTGAAAAGCAAACACATCCTTCTTTCCAAGACACACTGGAAAAATTAAATATTTGAAAACTCCGATTCATGACATCCGTCCAGAGGGCATCAAGCAAGCTATCAGGGGCTGCCACAGAAGCACCTGTGCCTGGTAACCATCTCCCTGGCAACAGAGTTCCTGATGGCCAATGCATGGTCCTTCCGAAGCTCTAACAGAGTTTCTGTTTCCAAAGCATGTCTGCTTCTTCTACTTTGATTAATCAGCATCATCTCTTTCAGTGTGTGTTTAAGTAAAATAATAGATTGCTGCTCAGCTGTGGCTGAATGACATTTTTTTGTGTGTGAATCTCAAGAAGAAAAGGCAAAAAAAAAAATCGGCAAAGAAATTAGTTGGAAAGGTAAAGAAAAAAAGCCTCTCTTTTGCTGTGTGGATCCTTGTAAATAATTATGTTTAGAAAAATGACCATTTGAGTCATGAACCATTCCCTCTATCTTACCAAAAACTTCAGAAATCCATTATTCTCAGCATTTTTTTCCTGCTTAAAATACCTGAAACCCTGCAAGTATATTCGCTTACATGAGTAATGCTTATCACAGTGCCATGTCTTCTCTTAGTGATTCTTAAAACTCTGTTTTTTTTGAGATTCTGACACCTACTTTGGATTGTGCCTTTTGTTTTCTGGCAGGAAAGGTTTAAATGTATTTTTGAAGATACATTTCTTAGGCAAAGATTTTTTTCTCTCATTTCTTTGGCATCCTCTTCTCAAACGTAGAAGTTCTAATGATTCTGTGACACCAGCAATTTGTGTTGGGACTGAAACACAAATCAAAAACCCCACAAAACTTGATTTGTTTTAATATCAACATCCTCATCTACACTTAAGATATGCGAAACAAACAGAGGCACTCAATTAAAATGTGTCATGCATTACTTTTTGGCTGACTTTCTTTTAATTCCTAAATATTTCTGAAAAGGTAAAATAAGAAAGTAGAACTAGTTCTGTCATGTATTTAGTTTTAAATATTTAGATAATAATTCTTGACTTGTAAATCAAAATGATTATTCATTGCCTGGCAAGGAAGAGTACAAAAGAAGTCACGTGCTTAATTTTGTATGTTATTAACATGTTCTGAGAATACATTTGCTTTTGTCTTGCACCTGCTCATTCTAAAAATGATTCATAGGTTGGGTTAACAATGAATTTCTTTCTAGGCGTAAGGAAGGACATTAAAGTGGGGGCAGCTATATTAAGCAGGTCTGTCTGGGAGACCTAAAAGTCACCACGAGGTGGCACACCAGTATAATAGGAGAAAGGGTTTCGTCCCAGGGGGCCAACTCCTAGCCACTGTTAATGGCTTTATTTTCCACTTACAAGCAGGAAAATGCCATGGAAACTTTTGTTTTCCTCCTCGAGACTAGGAGGAGGGAAGGATGGGGGAGGCACAAAGCCTTCTTCTACTTCGTGTTGTGTGATGCCCCATAACCACATCTGGACATTATAAATCATGCATTGTTGGAGCCTAGCATTTTCTGATCTTAGTGACAGCCCCATTCCAAGCAAAAAAAGGAACCAGCATGTTCTGTTTAGCTTAAAAACAACTAAAAGCATAAATAAAAAGAAGAAAGAAAATCCTTTAACAGAGAGGAGAACATCAGTGGCATTTATTTGGACAGCAGTACCAGGCAAGTAACTTTCAGCATAAGGGGTCCCAGGTGCAAAAAGTCTTTACCTGAGACTTGTTCTGCTTCCAATCCAGAGACAAGAAACTGCATCAGTTTCCCCTTAAAATTCCCCCTTCGCTCACAGCTCCTCCCACTGACACCCCACCTTCAATGCAGCTACCTTTTATTCCTATGACTTTTAAACTCAGTCAATTGATTAACATTCCATAGAAATGGCTTAGATAAGGTACCACATTGCTCCCTTTCAGAATGAAATCACTGCTGGGCATTGGAGCGACTGTGTTCTAGCTCAGCTGAGTTTGATGCCTCAACCTGTCTTCCTCCTGCATTCCCGAGCCCGTGGATCTCCACACAAAGTACCTTTAGACCATTTGCACAAGGATCTGTCTAATCTCATTAGAGTTCTCATTTTCAGCATAATATTGTCATGGCGCTGTGCAACAGTGCCCCAGATTAGTGGCTTGTCAGAATGGTGCCCCACTAATGAGCTAATCCAAATAATGCTCAAATCCCAAATCAGATTTAAGATGATCCAGTCTGGGTAGAGCTAGGGGGCTAGACATGCTGGTGGAAAGAATTTTCTTTGTTTCGCCTTAAAACAAACTAGGTGGAGTGCTGTCAAACTCCAGCGTCTGCCTTTGCACCACATTAGCCTCCCATTTCACAACTGGGAATAATAAACAGAAAAGAGTACATCTGTATGGATTGGTATAAATTTACCTTAGAGGATTAGAAAACACACATCCATGCACATATGCAAGCTTAATATATTCAGCAGATATATGTCCTTCACAGCTTCTAGTTTTCCTGGCTTTCCTGCGAGCATGGCCTTTAGACCTTGCAGATTTTGAATCTGATGTATTTCAATGGTGACCTTAGGATGTAGGGTTAGGGCAAAAAAATTTTTTTTTAAGCTTATTTGTTTCCTTATTTTCCCTTAGGGTAAAGCTGGACTCCAGAAATCCCAAAACGTATAATAGCAAAGTTAAGGTCAGGCCCTTAAGAAAGGAGCTACGAAAACAGAATGCAATCAGACTCATTGTGGTTTCAGGTGTTCCTGAAAATGAAGTCTTGGCTTACAAATTGATGCTTAAAATGGTTTCTTATTTCTGTGCTTCTCTAGTCTTTTGGAGGAAGGAATGAAATGATTTCTCTCGGTAAAAAGGCTGTTTTGGTGATGGCCCGCGAGTGGTCAGCACGGAGCAGTAGAGAACAAGGTGCTTCCATTCCCCTTCACGGTACAGCAACACGTGTGCCGACATAGCAGTCCTCCTGGATGCTGCACGAAGCCCACAGAATATAGTTTGCATCTTCAGGAGTCAAGTTCAGCAAAGCAGGCTAGTTTACTGTTATATATGGACACACGAACACTTGAACCAAGGCACTTGCTATGAAGCTGGTAGCCTGGGAATACAAATATGGACCATGGACATATACACTCCCCGCGATAATCAGTGTATTTCAGTCTGTTCCCTACGGTCTTCAAAAATGTTTTTTGATAAAGAACCCTTGAAGCCCTTCAGAGATCACTATTTCTTTTCACTTTTTACTCATGCACTTTACATTATGTATTTAGTTTTATCATCGGTAGACTTTTTAGGTAATAGGTTAGCAATAGAAGGTTTTGTTCTATGCTCCGGGAGTAATATTGCTTTCTAAGTTTCATGAGTTCTTCCACTGATTTCAAATATGGCCAGGTCATACACAACCACGAACACTGCAAGATGGGCAGGGGATAGGTTGAAAAGGGGCAAGGGGAACGTTTCTGGGTTGATGGAAATGGCCTGAACACTATTGTCGTGATAATTACACGTAAGGATACATTTGTCAAAACTCATCAAATTCACCTCACAGGACAGCTGAAATCCATGGCATACAGATCACAAATCAATGGCAAATATTTTAAAAAGATGAGTAAGATTCCATGTTTTATAAAACTACTATTAAAGACTAACCCAACAGCCAGGCTGAGGAACTCGTGTTTTGCCTGTTGTTAAATATGTATGTTGCTGCTGATGAAAATGAGAATGATGCAGTGTCAAGACAAAGCAAGTTACTAGGTTTCCTTACCCAAAGCATAAAGGGTGTGAGCCTATTCATATCAACTTGTTAGGTGTCATCTACCTGAGTTTCTTTGCATCCAAGACAAGCCTGCAATGCCCATCATCCTCGCCTTGCCCTACCCAGAGGGGAACAACTAACCACAGTCTCTGCCTCAGTTTACCCCAGTACAGGCACAGATTGATGATCATTTTTCTTTGTAAATTATGTCACAGGCACACTGCCTCACCCCTGGAAAAAAGCAGAACGTGCCAATCCCCAAAACAGCCAGAAAGAAATGGAGGCCTGCTACAGCTTCTCTGCTTCCCTATTGACTCTAATTACCCAGTCGGGAATTTTACAATCCCTCCTTCCCGCCCACCCCCAATTGTAGGACTCCATACTCCTCAGACTTTGGCTGATTCTTTCTTTTGTGTGCCCACTGCTGCCGAGTGGATTGGGCTCCTAATGAGCTTTGACACTAATGGAACTGTGAGACAGTGTGATTATGGATTCTCCCCCCAGTACTGCGCAGACCTGGCAGGAAATGACCCGAGACTCTGCTCCCTTCCACCCCCCAAAGAATTCTGTTGAAACCATCTTCAGCAGCCAGCTGGAGCTCTCCCCCCACCCCTTTCTCAATTCAGTTTCCTCTTCCCTCGATCATCCTGCAGGTGGCTGAAAATAAGGTTTTATGGCCTGGTGCAGGGTGGGTTGGTTGACAGAGCTGGAGACTGTCTTTAATTCAGGGGGGCCACAGAGCATGGAGGTGAGATTGGAAATGGGATCTGGGGCTCATAAAAACAAAGACTTTCCCCGACTTGCTTTTAAAATGCGTTCCGAGGAGGAAGGGGCCTCTCAAGGTACTGTTGTTTTCTATTAGATGCTTAACAACGTGTGTAAGTGGAGGTGATTTAAGAAAAAAAACAACATGTGCTTCTGTAATTTCCATGTTGTGTGTGGTACAGGTGTAAGAGACTGGCGCTAACTATTGAACTGTGAGCTAATTATAGTAAGAAACAGCTGTTGTCCTCTAATGAGGAGACAGAGCGCAAGACACTGCTTGGCGAGGAAGCGGAGGAAGCCTGTTGCCCGGCTGCTTGGAGATTGCAGGTTTGGCTACAAAATATTCCCTGCCACACTCTTGGTCGCTGGCCCGTTCTCACATCCACTCCAGCAGGTGATAAGTAATTTTCGCCTCTCTGTGTCTGGAGAGAGGAATATGTCCCCATTTTATTAACCTCCTTGCTCCTTTTATTTTTATTCTCCAGAAGTGTATAATTCCTGACCCCCAGCTGTGTATTACCAGGAGGGGCGTCCCTTTCCCTCTCCCTTTGATTTCTTTCAGTCCATTCCCATTTTTCTGTGTTTCCAGGACAATCAGATATTCCCAAAGCTGTCAACTATTTATCATGTACTGTAGATGCTTACCTACACCACGTTTTCTGTTTCTGGTGCTATTGTTCCCCCCCCCCCAAAGTCCCTTAAATGTAACCAAACATCTCAGTGTCAGAGAATGTAGAGCTGAGAGGTTCTGTTGGTGAGTAGAAATGCAACTAGGGCTTATTCAGACCTCATTCCAAATAAATAGGGGAAGTGTTCATTTAATATGTTATTTTTTTAGAACGTTAATAAAATCGGGTGTTCATGTTGACACAAGTATTTAACATTAAACCTCAATACCTTGCAAGGAGGGAGTCAAAACTCAGGGACGTTGAAGCAGGTGCTCTGTTCCATTACTCAAAGCCTGAGAATGCCCCTTTTTGACCAAATGAAGTGAAGGCAATTTAAAGTGACCATTTCCCCCCTTGCACAAAGTATTACTTACTATGCAATTGAATTCAAAACAAGGGCTTGCTATAGCAACCGCCCTAACAAGAGGCACTATTCACAGGCCGCCTTGGAAGCCCAGGGTCCAGGGGCCCACGAAGCACCTTTTTCAAAGAACTGGTGGGCAAACGGGTGGCATATGCGTCTTTTATAGCGTGTACAAGGAGGGGCTCGCGCCTTGAAAGGTTTCTGTGCAGACTGTATTGCTTTTGGAAAGGAAAAGGGAGCGCCAGCAGCAATGTTTTTCTGTAGTTTCGGATTAGTGGAAATTTAATTGAAAATAAAACACAGAGCAACTGTGATGGCTACTGAAAGGAAGAACAAAGGGGTCTTCATGGAGCCCGGCCCACCACATGGCAGCCAAAGGAAGGTGCTTTTGGCTTCATCTGCTCGCTTCCAGGCGCCACCCAGGGCCTGGGAACAAGCCGTTTTGTGCACCCATCCTGAGAGCCTGGAGGCTTTCTGTGGCACAGACAACGGGGTCTATGTTGAATTTACATTTTCGTGCCGTGTCCACTTGAAGTCAATCTCTTCCACTTACCGGTAACCTTTTCTCATGTCTTCTCCCTGTACTTTCTGGAATCTTCTTTGTGTCATAAAATATCTCTAAAATCTTCATTTCACTGCCATTTTTTTTTTAACCTTAGGGAAAGTTATCTTTCCTTTTCTCTCTTTCTCTCAATGAATTTTAAAAACATAGATATTAATTATAAAATTCTGTAGGGAAGATTAGGTAAGAATGAAAGACCCAGAGGGTTTTATCTTCTTAAAGACAGTGACACAAGTCTCTGACTAATCTGAGTCACCCTCCTAAAGCCTCTCAGGTATTAGAGATAAGCAGTTTTTTTCTGCCACTTTTTAAAATCCCTTTGTATCCCCAAATAACAGCTTCTGGTGTGTTCTGGCATGAACTCCTCCAGCGCTGAGCCACCATGTGAAGGTGACATCTGTCTAAGCGTCTCTTTCCCTCATGCTTTCTTTAGAATAGCAAAGGCTGCCTGACAGTGGTGTTGCTGCCTCCTGGCTGTGGCTAGAAGTAGAAGTGTGATGCTCAAGGAGCACGTAAGGTCACGTCCCCTTAGTCCCTCTCTCAGCTATATGAGCTGCCTTGATTCAGTGTGGCAACCTTATAGAATTACTTTTTCATGAATATCACACTTGATAATTTGAATCCATCCAGTCTAGTGTCTTCACTTTTATGTTACTTAGAGATTATGACAGAGCCTAGCAAGTTATTAAATAAACATTTTATATGAATGAATGAATGAATGAATGAAGGGTCTGCATTGGAAAATAATAATTTGGTTTAGCCTATTTGCAGATGAAAACAAGCAGCTTAAAACCTTACTTCCTAAAGTGCCCGCTGATTCCTTTGAGGACCCTCTATTTGAAGGAAACTTTGATTTAAATTGTTCTTTAAAGTGTTTCAAGGGGGAGAAATAAGTAAAAAATAGCACAGTGAAGTATTCCTTATTTTGCAGTTCGGCTTTTGGAAAGAAGGACAGATTCCATATAGAAGGCAACTCCATAATTCCTTATTCGTAAATCCAGAATTCACAGTACTCTGATAAACTGTTTGATAACTCATTTGGCAGGAAACCTGCCTTGAACTGACATGAGGCTATTTAGAGCCTTTGCTTATATTTATCCTACGATGTATGGCTATTCACCACATTTCTGCAGAAATAATATTTGCTAGAGGGAACTCCAGATGGCCATGGGGCATTAGGTAATGGATAGCAAGGTCACCATATTTATTCCCTTTCTGAAATCTAAAAAATCCTGCATTTGTATCATTGGCCTGATGGAGTCCAGTTCAAAAGAACCAGGGATCTATGTGAGACAGAGCAGATGCATTATGTCCACTTTTGTTCAGTAATGAATAAATTGCCAGAAGACAAGATTTGCAAAGGTCTTTACTACTTTATGTAAAAGATCCCAGTGCTCAGGACTTTACAACATTCTACTACTAAAGCTTGATTCCTCATGCAACACACCTACCATGAACACAGACCAGGCTGGCGTTATTCCACAGTACAGACCTCAGAGAGGCTGGCGCTACCTCTGATTTGCAAGTAGCTCAGACTCCTGAATAATTTGATAAAAAGTGGCACAAACATTTACTTACTGGAGGCTTTAAATCATGCTTTCATTTTAGATCCATTTAAAGCTTTCTTTGCTTCTTTTAATTTTCTCCAGTAAGTATTGTAAAATGCACAAAGTGATTTTTTAATTGCAACCACATTAGCTGACATAGACTTTTAAAGCACGGGATGTTTTCTATCACAGTGGAGACCGTCAGGATGCTTCTTAGGGACACAGACAGACAGAACCACTGGTCATCCAGCACCCTGAGAAGGGTGGCAGATCCTGAGCTGGCTTGAGGAGAAGAATCTTGAAGTAGAGTTCAACCCAGAATGCATTTCTGCCTCTTAAAAGCCACAGTCATGCCTGCGTGTTAAATGACAAATCCCAGGTCAGTTTTTCCAACATGCATGAGAAAATAAATGGGCATAGGCTTGCCAGGGTACATGATATGAGTCCAGGCCTCTCAACCTGCTCAGACAGAAGTTATCTAGACTTTCAGAATCCAACTTATGAGTGGTTCTGTTAGTGCAAAAGCTACAGATTCCACTGTATGGCTAAAAACTGATGATTAGCAATTAAGTGTTTGGCAAATGAAATCAGAAGCCAGGCTCACATCTCTGTGAGGCAATGGTGTTAAATGTGAAAAGCTTTTGGACTAAGGTGACTTTTATGCCCATTAAGTTAGAAGAGTTTTGCCACATGTTTAGATATTTGCTACATTGTGATACAATGATCTTTTAAGGAAGTTCTACAGCCAGCATGTTTTCTGCTTTCTCATAGCAATTAAAAAAGACTCACAGAATTTAGGGAAGTGAAACCCAGGGTGATGAGACTAAGGGCTTATCTAAACCTTGACTTCAAGGACACATTTGGGTCTCCCTATAATGTCCCAGAGTCTCTGTTAATGGGAATTCTGTTCCCACCCTGGAACCCTCACAGGCTGCTGGACTCCTATCTCCAGGGGGACAAATTCTGTTTCAAGAAAAATAGCACCTCCTCTATTGCAGTAGATCTGTCACTGCTATTGAGTGGGGAGGTGCTGAATGGGAGCCCTATGGAGTGTGAATGGTGCGTACTCATCAATGTGATGACTTCCGTGGGAAATGACTTGAAGAATTTCAGTCATGTTATTCCATGCAGAAGTCTTGAAAGGCCTGGGAGTACCAATCATTCTAGAGACTGGGTTTGAGCAAACCCTATCAAGCGTGAAGTTGAGTCCACTTTGACATGGCTTTAAACAAAGAAGAGCAAGTCTCTGCCTCTGACTTCCATCCATTCACACCAAATTGCAACAAAAAGGAGAGGCTAATCTCTTCTGTTGACACTGTCACAGTATTGGATTTCTGACCCACAGAGGAGTCACCCCGGCGACTTTGCAGGTGGCAGTCAGTGAAAATTCCTAATACGTAAAGATTTCGAGGGAAGGAGTAAGGATTCACACTGAAGCAGTGTCTATTTTGTTTTCCAGGAGGGTGGCAATCCAGTATTCTACTCTAAACCCAGTTTTGTTACCAAAACCAACTACAATGGAAAAACAATCACTCCCCTGGCTCCTAGATCCTATTTTCTTAATTGGGTAGGCGGGAGAACAAATTTCCACATGGAGCAAGTAGGTAGGCACAGGTTGGATAAATCTCATACTCGCAATCCTTGGCAGGCACGCACGCTGCCATTATGCCTTCAAAATGTCAGCTGAGGTAGGAACCCACTCCAGACTGAGAGGTGCCAGACACCTGCTCCCATGACTCCTTGTGCTCCTGCTGGTCCGTTGCCCGCACACCGTCCTCCCTCAGAACATGCTGGTCCTCTAAGGCCGGGAACAGCTTAGAATTCTGCAGATGTCAGATGCCCCTCTGCTCTTGACACCCATGGTCCTCTCCCATGATGTCGTCTTCTGATTGATGGCTGAGTTGGGCAAGTTGGTGCTTTCATTTGGTACGCGAATTCTCCAAGTTCCCAAAATGCTCCCCATGCTGCCCTTTTGCCGATGACTGTGACATTTCAAAATGCCAAATGCTTAATTAGGTAGCAGCAACTTTGAGGACCACCTTCCTTATGAGAAAAGGTTTTCATCTTAGATGATAAACTGCGTTGGTTGAGCTGCTTCATGAAAGAGAAGTTATAATAGGACCGTTTTAATCAACAGCAATCATTCTGGGTATTTTCACTCTGTTTTTCATTCACAAGTTATTTGTATAGATGATTTTGTTCATTCTTTCTAAGACTGAGTGTGGGTACAACTCTAGCTAAGATGGAGTGGGCCCAGCAATTTAAGTAGTTATCAATGTCTCGTACCCAGAGCTTTGCTTGTGGAACATGGATTTGTGACTATTGAAGCCCAAATTTTTCCAGACATTACATTTTGAGAGTATCTCCCTCATGCTTTTAACAGCCCTATTTGGTAGACAATGTATCATAATCATAAAATCAGTATCATAATCCCAATTTTAAAAATGAAGAAACTAAGAAACAAGGGCACAGAGAGGTTAACTAACTTGCTAAGTGTCACACTGTATAGTAATCATGGTAATGTTGATACAGCATTTCTTTTGGACCAGACACTGTTTTGAGTGCTGGTAAGCACTTGATGTGTATTAATATGCCAACCCATTCATTCTCACAGCAATCCTGGAGGCATGTACTATTAGAATTTTACTTCACAGATGAGAGAACTAAGAGAAGTTGTTTCATGTCTAAGGTAGCACAGTTAGTTAGAAAGGGCTGAAATGTGAACCTAGAAAACCTAGCTCCAAATTCTCTGCTATTAGTTGCTAAATTGCCTCTCATATAATCTTTAATAGTAGTATTTTAGTCTTTATTTTCTTTAACATATGCCTTTAGGCTTGTTGCTAGGATTATAGGAGATACTCTGTGTGAAGAACTTAACACAGTGCCTGGACCACAGTATAATACCACAATAAATAATATTGTTGTTAATTGAAATGCTATTTAAGTTGCTTGACTTTTCCCCAGTAGAAAATAGAATGAGAAGTCTACATTTTTAATCTCCTTTAAAGCTGTTGTATACAAGTACTCATCTATACTAAGTTAATAAAACTTTTTTGAGATGGGGAATATTGATAAATGATTTTTATTATTCACCATCCTTCCTATGACTGTGTGGCTTTGGGATCATTTCTTTCCTTTGGAATATTTATTCATGTCAAGCCTCAGAGCCAAAAAGTCACGTACAGATGGATAAGGTGGTCCTATGAGATTTTAAGTGTGGAAAAAACGTACTAGACTCTTCATCTCTAACACAGAGATGACAATCCCACCTTTCCTACCTTCCTGAGAGGGTGTAAGGCTCAAACAAGAGAGCAAATATGAAGACCATTTGGAAAGCGTGCACCCTGACCCCGCAGCATCATTTGGATGAGACAATGAAAAAGGCCAAGTTTACATAAGCCACAGGCGCCATAGGCATGGCCGAGCATACTGGATACCTCAGACTTAAAATGAGAGGTTGCTGAGTCAAGAGAGTCAGCTTTGGGGGTGGGAAGAAGAGAAGCTGTGCTTTTGGAGGCCCAGAGGGAAACTGCACTGGAATAACAATAGCAGGAAGAGGCGGCAGGTACCAAGGGAGCATCCAGTGCGTGATGTCACACACTTCCTCCTGCACAGCTGCAGAGGGGCCTGCCCTGAGCTGGCTCTGCCCTGTAGGTCAGCCTGGCCCCTTGGAGGAGGAGAACAATACCCCCGTGGCCATTGCTATAGCAAATGGGTGACAAATCTCACAGGAGCACATTTCAACAACGCTATCCTGCCACTTGAGCCACCTCTGAGCAGACTACAGAATGTGGGACTTCGGGGACAATGTGTTTAACGTTCCAGGCAAGCCCACCACCAGAAGACTTAAGAAAAGCCTAGAAAATGGGCCTCCCTGGTGGCGCAGTGGGTTAAGCAACGCACTACGAAGCAAACCGCAGCCACTGCAGCACGAGTTCGATCCCTGCTGCCGGCCAGGGGGGGGA